>JAJEJO010000287.1:196024-230312 GCA_020662805.1 Glaucomys volans | reverse complement strand
CTGCCGAGCACTGGAGGGTGGAAATGGCAAAGAAATGGGGCTGCGGAAAGTGGGAGCCTGCCGAGCACTGGAGGGTGGAAATGGCAAAGAAATGGGGCTGCGGAAAGTGGGAGCCTGGGAAGACTTTTGAGCGAGGGAAGAGTAGGATCATATCTGAGACCTGTGGATGGAAGGGGAGAGTGATCATACTGCTGGGTCTGAGTGTGTTCAGAAGTAGGTCTACACCCTGTACTTCTCTTTTTAAGGGAAGCTCTCTGTTGTGGGGAAAATGAAACTGGAAAGGCCAGTGGGGTCAGCTTAGCCTGGCTGAGGTGCTGGGCTCTGTCCAGCTCCATGGACCTTTTGCACCTTGTTCAGGACTCTTAAGTGTCTGGAATCCTTGGGTTCTCTCCTGGCTTTGGCATAAACTCCCTTGGCTGTACAACCATCCTGAGCTAATGTGAGCTGTTTGTATCTCCTGATGACTGTCATGGTATTTACTACAGACATATTCATGACCTTGACTAGAGGGTGCTCCCCTAGAGCCCTCTGAGGGTATTATGTGACAGTCTGTATGTCTGCCATTTGCCTCTCTGAAAACAAAAAACCAAAATTCTAAAACCCATCTGGTCTCAAGGGTCTCCTCTGTGAACAGTGGGGAGCCACAGAAGGTTTGAGGGGGGCAGGGACAGGCTCTGTTGGGAGGGATACAGTGTTGGGAGGGAAAATACAGATGGGGACCCTGATGAGACTAGGGCCTTAAAGATGGAAAGAAAGTGTTGCGGGGGGTATTTAGGATACACTTGGGGCAGAAGAAACCAGATTTGGATCACTGTCTGGGAGACCCCAAGGAGGACATAGAGGAAAATGGAATAAGATAAACACTATTGGATTTATGATTAGGTTTGTGTGTGTGTGTACCTGGGATTGAACTTGGGGGTACTCGATGACTGAGCCACATCCCTAGCCCTATTTTGTATTTTATTTAGAGACAGGGTCTCACTGAGTCACTTAGTGCCTTGTTTTTTCTGAGGCTGGTTTTGAACTCGTGATCTTCTGCCGCTGGGGTTATAGGCGTGTGCTACCACACCAGCCATGACTAGGTATATTACAAAAAGTTTCAGAAAACATGTTGTATTTTAGAAATCCAAGGATAGAAGAGTCCAGGGCATGAATTTCCCTATCATAATCACAAACTGAGTTTTTAAAAACAGTTTGGGGGCAGAAGTGCAGCTCAGTGGTAAAGCACCTGCTTAGTATGCATGAACTCCTGGTTTTGATCCCCAGCACTGCAAAAAATAAACCTGGATGCTGTTTCTCCAGCCTTGAGGCAGCCACGTCATATACGAAGGGTCTTAATCCTAGGAAAGTGAAGCCAGTATTCACTTCTGCTTGCCCACTTTGCCCTGTGATTTGGGGGCAAATTAAATAATCTCTTTTTGTCTTAGTTTCCGCATTTATAAAATGGTACTAAAAATAGCTCCTACTTCAGAATTCAGTGAGTCAGTATTTGCCAACCACTTGGAACAGTTCGTAGTGCACATGAAGTCCCACATAAACCTTCGCTGTGACTGCTGTTGCTATAGCTGGTAGTGTTCCTTTCCTGAGGCATCCGCAGCATGCAGAACCACACAGAGTATCAGGGTCTTCAATTACACAGGGACCCTTGGTATCACTGGAGGCTGGGGGATGAGTTTTAGGACACTCATACACACACTGGGGGATCTGTGCATATTCAAGTCCCATATAGAAAACTGTAGGCCAGGCATGGTGGTGCACACCTATAATCTTAGCTACCCAGGACGCTAAGGAGGAGGATCCCAAGTTCAAGGCCAGCCTGAGCAATAGAATAAAACAAAGCAGTGAAGTATTTGCATACTACACATATCCTGCTATTATTTTGAATCATTTCTAGATCACTTATAATACCTAGTACTATGTAAATGCTGTGTAAATACTTGTTATATCATGTTGTTTATGGAATAATGACAAAAATATATACATGTTCAGCCAGGCACTATGACCACGCCTCTAATCCCAGCAACTCTGGAGGCAGAAGCAGGAAGATCTCAAGTTCCAGGCCAGTCTCAGCAGCTGAGCAAGACCCTGGCTCCAAAAAAAAAAAAAAATGTTTAAGGGTTGGGAATGTGACTTGGTGGTAGAGTATCCCTGAGTTCAATCTCTGGTAACACACACACACACACACACACACACACACACGTACATTTATGTTCACCACAAATAGAGCTTTTTCCCTCTGGATATTTTTCATTCACAGTTAGTTAGATCTACGAAGAGCCAACTGTATTTGCTTTTAAGAATTTCCCTTAATTGGTAGGCATTTTCCAAATGAGAAACTTACTTTGATTCTCAAAGGGGACGCCTCTTTCATATTTTTTCTTTCCTCTCTGAAATGAGACATTTTCCTCCCCCAAGGAGGAGGTGGGGAGAGTGCTCAGGTTTCTGTGGGGGTGCTGGGCTGATGGGCCCCGGCCCTTCTGCAGCTGGGAAGGGGCGGGATCCCCACCCTGAGTTTAGTAAATGGCCTTGGCTGTCATCTCCTGGACACCCACCCTCCTGGCTCCTGTGGTCTTGATGTCCCCCTGGTCTTATGCCCCATTCCTCCCCTAGGTACCTCATGGCAGGGACTGGCTCTAGCAGCGAGGATGAGGGGGGCTCTCACAGTGGCAGCAGTGGGGATGAAGCCCCCAAGCTTCCTCGAAAGGTCTGAAGCCCCTGCCTGGGTGGGGAAGGGCACACTGGGAGGGTGACACGATCTGCTGTGGTGCCCAGCCCACCGTGGGCAGCCCCCACTCACACAGCTCCACTCCTACTGTCCTCACCCACAAACCTCCCTCCTCAGCGCCCCCAATCCAAGACCTCCCACGGAGCTGGATCCAGTTCACCCCAAAGGCCTTCAACCCCTGAAGAGACCAAAACAGCTGTGCCAGGACCCCAGGAAGATACCGACACTGAGGGGGACCAGTCAGGTTAGAGTCTGAGTGAGGAGGGGCTGGGGACTGGAGTCAAGGGTCTGAGGGAGGGAGGCTGGGGGCCTGGAGTCCTGGTCTGAGGGAAGAGGAGTCTGGATTCCAGTCAAGTGGAGTGGAAGGAGAGGGCCATGGGGTCCAGATAACTGGATCTGGAAGGCAGGTGAGGTTGAGTTTGGGGTACTTGGGTCTGTGCTTGGGTGCCATGCTGGAAAGTCAGTGTTACTAAGTTTCCCAGAGGACAAAGCACAACCTCTTGTGTACTGAGCTTCTACTCTCAGGACAAGACAATGGAGCAGAAGATTCTGGGGACACTGAGGATGAGCTGAGGAGGTAGGCTGGGATTGGGGTTAGGGTGACAGGACCTTGGGTGTAGGAGATCTGCTCTGGGTACTCACCTTCTGCCACTCGTGGCTCCACCAGGGTAGCTGAGCAGAGGGAGCAGAGGCCGCCCCCAGGGCAGGAGGAAAACGGGGAGGACCCTTACGCAGGCTCCACAGACGAGAACACTGACAATGAGGAGCACCCAGAGTCTCCTGGCCTGCCGATCCCTGAGCTCCCAGGTGGGAAATCCCGTCATCACCCCAAGCTAGGGCTTGCTGCCTTGGCTGCTTCCCTGTTGTCCTCAGCCTGTTCCCTTCTGTTTCAGCATCCTCTCTGTGACTTTCCTTTTTGTCCCCTCCCAGTCTCTTGCTCCCACCCCCTTTGCAACTCAGTGCCAGGTGTAGTGCCCCTGGGGTCCCCTCAGTTGTGAGCAGCCCTGACATCCCATCAGTTCTTCTCTTACACACACATTCCTCCCATTCAGTTCTGTCTAGGGGGAGACCCAGACACGCCAGATGCTGCCCTTGGGACCTCAGTGGTGGGGACGTGTGTTTGCTTTAATATATTCATGGCCTGGGACATGGATGTTGTGTGTGTGTGTGTGTGTGTGTGTGTGTGTGTGTGTGTTTCTAAGAAAAAAGAATAAGAAAGGAGGGGCTGGGGTTGTGGCTCAGTGGTAGAGCACTTGCCTAGCTTGTGTGAGGCACTGGGTTCAGTCTTCAGCACCACATATAAATAAATGACTAAAGTAAAATGAAAAGGTCTATCAACATCTAAAAAATATTTTTTAAAAAAGAAGAAGCAAAATAGGAAACCTGCGGGGGTTTGTGAGCTTAGGGGCCTGGGAACACAAGCCTCTTGGGGTGAAAACCAGTGGTCAGGGTCTGAGTGGAGATGAGGTTTGGGGCTGTTGGAAGACCTGCTTCCCCAGCTTCTCATGGGTGATGGCAGGAAAACACTTTGGTCTCCAAAGTCCCTGAAGTAGCAGCAGCAAATCAATGGCCTAGAAGGTCATATGAAAATGGAAAGAAGAAAGCCACCCTGGAGGCCAGAGCGAGAGAAAGGCACTGGCTGCAAGAATGAGCCCGCCCAGATGAAGAAGTGACCGCTCTGGAGTTGCAGCCAAGCCATGCTGACAGTGCCTGCAGCCCACACTGCCACGGTGGTGATCGTGTCTCCACTAGTAAAGCAAGCAAGTGAATGGATGAACCCCCCAGGGGCTCTGATGGGCCACTGGACTGGGAGTCACTGCTTGTCATAGGTTCCTGCCTCTGTGAACCCCTGATCTCAGAACCCCCCCACCCCGCCACCCCACCCCTGTCTTCGTCGCTCCAAGTGTTTAGTCGCTTTGGAACTCGGGGGACCTAACACTTGCCCCTTCCACCGTCTCCCCTGCAGACTTTTTCCAGGGCAAACACTTCTTCCTGTATGGGGAGTTCCCTGGAGACGAGCGGCGGAAACTCATTCGATATGTCACAGCTTTCAATGGGTCAGTGCGCTGGGGGAGCTGATGGGTCCAGGGAGAGCTCAGGAACTCTGTAGAGCAGTTGTGAGAAGGAAGGAGCATGGCAGGCAGGGTGGGCACAGACTGCAGAGACCAAATGCCAGCCCTGCTGGGCAGCCCCCCAGTCTCCTCTGAAGTGAGGGTCTCTATCTCCTTCTGAAAGGGCCATCGTCAGGGTTACCACTGTGGGACTGTTGCCACTGTGGCTTGGCAAGGCTGGTAAATGGAGGTACTACGGGTAGCTTGAGGGGGCACAGGACAGCCTCTGAGAATATTTGGGGGTTAGGGTGTTAAGGAGGGACACTGATCACCTGATGTGCCTTCTGCCTTTTGTGCTCTCCCACCAGGGAGCTCGAGGACTATATGAGCGACCGGGTTCAGTTTGTGATCACTGCACAGGAGTGGGATCCCAGCTTCGAAGAGGTGAGCCCTGAGGAGGTGAGCCTGCCTTGACATCCCTGCCCTCCCTCCACTGCGCGTTCTCATGTGGGCCCTGCCCTTCACAGGCCCTGATGGACAACCCCTCCCTGGCATTTGTTCGTCCCCGATGGATCTACAGTTGCAACGAAAAGCAGAAGTTACTTCCCCACCAGCTCTACGGGGTTGTGCCCCAGGCCTGAAATATGAGCTTGTGTGCACGGGTGTGCATGCATGCACACATGCAAGCGCACCACACACACATACAGTTTAATAAAGGTGACTTGTTTGGAGCAGCTGCCCTGTCATAGTCGGGAGTCTTCCAGAATTCCAAGAGGTTCTGGCTTATGTCTCTGGACTGCTTTTAAGCCCCTGTCCTGGCATCTGGGAAGAGTACCAGGCCCCTTCATCAGAGATCTGAGGGGGAAGGGGCTCTCTTCTCCCTGGCCTCACTCCCCTGTGCTGGCTGGAGACGGAATTAAGAATCTGCTGCTCAGCACTGCTCCTATACTTGTTCTGATCCTCTGAGGTGTTCCTGCGTCTTGATTGTCCCTCTGTGGGTGAGGGCCTGGAGCCCCCTCAAGATTCCACCACACTGAAGGTGGGAACTGAGCTGAGTGTTAGGGAATCTGGGCAGAAGGGATGGTGCTGTAAGCAGGCACCAGGCCATGGCAAGGGCCAAGAGGCAGGACTAGCCTGAGGCAGTCGGGGGAGATTTGCTACCCTTGGAAAAGAGGCTTGAGGGACAGATGTAGCAGAAAGATGGGCATGTTCCTTCTGTGTGGTCCAGTGTGGTAGCTGCTGCACACAGGTGGCTACTTCAGTGAGTTGAAATGAAATGGAAACAAAGTTCCTTAGTCACACTAGCCACACATTTCAAGTGCTGGGTGGTTACTGTATTGACAGCACAGAGAGCACTGTGTCCCTGTGGAAGGCTCTTTGGACGGGGGCTGCCCCAAAGGATTGTGCACCCCTGGCCCAGGAGTTTGGACTTTGTCCTGGCAGTGAGAGGAGGGGCTCAGGCAGGGCAAAGCCAGGGTCAAAGCTGGGTTTGAGATCTGACCTTAGGTGATCTCTTGAACACACCAAGTCGGCTCTCCCTCCTTCCCCTTTCTGGACCTTTGTTTCTTCATCTGTAAGATGAAGATGGCTTTAGCCTGCATTCTTTTCCTTCATTCAGTCACCCTCTTTCAGGTCACTGTCATGTCCTAGGGCTGCTGTATCCAGTCACCAGACTGTGGCTTCAGACAACAGAAACTCATCTGAAGTTCTGAAGGTCCTGGGGACCTGGGGACCTGGTGCAGGCAGAGCAGTGATCCCCCAGGAGGCTCTAAAGGTGGATCTACTCAGCCTTCCCAACTTTTAAAGGTAGTCCACATTCTATTCCCCTTCCATGTTCAGAGCCAGCCATGGGCAGTTTACTCTCAGATGGTCACACTGTGACACTGCCTCTTTTCTCTTCCTCACATAAAGGCCCTGTGAATACACGGAGCCCACCTGGATCATCTGGGACAATCTCTTTGAAGGTCATCTGATTAACAACCTTCATTCCTTCTCTTCCTCATTCTTCTTTGCCACATATTCACAGGTTCCAGAACATCGTTGGGAGGCCATTATTTTACCTACCGTATTCGGCACATACGACACTAGTGTGGAAAAAAAATAGACACTAGTTCCTGGTTTCATGGGGCTGCCATTGCGCTACGAGAGCTGGGGGAGTGTCAGCTGCACTAGGCAGTGAAAAATTCAGTGAGAGCAAATTCAGCAGGGCAGTGACAGCAGTGGGGCAGGGGCAGGGTAGTGTAGATGGGACTTGCTACTCTCTGCAGCGGCCTGGGAGATGTACAGGAGTACCTACGAGAGCCCTTGCAGGCAGATGGAAAGCAAGTGCAAAGGTCCCAAGGCACGAGCAGGTCCGATGTGCTTAAAGAGCTGCCAGACATTGAACTATGGAGAGACCCACCATCCACCCAGACTCAGCTACTGCCCTGTTTGGTTGCAGGTAAATCCTCTGTTGGTCTCATTTTCTTCATGTGTATGAAGAAGTTGGGCCAAGTCACCATTCTCATGAGTTTGGGTACTTGCAAGTTTGGAATAACTCTACCAGGACTGCTCTCTGTAAACACGGTACAAGCAGCACTGCCAGGTTCAGGGGAGAGCAGAAACTTTACCCTCTCCCTTTGCCCCCAAGACCTTGCTGAGTAGATCGCAGAACAATGACCTGCTAACTTTCACTGATCAGCTAGTTCTACCCCTTCTGCTGGGTACTTTCCACAGCCCACTCCTCATTTCGTCCTCCACAACTTTCAGATCTCAGCTCCAGCTTTATCTCCTCTAGAATCCTGTAGGATTCAGATGCAGTCAACCATACATTCTAATAACTTTGTGTCTCTATCATAGTCATAACTTTGCATTTATTCATGGTTAAATTTATCTGTCTTTTGTGTATAATTTATGTTCCCCTCACCAGGAATACTTTCTCTGCTTCTGTGGTTACTCTTTTAGTTCCATCTAAGTACTTTAGAGTTTTACCCCTCAAATTTAGCTCTTAAATCAACAGAAACTTTTTTTATGTATAGTGTGAGGCGCCAGGATCTCTATTCATTTCCTATTGTTGCTGTAGCAAATCACTACAGGCTTAAAGGCTTTAAACAACACATTTATTTTCCTATAGTTCTGGAGGTCAGTGGTCCAAACTCAGCTTCATTGTCCTAAAATCAAGGTGTCCACAGGTCTTCAGCAGGTCTTGCAGCTTTAAGGAAGAGTCCATTTCCTTGCCCTTTCTAGCTTCTAGAGGCTGCCCAGATTCCTCAGCTAGGGATCTTTTATCATTCCAATCTCTGCTTCCATCTTCACATCTCCTCCTCTGACTCTTATGCTACTCACTCCCACATAAGGGTCCTTGTGATCACATTGGGCTTACCTAAAAAATCTGGATCATTTCCCCATCTCAAGAGGAAATCCTTCAACATCTGTCTGCCTGCAGTCCCTTTTTCCACATATAAGCTAACATACTGGTTCTGGGGGTTAGAAAGTGAGCATCTTCAGGGGAGGCATTATTCGGTACACCACAGGATCCCCTTTAATTTTCCTCCATATTTTTCAGCCTCTTTACTGAGTCTGTCCTTTCCCCACTCATTCACAGTAGGGGCAGGCAAACTGGGTCTTACAGGCAGAATCTGGCTCACTGTTTTGGGAAGTTTTATTGGAGCACAGCCACATTCCTTCATGTGTGCATAATAATGTGTAGAGATGCTTTTCTGCTCCAGCAGCAGAGGTGACATTGTGGCAGATACATGGCCTGTGTAACCTAAGAATACATGCTGTCTGGCCCTTTCCAGGAAAAGTTGGCCGCCCTCTGATCTACAGATAGTTTGTCAGTATAAGCACAGGTTCATTTCTGAACTCTCAGTTCCCTTCCACTGACCTATTTCCAAGCCAACACCAAAGAAAGATGTCACTACTACCGCCTTGAAGTAATCCTGTGGAGTGGGCAGCAAACCAAGGCTCCCAAACTTGTTCCTGTAAATGGACCTGACTTGTTTTTTGGCTTGGGTCAGGCTTGGCTTGATTACTGCCTGCTGTCCTCACTAGACCAGTTCCATCTTCACTGCTGTGTCCCTAACACGCCATGGGGCTGCAGCACGCAGCAGGTGCTTAATACATATCTGGAACAAAGCTGTCCAATTTTAGCACACTCATCCTTAGTTTATAAGGAGAATAAGACTCCAAAAGGAGAGCTCTCTGCCACCCAACAAATGCCTTACAACGTCCCCATTTTACAGATAAGGTATCTGAGTTTGGAGACACGACAAAGCTTGTCGGAGGCCCCCGACTCCAAGGAGTGGCAGGGCTGGTTCTGCAGTTTGGGTGTTTCCCTGTGCTCACCTTCATCACTTAGTACATCTTGGGGGCTCTTTCCACATCTGTCACACAGTGCTGCCTTCTCCTGCACAGTCCATTCTGTGGCTTTACTGTCATTCATTAGCTGGCCCACACTGATAGATGGGCATGTGGGCTGTTTCCAGTCTTTGGAAACCATACTGCAGTGGACATCCTTACCTTTATGTCTTTTTCACATGCTTTGAGTTTATGGGAGAAATTCCTATAAGTGGGATAGTTGAAACAAGCAAATGTGTATTTTAAATGTCTCAGATCCAGTCATGTGGCCAAGGTGGAGACACCACATTAAACTTTCAACAACAGAAGAGCCTGTTTGCCCGCATTCCTCAGCAACCCAGGATGCTAGCAGGCTTTACCTTTGCCATATAAATGGGTGGGAAGAACCACAATGAACCAGTGCCATCAAACCACAGCTCGAAGTGGTTTGGGACCCAGTGTTAACTCATGTTGACACCTACCCCTCCAGGTGAGCAAAGTCCTCAGGCTTCTGAGTCTGAACCCAGTGAAAATGGCAAATCTCTCACCCTGCCAGCTATCCGGAAGAGCCAAGTCCATACAGCCAGGCTTAGAAATCCCATTTTATTGACCGGAGCTGGCTGGAAGAGGGCCATCTGTGAGCCAAAGGGAGGGCTCACTCTCTCTCCCCCTGGCCCTCTGCCTGGTGGTGGCTGCGTTGATGAACGAGCAGGAGGCGTCTCTGGCCAAAGGCCTGGCCACAGTTGGAGCATCGGTGTTGGCCAGTGGCCTGGCTGCCCGGTGCGGTGGGGGGGTCGTGACATAGGCGATGGGCAGCCAGCTTGGAGGGAAATGAGAAGGCCTTGGGGCAGTGTGGGCAAGGATAGGGGCGGGCATCATTGGCGTGGTGCGTGTGGCGATGGGCTGCCAGTTTGGAGGGGTAGCAGAAGGACTTTGAGCAATCAGGGCATGGGTAGGGACGGGTAGGAGCATGGGTCCAGAGGTGGGCTGCTAGTTTGGAGCGGTGGCCGAAGGCCTTTGGGCAGTGTGGGCAGGGGTGCGGGCGGGCACCACTGTGTGTGAGGCGGTGGGCTGCCAGTTTGGATGGGTAGGAAAAGGCCTTGGGGCAGTCGGGGCACGGGTGGGGTCGGGTGCCCCCGTGCGCTAACCGGTGTGTGGCAAGCTTGGACGGGTAGGAGAAGGCCTTGTCACAGTCAGGGCAGCGGTGCAGGCGCTGGGGTGGGGGCCGCCGGCGGGGACGGGAAGGCATGCCCCCAGACTTGGAGGGCCCTGGAGCTGACTGGCTGGGCTTCGGCAGCGGGGCCTGGTGGGGAGCTGGGGGACGGGAGGACTGGTGGGCTCCAGGAAGAAGCCAACGCCCTGGGCCTAAGCTAGGCTCCGCCACCACCTTGACATTGCAGCCCACCACCCAAAGTGTACTTAGCATTTTAAATGTCACACTGATTTTCCAAATGGCATTGTTTCTGCTTCCTTCTTCCCCCATGCATCATCCTGAAGGACTCCAAAGGGTTACCTTCCTAGGTCCCCAGAGTTACTGAGGCATCTATTTCCAGTATCATTCCAGTGATCACCCTAGAGTCCCACATCCCTTATGGCTCCTATAATTTCCTGAGTCCTAGCAAACGATCACCGGAGATTTCCCAAAACCAGATGGGAGGATTCTCCAGAACAGATGCAGTTTGGGGGATCCTAAATGGTTATGATCCTGGGACTTCTAACTTTCAGCCTATGATTTCCAAAAACATGTGATCTTCTTAGCACCCATTCCTAGGAATGACCCCTACTCACAGGCAGGGCCGCTCTCAACTCCTTTGGTCACGGGATCCTTGCCAGTAGGACTAGGATCTGTGCCTTCAGCCTCGGACTTCGCGCCTCGCTCCAGCATCTTGCTGACACAGGAACCTAAGGACAGGGCGCGGGGGCAGGGGTGAAGCAGGTTATTACCAGGTTGGTAGGGATGGGGTTGGTTGAAGGGCCTACAATCAGGTCAGTCTGTTTAGTCCGGGATCCTTAGGTGAGGTCAGGCGTGGTGGGAAGGCGGGGCCTAAAAGCAGAATGGGCGAGGCTATGCAAATCTAACCTAAAGACCTTTTGCAGTTGAAACCCAGGGTTGAAGCCTTGGGCGGAGTAGGAGGGGCCTATGTTCAGAGTGGGCAGAACCTTCCCCTCCAAACCCTACGATCGTGAGAGCTAATACGGGATGGGCGGGGCTATGCAAAAAAACCAAAGTCAATAGCTCTGCTACTCAGGTCCAGAGGCGGGCCTCTGAGTGGGAGTAGGCGGTGTCTTTTGCAGCTCTGTCTCAGGGGAGGGGCCTATGAGCTCAGTGGGCAGAAGTTTACGTCCAAGAAGTGGCTTTACCAGGCTTTGGGCTTAGTCTCAGTCGATTGACGCCGAGTCAACCTCCGTCTTTCTTGTTGGTAAATTTCAACCCCGGTGTGGATTGTGGCCGCAGAGGACAGAAGGGAGACCTGGAGGAAGATACGAAAGGAAGCTGGCCTGTGTAGCAATCCAGAGCTCTTCAATGAAATTTCCCTCGGGGTTGCTAGCATCTGGGACACAATGCACCCCTCAGAGTGGTGGCATTCGTGCACCAAATGCCAAGTCCCCCCGGAACCTAGATGTCCGAACCCAAATCGATCCTCCTCTGAGAGATCCTGGCTTTTAGCCCCCCACTCTATTTTCCGTGGACTAGGCGTCCGAGCCAGGACCCCTACTCTCCTCACCTGCGGGACCGCCCCTCCCCGGGGGCGGGGCTCCGAGCCCCTCCCTCCTCGGCCGCTCCGCTGCCCCAGCCGCTGCCTCACTGCCTTCGGACCCACGAAGCTGCACCGCCGCGCGACGGGGAGGGCAGAGGAGGAGGGAGCTCCGCCAGCTGCTGGGCCCAGCCTCATTTCCATTCCCTCCTCCCACGCCGGCGTGGACGCATGCGCAGTTGCGGCCGGCAGCGGCTGTGGCGGGGGGAAGACCAAAAGGAAGGAGGGGGTGGGTGAGCCTAGCAGACAAGTTCACTACGAAGCGCAAAGCTGCCGGCCCAAGGACCGCGGTAAAGTGCAGAGTGGGTACGGGGCCTACGGTGGCTGGCAGGAGTCAAGCACGTGCGGGGTAGCACGGACTAACTGCGCTTGGAGATCAGTTAGAAAGCTCCCAGCATCTGCACTTCTCTTTTTAAGCGCCTCTTGTCTTTTCACGGGAGTGCCTGAGTTCCATCTCTGGAGGCAGTTTCAAAAGCTCGTTGCCCATTTCCCCTCTAAAGGCCTTTGCAAAAGAATTTGGCTATTTCCTCGAGAGAGGGCGGGGGAGGACTCGCTCAGAGCGAGATGGTGTCCAATAAAGGGCATGGCATTTGTATAGCGCCCTGGCACCCTTCACCACTGGGTGGCTCGAGGTTCTCAGCGCCCCCTCCCCGCGCGCCCCGCATCCCACGCTTCCGTCCTCCCCTGGGCCTGAGTGGTCCCGAGGTGCTCAGGCCCATTCTCCTGGTGCCAGACCCAGGGGGTGGCGTGCTTCTCAGGCAGTGACGGTGCATATTCCTGTCCCACGCTGGAAAGACAATGAAGCGTCCTTTAAAGTCCTCTGCATGGATGACTCTCCAGGCTGACACAAGGTCTGGCGAGCCCCGGGAACTGTGGGAGTGAGTTGGCAGGTTATTTGGGTTCTGGAGCCAGATTGCCTGGTTAACTGGTCTGAACTCTTGGCTCTGCCACTTTCTAGCCCTGTGACCTTGGGCAAATCACTTCATCTTTCTGGGTTTCAGTCTCTTCATACATAAAATGGAGGGTTCTTGGGATCACATAAGATAATCAATGGAAAGTGTTGGGAATAGAAAGTGTCTAGAATGCTCAATAAATACTATCAACATTTTTGTTTTTGTTGTATATTAAACCAGGCCTGATGGGGTCAGAGTTGTACCAAGAATGGCAAGTGATCAGACTTGAAGAAGGGAAGGACCCGGGCTGCATTCAGGGGATCTCTCCTGTCATATCTTGTCATGTCCCAGATTCTGGCCTTCCTGTCAGATCTTGTGCATGCCTCTGTCCTACCTCAGTGTCTCTGCACTTGCTGTTCCTTCTTTCCCCAGGGCGCTTCGTCCATCTCTTTGCCTGTCTGCCCCCTACTAGATCTCCCTTCAGATGTTGTAAAGGCAGAAGGCTTCCCTGCCCATCCTTCCCTCCATCCCTCTGCTGTGTCCTCTCCCTTATCACTGTATATCTATCTTCTAGAATGTGTGCTGGTTTTTTTTGTTTGTTTGTTTGTTTGTTTGTTTGTTTGTTTTTGTACCAGAGATTGAACCCAGGGCACTCCACCACTGAGCCACATCCCCAGCCCTTTTTTGTATTTTATTTAGAGACAGGGTCTCACTGAGTTGCCACCGCGCCCGGCAATGTATGCTGTGTTAAAATGGACAACTTGCCGGGCGTGGTGGCGCACGTCTGTAATCCAAGCGATTTGGGAGGCTGAGTCAGGAGGATCGCGAGTTCAAAGCCAGCCTCAGCAACTTAACGAGGCTCTAAGCAACTCAGTGAGACCCTGTCTCTAAATAAAATGCTGGGCTGGGTATGTGGCTCAGTGACCAAGTGTCCCTGAGTTCAATCCCTGGTTCCAAAAAAAAATAAATAAAATAAAATAAAATGGACAACTTATCATTCTTGTTCATCTCTGTGTTCCCAGAATCCAGTACAGGGCCTAGCACATAGTAGATGGTCAATAGATCTGTGTCAAATAAATGCTTGAAAGAATTTTAACAAACAGAAGCCCTCTGTGATGGAAAGATAGAATGATGGGGAAATAGAGAACTTGAGGTCAAGGAGCTCAGAAAGGGGCCTAAGCTGAGTGAGAAACCAGGGGAGGGTTTTAAACATAGGAAGTTGGGCTGGGGTTGTAGCTCAGTGGACTAGGGCTTTGCTAGTGTACATGAGTCCCTGGGCTCAATCTCCAGCACTGCAAAGGAAAAGAATTAGTGAGTCAGAGAAACACAGGAGATATCACAAACTAATTTTGGTTTTCATATACTTTATTTTTTTGTAGTTGTACATGGACAGCATGCCTTTATTTTATTTGTTTATTTTTGTATGCAGTGCTAAGGATCAAACCCAGTGCCTCACACATGCAAGGCAAGTGCTCTGCCACTGAGCCCCAGCCCCAGCCCCAGCCCCTCATATACTTTTTTAACCATTTTTTTTTTATTATGGAAAAGCCAGGTATGGCAGCACACACCTGTAATTGCAGCTACTAGGTAAACCAAGGCAGAGGATTGAAAGTTCAAGGCTGGCATGGGCAATTTTGTGAGTTCCTGTCTCAAAATAATTTTTTTTTTGAGGTATTGGGGATTGGACCCAGAGCTTTGAGCAAGCCAGGTAAGCACCATAGCTACATCCCTAGCCCTTTGTTTTTTGCTTTGAGACAGGGTCTTGCTAAGTTGCCAAGGCTAGCCTCAAACTTGCAACCCTCCTGCTCAGTCTCCTCAATAGCTGCGATTACAGGTGTTCCCCACTGTGCCCAGCTTAAAAAAAAATTTTTTTTTAAAGGGCTGAGGTGCAACTCAGTGGCATAGTGCTTGCATAGCATGTGTGAGGCCCTGGATTTCATCCCCACTACCAAATAAATAAACTAATTAAATTAAAAATTCAAACTTACACAGAGGACCAGGAGAGAAGAGAACCAACCCCTCACCACTGTATGTCTATCACCCAGGTTTGATTTGGCCAAGTTTGTTTCGGTACCAAGTTGTTTCCAGTACCCCTTTCTGAGCCCCCTGAATTATTCTGAAGCAAATTTCAGATGTTTTATCCAGAAACATTTCAATCTGTCTCTAAAAGATAAAGACCGTCTCAAAAACAAAAAAACAAAACAAAACCTTGATACCATTATTATGCCTTTAAAAATGTATAGTCATTTCTTTTTCTTTTTTAACATTTTCTTCTTTTGGTACTGGGGATTTAATATGGGGGTGCTTCACCACTGAAGCCCTATTTTTAATTTTTTATTAAGTTGCTTAGGGACTCGCTGAGTTGCTGAAGTTGGCCTTGAATTTGTGAACCTCCTGTCTCAGCCTCCCAAACTGCTGGGATTACAAGCATGTGCTATTACAATCAGCTTAGTCATTTTCTAAAGTTACCTAAAATCCCATCAGGGTTCAGTTTGTCCTATGGCCCCATCAACATTTTTTCCCCACTCTTTCTAAGCACAATGTTTAATTTTATTTCAAACATACAGAAAAGTTGAGAGAAAACAATTATTTTCTGCACCAATAATAGAATTGGCTGGCATTAGGCTGGGCCTGTCATTCATAAGGCCCTGGGTTTGAGTCCCAGCACTAAAAGAAAAAAAAAAAATTGGCAAGTGACAACAATCACCCTTTTGTGACCAATGTTGTTTAAATTACCACATCTGCTCCTCCCAGATGATTCTGAAGCTCAACACTAGACACCATATCCCATAAATATCTTTATATCACACTTAGTTTGTTTGAATCAGAATTAAACAAGGTCCACACATTGCATTGTTTGCTGTGACTCTTTGGTCTCTTTTTTATTGACATTTTAAATGCTCACTCTGACTGCTGCTTGGAAAATTAATTGTAAAGAGGTAAGTGGAAGCCAGAAAACCAGCGAGGCTGCTGTTACATAGTAATCACAGTAACAACTGCTAGCATTTATTGAGCACTTATTAACTTGTTATATACTGGAAATTGTCTTTATATGCATTAATTTATTTACTCTCCACAGCCATTTATTAAGAGGAGGTACTCCTATTATTCTTGCACCGACAAGGGAAATAAGGCATGGAGTGCAAGGTCACATGCCCAAGGTCAAATAGCCAGGTCTCAGCAGGAAGTAATAGAACCAGGATTTGAATCCCTGCAGCCTGGCCCTGGAGTCCAAATGATTTGCACTGAGGCTTTGCTGCCTCTTGATGGGGTTAGAGGGGGTGATGATGGGAAGGGGTCTTGAATGGAGAGGTTTCCTCAACAGGGCCTGGAGATGAACTGGGCAGAAGTGGCCAGGGAAGGGAGTGAAGGACAATGATGAAATAACGCAGGCCAACTCCCATCGAGGTCCTGTTCTGGGCCAGGTGCACTTCCAAACTCTACTGGTGGGAACTAACCGGGTCTTCACAAAGAAGCAGGGAAATATTTTCAACTTCATTTTACAGATGAGAAAACTGAAACCCAGAGAAAGAACAATTTTCAGTCCAGGGTCTGAGATCTGAGAAGGATGAAGCCAAGATTTCTTACTTTTAGGACATCTCACAGCTGAGCCTACAGAAACCTCAAAGGGGTCAGGTAAGTGACCTAGATATCCTGCCAGAACCATAGGAAGGAGGCCCAGCTGTGAGCAGGTCTTATCTGGAGGGCTCTCAGTGAAGAGTGCCTGAAGGTTCTTTTTTCTCTGGCTCCTCCCTCCCCTGAGCTCCTCCAATTGCTGCACCTCCTGATGTCCCCACCCCTGTGTCTCACCATCCTGACTGGGGATTCATCTTTGGGTCCCAGTTTTGCCCAGCTTGGCAAGCCTGGAATTCATGCTTGGAATAAATAAGCAAAGTTCTCTTGACTCTGAGCATTTCTCTCTGCCCCTTTCTCTGGCTGTCTTCTCGTCCTCTCTCCATGTGACTTCCTGTGCTGATCTCCAACACCTCTCCCCATCTCCCACAATCTTCTGGAATCTGCAACTGTACCTTTGTGACTTTATTTCTTTGTAGGACATCTATTTCAACCCTCCCTGTATCTCTGAATGGCTCTCTTGTCTCCCTCTTTGGTATCTGAGCATCTCCCTTGCCCTTGAGTGGCTCTGAGTCTTACCTCTGATGAAGGCCACCAGCAATACTTTGGGAGTTTGGCAAAATTGGGTTTTATTGACTTGCTGTAGCTTAGGAGGGAGGACCACAAAGGAAGTCCTGGCCAGCTCCCCAAACTCGAAGAGAGAGGGCTCCCACTAGCAGAGGACCCAGGAAAAGGTGACATTTGTATAAAATTTGAGTGAGGCGGAGTTTAGGCTCAAGGCAAAGCAGACCATGTACAAAGGGATAAAGTGGAGCCATTTCTGAGGATGCCCTCCAGAACCCGTTCCTTGGAAACTCCAGAGGTAAGGCTAAGGTGAACTTCAGTGTGTTGTCACATGCCTGTAATCCCAGCAATTTTGGAAGGCTATGGCAGGAGGATAGTAAGTTTGAGACCAACCTGGGCAACTTAGTAAGATCCTGTCTCAAAATAAAAGTTAAAAGTGCTGGCGTTGTAGCTCAGTGGTAAAGTGCCCCTGTGTTTAGCAGAATCAGACTCGGCTGAACCATAGCTTACAGAGGTCTGACTCCCAGGAACTGACAGTTGCGAGAGACTGTTTCAGATAGCCAGTGGGTCTGTGGCCCTGTACAGAGTTGCCTCACCCTCTGAGGAAATGCTAATTCTCTAAGCAAATGACTTCCCTAGCTCCACCCCATCCTGTTCCTCACAGAAGAAGCCCCTCCTGTCTGTGCCCCTTTACCTGTGGGACTAGAAATTAAGGTGAAGGTAAGCTCCTCCAAGTTGTTGGAGGCCAGATCTGGCATAGCCCAGTCCGCCACACCCCTTTCCATTTCAAAAGATTATTGGTTGTTGTGTTTCTTTGATTAGATAAGTTTTTTGGTGATTGAGAACAGGTAACTTCCTCCATCAGAAACTCCAAACCCCCACACTCCTGGGTTCAATCTCAGTATCAAAAAAAAAAAAAGATAAAGGTGGACCTTTGTTGCCTGAAATCCACTTCAGAAGTTCTCTGCACTTGGGCTAGCAGTCAGGCTGCTTCTCTGACAGTTTTTTGGATCTTCCAGACAAGAATGGAGTGGTTGGGTTTTTTAATTTGTTTTTTTATTTGTCTACTTATTTGTGTTTTTAAAATTTTTCTTAGTTCTGGATGGCCTTTAATTCATAAATTTATTTATATGCTGTGCTGAGGATCAAACCCAGTGCCTCACGTGCTTGGCAAGTGCTCTACCACTGAGCCACAAACCCAGCCCCCATATTTGTTTATTTTTGTATTGGGGATGGAACCCAGGGCCTCCTGTGGCTAGGCAAGTGCTCTACCACTGAACTGCTAGCCCAGGTGTGTCTTATTCACACTACTTATATGATTCTGAAGAGACACCTCTAATAACCCATGGCTTTAGACAACACAGTTTCTTGGCTCTGGGTCTTTGATGTGAATGAACAAAAGCTGTTCATACCCCATCAGAACACAAATAAGACAAACGATCCTCAGCCTGAGCTCGCAAGATATAATGCAAAATTATATCTTGCAAACTTTTACATATATATAATTTATACATATTTATTATATGTATTTATGTATACATACATACTAATGTATGGATGCGTGTGCAAATTCATATATAATATAAAATATTTCTTGGGAAGAAAGCATTTCTGATTAACTGTTTTAGGAAATTTTTGGATGAACCTTAGGGAGTTAAGTGTTGTTCTGGTACCTAGGGACCCACCTACCAGTCCCTCAAAACACGAGTGACCACGAAACGAGCATCTTTTTCTTTCTCATAATGACTTTTCCACCACTGGGCTTTTCCTATAAAATGGCTTGTGACTACTCGTGGTTGGGGTCTCTTGGGAGTCTACCTCTCTATCTCTCTATGCTAGTATCCCTATGTCTCTGCCTGTCTCCGGAGTGTCTGTTCTGTTTCTCAGGGTCTGAGTGTCCCCGCGTTGCTCGTTGTCTTCCGTAGTCTCTGACACCTCCCCGCAGCCCCAGCCCTGCAGCCGCACGCCGCGCCTCTGCCCCTTTAAGGCAGGCCCCGCCCCGCCCCGCCCCGCTCTCAGGGTCAGCCCTGGAGCGTCCGGCTCTGGAGGGTGCTCAGCCTGGGCTCAGGGTGGACCCCGGCCTGGGGCGCGATGGCAGCGGCGGCCCTAAGGGTTGCTGGTCGGCAGCTGAGCCAGCGCAGCGGGTCTGGAGCCCCCATCCTCCTGCGGCAGGTGTGAGGCGGCTGGATCGGGAATCGGGTGTCCTGGGCCGTAGGCAGCAGGAGAGGAGAAACTTCTGGATTTTTTAGGGGGAAGAGATCTGGGGGGTCCCATGCTTGGATATTGCACAAAGCGGGTGGTGCTTGGGGCTGGAGTGCCATGTCCAGGGGAGCTATCTGGGGGACCCTGGGTTTGGGCCGAACTCCTGGTCCGTTACAAGAGAGGGTGCTGGGGACCCTGATTTTGGGGTGTCAGTTGGAATTGCTGGCTCTCTCTCCCTCTGGATAGCCCGCATTTTCCCTTGAATGCGTATTCCTTGCCTTACCCGACAGCCTTCTTGCTCTTGAAGTTGTTCTCATTCTCCTTTGACTATTTTTCTAAATAAACCTGTCTACTTTTGAAAGAAGAAGAAAAAAGGAAATTTGGAATTAGTTCTGGCAGAGGAAGGTGGGGGGTTCCAGATACCCCGATTCCGGACTGCAGGAGAAAGAGGGACGGGATTTCTGCTTCTGAATCTTAGGAAGAGGATGGAGTGTGGTTTGGACTCCTGGCTCCCGGGAATGGGAGTGGCATTCAGCACTCTCACCTGTGCCCCCCCACCCCCAGATGTTTGAACCCAAGAGCTGCACCTATACGTACCTACTGGGTGACAGAGAGTCCCGGGAGGCCATTCTGATTGACCCAGTTCTAGAGACAGCACCTCGGGATGCCCAGTTGGTCAAGGAGCTGGGGCTGCGGCTGCTGTATGCTGGTTAGTCTGGAGACAAAACTCACGAATGGAGGGAGGAGGGCTGGGCCTGGACCTCTGGGTCTGAGGGAGGAGGGTTGGGCCTGGACCTCTGGGTCTGAGGGAGAAGGGTTCAGGGCTGGGAACATTTGGTCCTCTCTGTGCTTTCTTAGACTTATCCTCCTCTCTCCTAGTGAATACCCACTGCCATGCAGACCACATCACAGGCTCAGGGGTGCTCCGGTCTCTACTTCCTGGCTGCCAGTCTGTCATCTCCCGCCTTAGTGGGGCCCAAGCTGATCTGCACATTGAGGATGGTGATTCCATCCGCTTTGGACGCTTCGTAAGTTGGGTTCTGGGTCCCCAAGAAGAGGGTGGTGGCCTGGACTCCTTGAGCTTAAGGGAAGAGGGTATTGGAGCCTTGGGCTGCTGAGTCCTCAGGAGGAAGGACCTCAGGACTTGGTTTCTTGACCCCTGAACTCCCATCTCTGGGAGGAGGCCATCATAAACACAGGTAGGGCATTGGGGCCGCAGGTTCTAGGTGGGTGTGTCTCCAGCCAAGTTCCTTAAGTCAACTACATTTATGGAGTTTCCTAAGCCTTTGGGGCAGCTCCTTTTGCCTGGCATGTCCAGGTAGTTGGAATTCTGAGGCCAGGGCTAGAAGGAGACCCAGCCCTGTCTTCTGAGCCACTGTTTGAGGAAGTAACCTCTCATTGCACCGGGTTGGGACTAGGGTGAGGCATCTAGGGAGCAGTGTTTAAGGTGGTACTCACTTGCAGGGTGCTGTAAATGCAGGGCTGGTGCCTAAGAGTGGGCGCCTCCTTAAATGTGGCACCAGGGTAGCCTCACCCTAACCCCAGCCCTGCCCTTACCCCACCCAGGAATGGTCTGGAGGTCCCCCCTCCTTCTTTTTCTTGCCACAGGTGTAATCAGTAGATTTCTGGCCAGAATTGCAATCAGGGCAATATGGAGGAGTGGAGGGGGTTGCTCAGAGGAGGGGAAACAGCTGACAGGGCTTTTTTCCTAATCAGAGTTGCTAAAGATGTAGAGAGTTTGGCTGACTTTGGGGACAAAATGCCAGGTGACAGGGTGAAGTCTCAACCTCTAGGTTGAAGGTTTTGCTCAATGGGAACAGTTTATTTATCAAGAGTGTTTAGTGGAAATGAGGACTGTGCATGGGATCAGAGGGTTTAGTCTGTGCTCACAGACTTTTTTTTTTTTTTTTTTTTTTTTTTTTTGGTACTGGGAACTGAACCAGGTGCGCTTAACCACTGAGCCATATCCCCAGCCCTTTTTAGTATATATTTTTCTAGAGATAGGGTCTTGCTAAATTGCTTAGGGCCTCAGCCTCCCAAGCTTCTGGGATTATAGGCGTGCACCACTGTGCCTGGCCACAGACTCTTTATATCAAGCTTGTTTTGGGAAGTAGGTAAAAAAGACTTTGTACACTTCTGTGTGTGGCACATAATATTCCAGTGCTAATAAGCATTTCTTGGATTTGAGCAGAGCCTCAGAAGGATTAGGAATGATTAGGGTTTGTGACAAGGTGAGTCCTGCTTTCCATGAGCCAGTGTGGAAGGGTTTAGCTGTGGTACATTTAATTTCAGTGTTTATCTTATCTTTAGTTGGCCTTATTGATATAATCCACATATCATACAAGTTATCCTTCTTTTTTTTTTTTTTTTGGTTTTGGGGATTGAACCCAGGGGCACTCCACCACTGAGCCACATCCCCAGCCCTATTTTGTATTTTATTAGAGACAGGGTCTCACTGAGTTGCTTAGGGCCTTGCTCAGCTGCTGAGGCTGGCTTTGAACTTGCAATCCTCCTGCCTCAGCCTCCTGAGCCACTGGGATTACAGGTGTGCGCCACTGCACCCAGCAAAGTTATCCTTTTAAAGTATGCAGTATATATCCATCACTGCAATTTTAAATTATTTTCATTTCTCAAAAAAAAAAATCCCATACTCCTGAGCCATCAGCCCTAGCTTCCCTCTTCTCTTCCTCAGCCTTAGGCAACTTTTTTTTTTTGTACCAGGGATTGAACCCAAGGGTGCTTTACCATTGAGCCACATCCCCCACTCCGTTTAAAAAAAAAATTTTTTTTTTGAGACAGGGTCTTATTAAGTTACTTTTAGGTCCTTACTAAGTTGCTAAAGCTGGCTTTGAACTTGGCAGTCCTCCTGCCTCAGTCTCCTGAGTGGCTGGGATTATAGGCGTGTACCACCATGCCTGGCTTTTTTTTTTTTTTGGCACTGGGGATTGAACCCAGAAGTGCTTTACCACTGAGCCACATCCCCACCCCTTTCTAATTTTATTTTTTGAGACAGGGTCTCTCTAAGTTCCTGAGGCTGGCCTCGAACTAGAGATCCTTCTGTCTTAGCCTCCCAAATTGCTACCTCAATTTGTAGTATACTTTCTGTCTCTATGGGTTTCCCCAGTCTGGATATTTCATAGAAATGGAATCATCCAACGTGACCATTTGATACTGACTTCTTTCCCTGAACAGCACAGTCTTTGCATTAGTCTTTTCTCTTGTAGCATGTATCAGAACTTCATTTCTCTATATTGTTGAACAACATCCCATTGCATGGATGGTTCCGCCCTGTCTTATTTATGCCTTAATCAGTTGGTAGACATTTGAGCTCTTTCCACTTTTTGGCTATTATGAATAATGCTGCTGGGAACATTCATGTGCATGTTTCTCTGTCGACGTATGTTTTTATTTCTCTTGGGTTTACACCTAGGAGTGGAACTGCTGAATCACATCATAATTTTAACAGTTAGAGGAGCTTCCAAACTTTCCCAAAGCAGCCACACCATTTTACAGACCCACCAGCAGTATAGGAAAGTTCCAGTTCCCCCTATAGCCTTGCCAACCCTGTTATAATCTGTCTTTATGGTTGTTCAGTGTTGGTTTGGCTTTGGTCTGAGCTCTTTATCAATCTTTGAAGGTGGGCCCATTTTTTAGCCCTCTTATTTTTCCTGCTCCTACTCTGAAAAAAGTTGAGTTGAGTCTATGACATGCATACAGCAAGGTGAGAGGAGCACAGTCTGCACGCATGCAGTTGGTACACGTGCACAAATGTTCACAGCGCGTACCATCCACATGGAGATCAGAACAGGCCATCGCCCCCAAAGCTTCCTTGTCCATCTTCCTGGCTGGTGACACATCTGTCAGGAATCATTCTTCTGACTTACGGAACCACAGATAGTTCCACCTGTTGTGGACTTCATAAGGAAGAATTACAAGCCGGTGCCCAGGTGGCACGCACCTGTAATCCCAGATGTGCAGAGGCCGAGGCAGGAGGATCACAATCTCAAAGCCAGCCTGGGCAACTTGGACTTGTGTCAAAAACAAAAAGGGCTGGGGAATGTGGCTCAGTGGTAAAGTGCCATTGGGTCCAATCCCCAGTATCAAAAAAAAAAAAAAGAAGAAAAAGGAAGAATAGGATTAATTATGAGTTGCACACGTGTTGCACACGTTGCACACGTACTCCTGCGTGTCTGCCCTGCAGACTCTGCTGTGGTTGCAGTTGTTTTCTTCTCATTGCTCTATGGCAGGGGTTGGCAAACTTTTTTTTAAGGGACCAGATAGTAACTATTTTCAATTTTACAGGTCACAGGGTCTCTGTTGCCACTACTTGGCTCTCGTTTTATGGTGTGAAAGCAGCACTAGATGGTGCATAAGTTAATAAGCATGGCTGTGTTCCAATATAACTTTGTTTTTGGCCTCTAAAATGTGAATTTCAGATAGCTTTCATATGTCAAAAAGATAATTATTGTTTTTCAACCATGAAAAAAGTGCAAAAACATTCTCTGCTTACAGGCCTTATAAACACACATGGCGGGCCCAGTTTGGTCCACCCCACCATAGTTTGCTGATTCCTGGTGTAGAGTATATCATTGTGTGAAAACGCCACAGGTTGTTTATACATTCTCAATGATTGTTCTCAGCTTTGTGCTACTTTGCAAAATGCTGCTATGAAGTTTCCATGTTTTGTGTTTTTTTTGGCGGTACTAGAGATTGCACACAGGGATGCTTTATCACTAAGCTACATCTCTAGCCCTCTTTTTTTTTTTTTTTTTTTGGTACTGGGGATTGAACCCAGGGGCGCTTAACCACTGAGCCACATCCCCAGCCCTCTTTTGTATTTTATTTAGAGACAGGGTCTCACTAAGTTGCTGAGGCTGGCTTTGAACTCGAGATCCTCCTGACTCAGCCTCCCAGGTGCTGGGATTACAGATGTGCGCCACCACACCCGGCCTAGCCCTCTTTTTTTTTATTATGAGGCAGGGTCTGGCTAAGTTTATTGCTGAGGCTGGCTTTGAACTTGCAATTCTCCTGCCTCAACCTCCTGAGTTGCTGGGATTACAGGAGTGGGCCAGTGTGCTATATAAGAATATATGGATATTCTTGTGCAAATCTCTTGGTAGACCTTGCCCTAAATTCCAAGGAGTTGAATTTGCTGTGTCATAAAGATAAAATGTTTGACTTGAGTAGAAATTGCCAGACAGTTGGATTTTTGTTTTGTTTTGTATTTGACAGGGTCTTGCTATGTTTGTTTTGGCTGGTCTCGAACTCCTGGACTGAAGAGAACCTTTTGCCTCGGCCTTCCTAGTAGCTGGGACTGTAGGCACACCCTGTGTGTGTGTGTGTTTGTGTGTGTGTGTGTGTGTGTGTTGCTAGGGATCAAACTCAAGGCTTCAGACCTGCTAGGCAAGCGCTTGACCACTAAGCTACATCCACAGCCCATTCATATATGTGTGTGTGTGTGTGTCTGTACATATATATACATATATATATAAATATACACATTTATTTATATATATATAAAAAGTATATATATATATATATTTTTTTTTTTTTTAAGGTGCTGGGGGATTGAACCCAGGGCCTTGTGTTTGCAAGGCAAGCACTCTACCAACTGAGCTATATCCCCAGCCTTCTATCCATATTTTTTAAGTGGCAGTTCTTTTATGATTTTGACCCATACTCTGGTCCCCTGCTTAAATAAACAAAATGCAAATTACAACAATAAAAATCATATCATAGGGACTGGGGATCTAGCTCAGTTGGTAGAGTGCTTGCCTCATAAGCACAAGGCCCTGGGTTCAATCCCAGCACCACAAAAAAATAAATCATATCATCGCATTGTGCGTAACAGTTTTTTGAACTAGTACAATTTACACTGAAGATGAACCAAATGTGATTGGTTTCATCGTAGAACAATTTTTCTTTTCTAATAAGCAGTGAAAATTGAACATTGTGCTCCCCACAGCAGGTGGCAGATTGAGAAAGTTAGCCTTGCCTGTTAAATCTGTTGATTGATAGAGGAGTGCTGCTCAAAATATGGGTCTTCAGGTCCTGATGTGGAGATTCTCTAATTGTTTGGGGGTGGACACAGGGAATCTGCATGTTTTCAAAAGCTCCATCAGTCATTCCTATGTGACTCACGTGGTGGAATTTTGAAAGATGACAAGCTGACCAGGGTAATTCCTCTTATTTGGAATTACATATTTGAATCATGAAGCAAGTCTTTTTTCCCTCTGATGTTTTATAATGAAAAATTTCAAGCACACAGAAAATTTGGAAAAACTACATTCACACTGTACACCACTATCTTTTTTTTTTTTCTTTTCTTTTGTGGTGCTGAGCATGGAAGCAGCCAGGGTCTCTCATGCTACACAAGGGCCCTACCACTGAGCTACTCCCCCAGCCCACTATTATTATTATTATTATTATTATTATTATTATTATTATTATTATTTGTGGTGGGGGGGATTGAACCCCGGGGTCTTGTGCTTTCAAGGCAAGCACTCTACCAACTGAGCTATATCCCCAGCCCGCATCTTTATTTTTGATGCATCATCAAGTTGGAGATGTTAACACTCTGCCCCAAAACAGAACAAATCATTTTTTCTTTCACAAAATAAAGGAATTGGATTTAGCTGATGGAGATCCAGAGTATTTAGTGACGATAAAAAATGAGGCTTTGGGTTTTAGAGCTTAGCTCTCCTAGGAGCAGTGGATCTTTCTACCAAGATACTTTTGAATCGTGGAAGAATAAACATGGGGACCAAATGGAAAGGAAGCCGGGAGTTTGCTCGCCGCCAGGGGGCAGTGTAGGCTGCGGGAACTGCAAGGTGATGAGCGGAGTGTGCACACAGCCTGGTCCTATTCATATTGTCCTTGCCTGACTGGGAACTTTCAGAAGATTCAGCTGCTGCAGGAAACGGTGTGGTATGTAGTGCATTTGACGCGTCCTAGAGGAGAAGAATGAGGGGTTAGGTGCTGCCAGGCAGCTGGGCCCAGCTGGAATAGCCTGCAGCCAGGGAGATCACTCAACGAGTTTCAGGAGCAGCTGAGGCCGCCTTTAGTAGAGCTTGGCTGACCCTACTTGCAACTTTTTATTTGGAGTACTTCCAAAATCTACATGCAACTGAGGTAATAGTGCGTTTTTTCAGAGTTGGGGGATGAAGCCCTCACACTTGCTAGGCAAGTAAGTGCTCAAGCTATGTCCCCAGCCCATTAGAACAATTTTAACATCCCATAAGTTCCCCAGTTGCTGACGTTTTATCGCAGTTGCTTTATTTCTCTTTCTCTATGCTTCCCACTTCCCCTACCCCTAACATTCAAAAGTAAATTGCGGGAGCTCAGGGTGTAGCTCAGTGGTAGAGCACTTGCCTGGTATGTCCAGGCCCTGGGTTCCATCCCCAGCATAGGGAAAAGAAAAAATGTGAATTGCAGACATATCACCCCTCAAGTCTCCTAACAGACTCTCAAACTTTTTGATCTCTGGACTCTTCTAAAAACTAAAGAAGCTGGGCATGGTGGCACATGCCTATCATCCCAGTGACTCCAGAGGCCGAGGCAGGAGGATCATGAGTTCACAGCCAGCCTCAGCAGAGGCAAGGCCCTAAGCAACTTAATGAGACCCCGTCTCTAAATAAAATACAAAATAGGGCTGGGGATGTGGCTCAGTGGTTAAGCGCCCCTGGGTTCAATCCCCAGCACCAAACCAAACCCAAACCAAACCAAACAAAAAACTAAAGAAGACCCTGAAATGCTTTTTTTTTTTTTTTTTTTTTTAATCAAGGCGTGAACCCAGGGGTGCTTTACTGGTGAGCCACATCCCCAGCCCTTTTTATTTTTTATTTTGAGACAGGGTTTTGCTTAGTTTCTGAGGGTCTGGCTAAGTTGCCCAGGCTTGCCTTGAACTTGCAGTCCTCCTGCTTATCCTGAGTTGCTGAGGATTACAGGTGTGCACCACCATGCCCTGCTCTTCAGTTGGTGTGGTTCTATCAGTACTTACTATATTAGAAATTCAAATTGAGACGTCGTTTTTGGTGCTGGGGATGGAACTCAGGACCTGGTGCATGCTAGGCAAGTGCTCTACTACTTAACTACATTCCCAAGCCTGAGACATTTTTTAAAACACGGGAATATACAAGCACACATTTCACAGAACTAAAAGTCATGAAACTTCTGGAAAGTTGACTAATATTGTAGGGCAATGCAAGGGGAGAAAAAACAGAAGACATTTTTTTTTTTCTCTGAATACTGGGGATTGAACCCAGGGGCATGTTACCACTGAGCCACATCCCCACTCCTTTTTATTCTTTATTTTGAGACAGGGCCTTGCGCAGTTGCTGAGGCTGGCCTTAAACTTGCAATCCTGCCTCAGCCTCCTGAGTTGCTGGGATTACAGATGTGTGCTATCACTCCCAACAGCAAAAGACTTTGAAATGTTAGGAAAACCATTTTGACTTTGCGGAACCTCAGGGTTCCTTCAATTACACTTTGAGAACCACTGTTTTACAAAACCTTCGTCATAGTACCAAAATGTACAGTGATTCATCTCGTCAGTAAATATTGAGCCCATGTTCAAATTACTTGGGTTGGTTCAAGAATAATTTTTTGCAGCTGTTTTTAGGAACCTGGACCCAATGGAGGTTCCTGTGTAGCATTCGTTTATTACGGCTGCTGGGTCTTGAGATCTAGAACAGTTTCATATGCTTTGTGCTTCATGACAATGACTTTTTTTTTTTTTTTAAGTACCAGAGATTGAACCCAGGGGTGCTTAACACTGAGCCACATCCCCAGCCCTTTTTTATATTTTATTTAGAGACAGCCTTGTGGAGTCACTTAGGGCCTCAGTAAGTTTCTGAGAGTGGCTTTGAACTTGCAGTCCTCCTGCTGCAGCCTCCTGAGCCACTGGGATTACAGGCATGCGCCACCGTGCCTGACCATGACATCGTCTCTTTAAGCTTTCTGACCTATTGTCTTATAGAGTGTCCCACATTCTAGATATGTCTGATGTTTTAATTTGTCTTCTAAAACTTCCTTTTCCTACAATTTGAAGTAGATTGTGGATATTTTTGTGTTGGTTAATAGTAATCATTTAACAATTAGTGACAAAAAAATTGAATATGGGCTTCTCACCAGCTCCATTGGTGAATTTTCACAGCATTTATCTCCAAGTATTTTCAGAATCAAATATTGTGCCCTCTACCCTAATTTATTTTTATTTTTATTTTATTTTTTTGTGGTGCTGGGGATCGAACCCAGGGGTGCTTAACCACTGATCCCCAGCCCTATTTTGTATTTTGTTTAGAGGCAGGATCTCACTGAGTTGCTTAGGGCCTTGCCTTTGCTGAGGCTGGCTTTGAACTCACGATCCTCCTGCCTCAGCCTCCCGAGCCACTGGGATTACAGGCATGTGCCAAAACACCTGGAACATCTACCCATTTTGGGGAGGAGGAATTTTGAAGGTTAAGCACATGAATGGTCCTCCTAGCTTGGATGTGGGGCAATTGGGACTTGAACTTGGGCAGATTGACTTCAAGGGCCTTACTGTTGACCACCAAGATTTTCAGCTCTCAGATGCCTAAAGGAAGGTTTAAACAGAGGGTCTGGCTGTGGGTTGATTGCTGGGTTTCTTCCTCGGAGGGGCCCTCTTGCCTGCCCCAACCTAATCCCCGTCTTCCCTCCTCAGAGTCTCAGGAAGGCCAGGCCTCCACCTGGCTCTCTTACTCACCATCCTCCCTTGATCCTTTCCTTACTAATAATACAGAAAAATTTTGACAAGTCTAAATTCAGCCTAACATACAAAGGTCACAGACTTAAATGCCCACAGAGGTTGGGTGGGCAAACTGAGTGTTCTGCCACTTCCTGCTGTGTGACTTGGGGCAAGCATTTTCCCTCTCTGGAACTTCATTTGCCCCCATCATGGCCCAACATGGGTACCCTTGGAGAGTGCGTAGAGCAGAGCCTGGTGTGTAGCCGGTTCCAGCCAAAAACATTTGCTCTTGACACTGTTATGGTTTATTTCCACAGAGAAATATGTTTTCCCTCCATGTTTTGTTCTTGTTGCGACATGTTATGCAAATTGTGTTTTGATTGACACATATGACTTCCCTTCTAACCTTGTGTTTTGGGCGAACCAAGCGCACAGTGGGTAATAAATAGCAGTTGACATTTGGCACCAGGCAGCAGGGAGTGGTGTGGCCTGTGGCAAATTTTCAGGTGCATTCCCTACTCAGAGGGATGCTCACTGCACAGTTCACATTGTTTTTTTGCATTTGGGAATAAACCCAAGCTTTTCTTCTGTTTGATTTTAAGAATCAAGTTGGGAATAGATCAATATCTCCTACTTTTGAAGGGTAGACAACAAATGCGGTCTCCTAATAACCACCAACCTGTCCAGACACAATTCTGTAGGTTGCATCCAGCCCTCGGGCCTCTGTCTTGTCTTTTCTGACAAACAAACCTCATGGAGCATTCATAACAGTGAGGTGAGATCAGAATTATTTTCCCCATTTCACAGATAAGGAAGCACAGAGAAGAAAGCGATTTGCCTAAAAATCACCCAGTAAGGAAGGGGCTGAGCCAGGATTTGAACCCAGGAGGCTCTGTGATTCCACTAGGTCAGTTATATTCCATATTTTAAAACATTTTTATTTATTACTTATGTTTTTATTATGTAGCACTTGTGGACTGAGAAATTTTCCAGCACTTTACATACAGAATAGTTTACCCTTTATAGCAGTCCTCTAAGCTGGGTACAGTCATTATTCCCATTTTATAAATAAGCAGACAGGCCCAGAGAGGTAGAATACCTTGTTCAAGGTCACCTGGCTAGTAGTAGAACTAAGATTAGAACCCTGCCATCTGGCTCTAGAAGTGATTTTTTAAAAATTTTAACTGTTTATTCTATTTACATAACATTCTAGAACATGCAAACTAATCTGTCATAACAGAAAGGCCAGGAGTTGACTGGGGACGGGGTGGAGGAAGGACTGGAAGCATGAATTGGAAAGGGACACAAGGAAACTTAGGGGTGTTGGAAATGATTGCCATCTGATTGGAGTCATGGTTTCATGGGAGTATCATTTTTAAAGTATGAAATAAGGAAAGAAATAAAATTAAATCACCAGGTCCATAAGTGAACCTACCAATATCTACAGAACAATAACTCCAAACCAGTTAAAACATTTCAGTGCATAGAGAAAGAAGAAAAACTTCCCAATTTCTTTTATAAAACCAGAATAATCTTGATACCAAGAACCACTTGTGTCGTTAATAACTCTGGGAGTCAGCCACCCTGCATGTGACCTGGTTTCGAGTATATTTTTTATGTGTGTTCTGTTTTCAGAAGTTTAATTGCAGTTTGTCTTTATTTGATTTCTTTGGGCATGTTAGCTTTCCATCACTGTGACAAAATACTCGAGATAAAGGAGGAAAAGTTGATTTTGACTCGCAATTTTATAGGTTCAGTCCATGATCTGTTGGGTCTGTCACTTTGGGCCTGTGGTGAGGCAGCACATCATGGTGGCCAGAGGGGTGGGACCCCACAATCCCTTTCAAGGCCACGCCCCCCCATGACCTAACCTCCTCCCACTAGGCCCAACCTTCTAAAGGTTTCTCCACTTTCCAATAGCACCTGAGCTGGAGACCAAGCCTTTAACCCATGAGTCTTTGGGAGACATTCCAGACCCAAACTGTAGCACTAGCTTGTTCTGCTTGGAAAATCAGCAACCCAGTAAAATATCTCAGCAAGAAGGAAGAGGAGGCATGTTGATCTCTAAAGCTGATGCCAATGAGAAAGCTTTCATATGCAGGACCAAGTTCGTGGTCTCCTGATTCCCTCCTAGCATGTCCTTGCCACCCTGACCCATGCCTTTTTCCATGCCCATCGCTTCTGCTTCAGTGAGTGCCCCTCTTTCTGCCCCTGCCCCCATCTTGTTGTGGTGCTGGGATAGAACCCAGGCCTCACCCCTGCTCCACAAGTGCTCTGCCACTCTGCTACCTCCCTAGCTTCTCCTCATCACCTCTTGCTTTTTTCTCTAGAAACCTCCAACAGTCTGGGATTGCTTTCACCCTTGTCCTTGTGTCCTCTTCAAGAGGTAAACATTCTACACCTTGGTTCAGAACTGAGCCGCAGCTTCACGAAGCCATGCTTGCTCCGTGCAGCAGGCTCCATAAGGTCTCCTTTCCCATCCCCTGCTCTCTGCTCCAGCCCTTGCTGCTCCCTCTGCTCCATGCCACTCTTTGTGTCCAGCCCACTTATGCTTATCCTTGTATCTAGGGACTCGGTGGCTCCGTGTTGGCCCATGCAGTTGGTTTGCTCATCCAGGTATGGGAATACACCCCAATTTATCTATCCATCCTTGTCGATGGGCTTGCAGTTGGTTCTCTTTTTGGCTATGACAAATAGTGCTGCGCAAACAAGACGCACGGTCTTCTGACTGCATGCCAAGAGGTGAGCCCAGGCCATGTGTACGTTTTTTTGTTTTCCACCATAATGTACCAGAGTTTCCATTTTTCCACATCAGTCTTTTCCACTGCAGCCTTTCCGCTGTTGCGTGGTGGTATCCGGTGGTGGATTCACTTTTATTTCCCTGATGACAGATGAAGTGGGGCACCTTTTCATGCGTTCATACCATTTGGATATCCAGTTTTGCAAATTTTTTTTCAGTTCTTTACTGTGTTGTTCTATTAGATCATCTACCTTGTTGATTTGGAGGTTATCTTTATGTATTATAGATCCAAGAACTTGTTGCATATTTGTTTGTGTATAACTTCTCCCCCACCTGCTGTCTTCATGGTGCATTTAAACAAAGAGACATTTTTAATTTGAGTGTGGTTCAACGTATCCATTCTGGATCTGTAGTGAATACTTTGTGTGCAAAGAATTCTTTGCCTGCTGCAAGATGACAAAGTCATTTGATGTTTTTCTCTAAACTCTGTTGTCTGATCTTTCATCTGTAGATCTATAGTCCATTTAGAATTTATTTTTGTGTGTGGTGTGAGGTAGGGGTCAATATAAACTTTTCTTTCTAAAAAGACATTAATTGATTCAGAGTTGTATTAAAAAGACCATTTTCCCACCACGGTAGTGTAGTAAACCAGTGCTTGATGTTAAGAAAATGCGTGATCGATGCAGTCACTCCCTGGCTTACCCCCTCCCATAGCTGCACAAGCACTTTGCTGGATCTGAGCCTGTCCTCTCTAACATCCCTTCCTGCTGTCCACTCCTGTCTTTTCTCCAGCTTATGAAGCACTGGAGTAAGTATTGTGGCTTTTTTCACCTTAAAATACTTTGTTGTACATTTTGCCAATATTGTCTCTGAGGGTTTTTTTTTTTTTTTTTATGTCTTTTAACTCTGATTTTTGTTTTTTAAATCATCAAGTTGCCTGGGCATGGTGGCACATGCCTGTAATCCTAGCAACTTGGGAGACTGAGGAAGGAGGTTTGCAAATTCAAGGCCAGCCTGGGCAACTTAGCAAGACCCTATCTCAAGGGGAAAAAAAATTAATAAGGGGTAGGTATGTAGCTTGGTCATAGAATGTTCCAAGACCCAATCCCCAGTATTGAAAAAGAAAAAATGAAAAAAGAAAAAGAAGTTGAACAACGTGGTCACATCTCTCATTGTTTTCCTGTGGCCTCTAAAATTTCAGTCATGCTTAGAAGAACCTTTCCCACATCAGGATTTTATCTATATATGCATGCGTGTGTGTGTATGTGTGTGTGTGTGTGTGTGTGTGTGTGTGTGTGTGTACATGCATGTGTTTCCTTTAAGCATAAAATTTCATATTCACAGTTTAAAAAGAATAATACAGAAAGAGCCTAAAGAATAAAATACAGGGCTGGGGCTGTGACTCAGTGGTAGGGCGCTTGCCTAGCACATGTGAGGCATTGGGTTCGATCCCCAGCATCACCTATAAATAAATAAATAAATAAAATAAAGGTATTGCATCCCTCCACAACTAAAAAATATTTAAAAAAAGAATACATATTTAGCATTAAGGAATACATTTTTGCAAATATCACAGGTTACAAGTTGCTTTGGAACCTGTTTCCTTGCACTCACTGGAGAGCAAATGTCTTCTTTGTGTCACTAAGTATTTGTGAAGCATCATTAAGTTTCATTTTAGCAGTAACACTTTTAATGGCTGTTCAATGTTTCATTTTTATGGTGGTGTGCTTATCTTTTTCTTACTGTCTTGTCAGCTGTTGACATATTGAATACATTGACCACTGTGGTGAATACATTAAAAATGTGCTTTCCATTTAAGTTTTTTGTTTTGCTTTGCTTTGCTTTGTGGTTATTTTCATTCAGAAACTTCAAACTGATTTTGAGCAAAGCTCAATCTCTTCATTCATCTAGATGTGACTCTGGTGGGGCTCCAGGGGGGGCTTCTGGGGCCAGTTACCTATAAGCTTGTTGGTGACTGTCTCTGTACTTCCATCCCTACCAGGCCTTGGAGACCCGGGCCAGCCCTGGCCACACCCCGGGCTGTGTCACCTTTGTCCTGAACGACCACAGCATGGCCTTCACTGGAGATGCCCTGCTGATCCGTGGATGTGGGCGGACAGACTTCCAGCAAGGTGATCAGCTCCTTATCCAGGCCAAGATTCAAATATAGTTATATATGCACCAGGGTTTTAAGCATCAGCTACAAGAAAGAATGAGTAGACCTTAGATTTTTAGGGGGCCAGTTATACATTCAGAGTTTAGCTGCCAGAATATGGGATTGCACTTAGGGCATTGGCTATTGGAGGCCTATTAAATCCAAGGGTGCACTAGTTACCTATTGCCAATAACAAATTATTACAAAATGTAGGGACTTAAAACAACAATTAGCTAGGCACATCTCTATAATCTTAGCAACTCTGGAGGCCAAGATAGGAGGATTGCAAGTCCAAGGCCAGCTTTGGCAATTTAGTGAGACCCTGTCTCAAAATTAAAAAAAAAAAAAAAAATTTGAAGAAGAGCTGGAGGGCTGGGCTTGTGGATCAGTGGTAGAGCACTTGCCTAGCACATGTGAGGCACTGGTTTCGATCCTCAGCACAACATTAAAATAAATAAAAGGTATAGTATTCATCTATGACTAAAAATAATTAAAAAACAAACAAAGAGCTCAAGATGTAGCTTAGTGGCAGAGTGCCCCTGGGTTCAATCCCCAGCACTAAATAAATAAATAAATAAATAAATAAATAAATAAATAAATAAATAA
>JAJEJO010000287.1:106513-178474 GCA_020662805.1 Glaucomys volans | reverse complement strand
CCTCCTCCCTCAGACCCAGGGCTCCAGGCCCAGCCTCCTCCCTCAGATCTAGGAGTCCAGTACATTTCCCCCACATTTTTCTCGTTGGCATTCTCATTGATTCCTTCATCTTGAATCCACAGGAAGGGATGAAGAGGAGCAGAGAAAATTCCTCGGGCCCTGCTCTTCCTGCCATCATGGTCAGTCCTGCCCTGCCCCTCTCTGCTCAGTGTTCTGTCCCCCCTGCCCCCGACGACTTTTTCCTTTCTCTGCATCTCACTGTTCCCTGGCAATGCAACAGAAAAAGGGTCCTGGACTTGACAAGGGAAGGGGTCTCAAAGGGACCCAGTTTCTGTGGGTACCTTGCTCCATTTCTTTATTTTTATTCTTGTTCTTGGCTATACCTTATGAGATTATTGATAATTCTATAATATAATCTATAATATAATCATATAAGTCCATACTTATATTTCCCTATTTGTCTCAAATGTCTTTGGAGTTGGTTTATTTGCATCCAGATGCAAACCAAGCATACACTATGCATTTGGTTAAAGTGTCTCTTTGGTTAAAGTCTCTCTAATCTCTTAGAGATTATCTCTAAGGGTTCTCCTAGTATTTTTTTTAAAATTCCTTTTATTCTGTGGATTTTTTCATATTCTGAATTTTGCTGACATCTACCTTATTAAAATTCTATTTATTTAGTTGCTTATTTCAGTGATACTAGGCACTTTACCACAGAGCTACGTTCCCAGTGTTTGTTATGTTGTTATTATTTTTTTGAAACAGGGTCTCACTAAGTTACTGGGTTGGTCTTGAACTTGTGATCCTCCTGACTCAGCCTCCTGGGTTGCTGGGATTACAGCCATGTGCCATTGTGATGGGCTAAATTTTTTTTAAATCTAGCCTGAATATATTTTTGTTATAAAGAATGATATAGTATTGAGAAAGTAAGGTCACCTTCTCCCTCCCTGATCTTGCCTCTGCACAGGTGTTTTCTTTTGTTGTTGTTGAGATATCTTTGAATCTTTTTCATACTTTTCCACTTGCATCTACTGATCAAAACTTTGTGAATTTATTTGTCCCATAAGTGAGCACATCATTCCCAACCTGCTTTTTGTTTTCTCAACCATTTATCCCTCCGTTATTCATTTTACCCAAAATGAATCAACTGCCTACTATGTGCTAGGCCCTGGGTTATAGCAATGACCCATATAAAAATCCCTGCCTTCTAAGAAGTTGATGTGTCCTGGGGATAATAAGCAAAGAGCAGCACCCCTCGGGCTGGGGTTGTGGCTCAGGGGTAGAGCACTTGCCTAGCACATGTGAGGCACTGGGTTCCATCCTCAGCACCACATAAAAACAAAGGTATTGTGTCCATCTACAACTTAAAAAAATATATTTAAAAAAAGCAGCATCCTTAAGTCAAATAGGAAACATGTCAGATGCCTGTCAGAGTCAGGTGGCCACACAGCAGGCAGGGTGGTGGAGCCTTCTGTTCTTAGGCATAAACTCAACCTCATTAAAAATGTAGTGCTCCAACTTTGAAGCGTTTGCCTGCCCTGAAGCATCATCATTTATTAAACAGTCCCTGCTCTGTGCATTGTCCCCATACACACACCCACGCTGTCTTTGGTGCAGGTGAGCAAGTGTCCCTTGGGATTGGCACCCAGGAGGGAAAGGCTAGGCTGCAGCCAGCTTGTCCTCAAACAGCCCCAGGAAGAGGGTGCTGTGAGACCCCTGTAATTCAGCACAGAGACCTGGAGACTCCCAGAGGGACAGGGATTCTGTGGTGGTGACACAGCCAGGTGGTGGGGGAGTTGAGAGCCCTAAGCCCATCTCTGCTAACCTGGATTGGGGCTCAGCTCCGCCACGTCCCAGCTGGATGAACTTGGTGAGCCGTTTCCTTTCTGGAAGCCTTATTCCCCCCCACCCCCCACCCCGTGTCAATGGGGACATTAATAGGTTGCTTTGCAGAGAAAACATGTCATCACTGTGATCACTTGGCACAGTGCCTGACACATAGTGGGAGCTTCCATGTTGGATGATGATCACTTAGATTTACTGTGTGGATTTGGTGAAATGACCCAGAGAAGATTCCAGGCCTTAGTGGGTGGGTGTTTGTTGTTTTAAATGGGGGATTGAACTCAGGGACGCTTAACCCCTGAGCCACATCTCCAGCCCCTTTTATTTTTTATTTTGAGACAGGGCCTTACTAAATTGCTAAGACTGGCTTTGAACTCATGATCCTCCTACCTCAGCCTCCTGAGCTGCTGGGATTACAGGCATGCACCACCATCCCAGCCTCAGTGGGTGTTCCTTATACCTTGTCTTTCCCTCCTTTGCAGCAGATCACCCCCCCCCCCCCCCAGCCCACCTCTTGTCACCTCTTCCTCACTCTCCCTTATCTCCAATCAGTGCCTGCCCTCTCTGGTCCTCAACCCTTCTTCTCTGTCCTGACTTCAGTTTTCTAAGCCCCCTACAAAGTGCAGTTGGTGGATCAACAGTAGTGTCGCTGGGAGTTCGTGTGATATCCTCTCTACCTCTACCTCAGAATCTCACCTCCCCCCAGGCCCCTACTCTGGAATGACCCAGAGTTTGCATTAAAAACCAACCAAACAAAAAAACAGCCCACTGGGGTTTGCTTGCATGGAGAAGCTCTGTGCCACCTAGAAGGCCTGTGTATCATCGGTACATTCTTTCATGTCTCTATGCCACAATTTGTTCATCTGTAAAATGGGGCTCGTAGGAGCCCCGTCACAACTGCAATGGTAGAGGCCAGGCTAGCTTGTGCGGTAACACACACCTGTAATCCAGCTACTTAGGAGGCTGAGACAGGAGGATAACAAGTGGAGGCCAGCCTGGGCAATTTAGTGAGACCCTATCTAAAACAATTTTAAAAGGACTGAGGAACTGAGGACGTAGCTTAGTGGTAGAGCACCTCTGGGTTCAACCAGGGCACAGTGGGGGGTAGTTGATGCTCATAAAACCCTGGGCAGAGTGTTCATAAATGTAGCCGTTGGGGTCCTTTTCGTGACTGCCATTGTTAAGTCACTGACTGAGAGCTGCAGCTGGCCTGGCTGCCTCCCAGGCTCCAGGCTGTAGCACCCCCCATTCCCGACTCCCACAATAGCTGCCTCTTCTCTGCGCTCCGCAGGCCCCACCCGCACCCCCACCCCGCCCACCAGGCCCCCGTGTCCTGGACCTCCGGCAGCACCTGGAACGATGGGGCCACAGCCCAGAAAGCTGTCCTCACGTGCGCGTGTCCTGCGGCTGCTGCCGAGGGCCCCTGGTCAAGATGGGCGGCCGCATCAAGACCTGGCGGAAGCGTTGGTTCTGCTTTGACCGCCAGGCCCGTCGCCTGGCCTACTACGCAGGTAAGCCCAGCCTGGAGCCCTGGGCCCCGGGACTTTGGAAGCCCACTCCAGATGCCTTCTCCACTCCAGGCACCTGGGAGTCAGCCTCTGCCCCCTCCATCAGGGTGGGGAGTCCAGGCCTCCATTTTCCCCCTCCCTGAGAGTAGAAGAGTTGGGGCCCCTAGTTCCTTCCTCCTCTACACCCAGGAGTCACCTCTCTTGTCCGGCCCCGAGTCCAGATCCCCAGTCCCTTTCCCCTTCAGTGACCTAGAATCCACACACACAGCCCTCCTCAGTAACACAGGCAGTTTAGTACAAGTCTGGGTCCCAGACCCCATTTTCTTTAGATGCCCAGGAGTCTGAACCTGCAATATCAGCACCCTCCCCGACCCTAGCTCCAGGAGTGGAACTCTGTCTTTAGGTGGTCCCAAGCTCTCCTTGAGTTCCTTCCCTTCTCAAGGACCTAGGACACTAGGTCCCTGGGCCCATCTGCAGTATTGTCCAGCCTCGGAGACTCCAGTCTCTCCTCTAGCATCGACATCCACTCCCCAACCATGGTGCTTCCTGGACCTTCAGACTCTCGCACCATGTTCCTCATCCCAAACTCTGTCTCAGCTTGGCCCAGTGACCCAGGCCTGACACACATGCCTCTCACTGGCTCTATTTCTCCCTCTCCTTTCCCCACCAGACAAGGAAGAGACCAAGCTCAAGGGTGTCATCTACTTCCAGGCCATTGAGGAAGTCTACTATGACCACTTGCGCTGTGCCTTCAAGGTGAAGCCCCACTCAATGCCACCCTGCCCTCTCAGTCGGAGTCCCTGCAGTCAAGCTTTATCCTACCTCTAGCTCTTCTGGGCAAAGCCACCCACAGCTGCTACTGTCAGGGTTCAGTATAAGAGACCCGCAGTTCATGGCACTGCAGAGAACAAAAATTAAAAGCTCAGACTCTAGCCCGGCATGGTGGCAAATGCCTATCTATAATCCTGGCAACTTGTGAGTCTGAGAAAGGAGGGCTATAAAGTTCAAGGCCCGCATCAGCAATTTAGTAAGGCCCTCAGCAATTTAGCAAGATCCTGTCTCAATTGTTCTTTTTTTTTGAAAGGCTGGGATTGTAGCTCAGTGGTAAAGTGCCCTGGAATTCAATCCCCAGTACCAAAAAAACAAAACAAAAGCAAAATCAACTCAGACTCTGGCTCTTGGCCACTGTTAATTTTCTTGGACAAAAGTTAAAAAGTTTTCAAGCAAAAATCTGGGCTCCTTGGTGCATGCCAGTAATCCCAGCTCCTCGGGAGGCTGAGGCAGGATTCCAAATTCCAGGCCAGCCTTGGCAATTTAGTGAGACCCTGTCTCAAAATAAAGTAAAAAAAGATCTAAGGATATAGCTCAATGACAGCGTGCGTTCACACACATGCACATATACTTGGATACTGATGCCAACCTGGGATTGAATGAAGAGGGCAGAGTAGGAACTGAGGCAGACAGAGCATCGAAATAATAGAGCCATTGCTTGGCTTCAGCCCATAGTTACCAAATGGGGATTTGTCCAGACAGGGTCAAACATATTTTTTTATATATTTTTTTAGATGTTGATAGACCTTTACTTTTATTCATTTATTTATATGCAATGCTGAGGATGGAACCCAGTGCCTCACACATGCTAGGCAAGTGCTCTACCACTGAGCCATAACCCCAGGCCCCTTATTTTTATTTTATAAAAATAAATGTTGGTAACTGATGCAATGTTTAGAATTCTATGTGGAGAGGAGCCAACCCTGGCTCTTTAAGCCTTAAGTTAGAATCCCAACTGTCTGACATCAGAAAAGTGACATCCCTTCTCCAGCCTACTTTTCTGAGATGCAAATTGGGCACACTTCAACCATGCCCTTAGGGTTAAACACAGAAGGAATGTAGGGGCTTTACAAAATTTGGGTTTGGCAAGTAGGTACTTAGTAAATGGGCATTAACTTTCCACAATTACAAACCAGGAGGACCTAGATTGGAGGCGGGTTGGGTTTTTAATCCAGGCTGTAGCCAGAGCCTGCTGCCCTAACCACCCTGTACCCTGCTTATTCCAGAGCCCCAACCCTCGCCTGACTTTCTGTGTCAAAACCTATGAACGCCTTTTCTACATGGTGGCCCCGAACCCCGAAGCTATGCGCATATGGATGGACGTCATCGTGACCGCAGCCGATGAGAATCACGCCCCCTGAGTGGCCCCGCCCGCGGGGGGGCGTCCTGAGGAGGCTCCGCCCCGCACGCGCGCGATAGCGTTCAAGGCCCCGCCCATTCCGACAAACGTGGGCCCGCCCCTTTGGAACTCTCCGGGGAATCCTGAGGCGGCTGCTGCTCAGCTGGCCTGAGTCGCGGCTGCCCCGGCCGCTGGTGGAGTCCCGTGACGGGATCACCAGCTCCTGGGGCCCTGCCTGGGGCAGGAGGAAGATTGCAGGGGTGGGAAGAAACTATTTATTGGTGCTCCTGTGAAACCGAATTAAACATGGTGAAAAAACAGGGTTGCTGCTGTGGTTTCCAGCCCAGGCGTCCGGGGCCCCTCGGCCTCTAGGCGGGACTTCGGAGTTACGGGTACCTGTGAGAGCCAAGCGTCGCACGGCCGCTTCTCTTTAGGAATGAAGACCTTCACCCTGTGGTCCTGGCTGGGAGAAGGGGGTTGGGAGACTAAGTTCTTTTGCAATGTTTTTTTAGTTTGTGGGTTTCTCTGCTTCCGGCTTGACCCGACTGAGCTATTGGCAGTTTCTAGGAACGCCTGGGCTCCCTCTCCCCTCTGCCCTTCTCTTCCTTAATCAGCTCGTCATTTTCCAGGTCTAGTTCGGATGTTCCTTCCTTCAGGAAGCCCTTACTGACCTCCACCCGCGTCTGGGAAAGGCGCCTCTTTTTTGAGTTCCCATCCTGTCCCTGAGTATCCTGGCTTATCACTGTGATGGATCTCTGCTCTTTATAGATCAGAAACTCCATGAGGACAGAGCCAGGGCTGTTCTGGTGATCTCTGTGTCCCCAGTAACGTAGGGCAAATCTCATTCCACGAGAAAAAAGAAGAACGTGACCCTGTCGCCTCTGAGTCTTTTTGTATATACTGTTCTTATTTAGGCATCTCCACACTCCACCCACCTTCTCATTTAGACTGGAGCACCTGGGTTTCCATCTCCAGGAAGCCCTCCCTGATTGTCCTGACTGAATCAGATGTTTCCTCAGGAATTCCCATGATAGCCCTGATGGCTCTGCCTTTGCCTCCTCAGCACAACCTGCCTACTCTGCCTAGTGCTTTTCCCATTATGCCCTTGACCACCCTAAGCCTCCCTTGCTGATGAATCTGTCTCACACTCTGGACTGGGAGCTCCAGAAGGCAGGGATTGATCACTACTGAGTCCTTGTCACACAGCAAAGGGCTCAGGTAGTGCAAAGTCGGTGTTGAAGGAATGTCTTATGGTTGAATAAACTAGTTAAGGATGCTAAGGACCAGGGAGAGTTGTGAACGAGGCAGACAGCTCTGGACTGACTTCATCCTTTAGATATTAACTGGTGCATCTCCTCCTGTGGGAAGCTCTCCTTGGTCCTGAGGCTGGGTCAAGTGTCCTCTCCCCCTCCCACCACCAGCACTTAAGGCTGCCCCTCTGGAGACAGCTCTTTCCATCCCTCGGACAGCCCCCTTAAGGATCTAGATCTAGTGCTCCTGAGTCCTGGGAGTGCAAACACCCAAATCCCCAGGTCTCCCAAGTGTCTCCACCTCCAGGTGTGAGAACTGGATGCTTGGATCAGTTCATCTCCCAGTCCCACTGGGGCCAGCTTCACAGGCATGTGACCGTCAACAGAAGAGCCCTGCCCTTGGGTTTTGTGTTCTGTGATCATCATCTGGAAATTCTTAATTTGTCTTTGAATTCATGTTTGGGAATGAAGTTTGGTGGGAGTTTGATGGGAGGGATTGAAGTCTCAGGTCATGGGCAGCCCCACCTCCCATTGCCTCCCACCTCCCTGGCACAGGTTCTGTCTCCTTTTCCCTTTCTGTACTTGGCCATCTGACCTCTGCCACCTTCCACTCCTGGCAGGGGCCTGGGTGCAGGCACGGCAAGATTGGGGTGGGTACTGGTGCCTTATGGCATCTTGGGGTGGAGCATTGACAGTGGCCCCTGGTGAGGAAGGGAAACCAGCAGTCAAGTAGCCCCCATGAGGGTCTGTGCTCGCCCCACGAGTACCCCTATGCCACATGTTCCTTTTGGTCTAGACTTCAAAAATTGTGCAGCTGAGCTGGGTGTGGTGGTGCACACCTGTAATCCCATCAACTAAGGACACTGAGGCAGGAAGATTGCAAGTTTGAAACCAGCCTGGCAACTTGAGACTTTGTCTCAAAATAAACTTAAAAAAGTAAAAGGACTGTGGATGCAGCACAGTGGTAGAGCACCCCTGGGTTCAATCCCCCTGCCAACAAAAGCAAGCAACTGAATGGCCCTGCCCACACTTTCCCTGATATGTCCCATAAAGTGTGTCCCAGAGGGAGTGGATCTGAGACTCAGAGTCTTCCCTGACCCAGGGATCACGAACCCCATCCTGGACACAGATGGCCCCAGGCTTTTCTGAGGCCCTGGTATGACCTCCAGCTGCTTCCACCTTGACCTCTCTATTTATCTACTTGAACCAGATTCTAGACTGTCTTTGCAGTGAAGTGGTGGAGAGGATCAGCCAGAGGAAGTACATGGAGGTGGTGCATTCAAAACTCCCTCTGGTCTCTGGTCCCGAGCCAGGTGTAGGTCAGTGGCCCAGAATCTAGGCAGGCCTGAGCAAGAGGAGACTCCCCACCCTGGGTCCTACTCCCTCCCAAGACGCTAGTTCTTCTGGTTGGGCCAGTTGGGGTTCCTCCCTGAAACTCTCCCACGCTGCTGGGGCCTCCTGCTCCCAAGCACACAATAATAGTATTATCACTCTGCCCACCACTGATTGGGTCCTCGCTCCATCCTTCAGGAGGTAGGGTTTTCATATACATTCAGCAAAGGAAGGAGCTGAAGTTCAGAGAGGAAGATTGAATTGTTTGGGAGCACACAGCAAGAAGGCAGGATGAAAATTTCAGTCTATCCAATTCTAGATTTGATACTTTGCTCAATGCCTCAATCCACCATAAAAGACAACTTTTCCTTTTTTATAAAAAGGATACTTTGGCCCGGTGCGGTGGTGCACACCTGTACTTTCAGCAACTTGGGACGCTGAAGCAGGAGGATCATGAGTTCAAAGCCAGCCTCAGCAACTTAGCGAGGCCCTAAGCAACTCAGTGAGACCCTGTCTCTAAATAAAATACAAAATAGGGCTGGGGATGTGGCTCAGTGGCCAAGTGCCCCTGGGTTCAATCCCCAGTACCAAAAAAGAAAAAAGAAAAAAAAAGATACTTTGGAGCTTCAGATGTGGGGCTGGGATTCTGAGTTAGGAACAGTGAGGCAGGAGCCAGTGCTGAATGACCTCACAAGAAGTCATCCACTTTCTCTCTCTGAGCTGCAGCAGGATGCCAAGTGACCCCACCTACATGACAGGGGTGCTTGTCATTGTCGGGAACCAGGGTACCTGGCGAGGTCTGGAGAACAGATGCCTTCATGTACATAGCCGCTATTTTTCTTGCTATCAGACAGCAAGCCGACCAGATGGAGCCAAGTCTGCTGCTTCATTTGCTGTATGAACTTGAAACTTTCTGGGTCTCAGTTTCTTCCTCTGTGAAATGGGCACTTCTCTCCATCCTTTAGTTAGGAATTCACAAAGAGGTGGCTTTAAAACAACCAGCTCCCTGCATGGTACACAGTTGGAGCTCAAGAAATGGGGGCCGTTGGTAACCAATACTAACAGTAATAACAACCTATTTAATGACAGGTAATTTTTTTGATACTGGGATGAACCCAGGGGCACTTTGCCGCTGAGCCACATCCCCAGCCCTTTTTGTTTTTTATTTTGAGATGAGGTCTTACTATGTTCCTTCAAACTGACAAAACTCCTGCCTCACTCAGCTTCCCAAGTCGCTGGGATTATAGGTGTGAGCCACTGCATTTGGCTCTAGCATGTGCTTTTTTTTTTTTTTTTTTTTGGAACTGGGAATTGAGCTCAGGGACACTCAGCCACTGAGCCACATCCCAGCCCTATTTTGTAATTTTTATTTAGAGACAGGGTCTCATTGAGTTGCTTAGGGCCTCGCTAAGTTGCTGAGGCTGGCTTTGAACTCGAGATCCTCGTGCCTCAGCCTCCCGAGTCACTGGGATTACAGGTGTGAGCCACCACGCCTGGCAGCATATGCTTTTGTAGCACCTAGAACTAGGCCCTATTTGAAGCATTTTACATATTTAATATTAATCCCCAGAGCAGACATAAGGCAGGTCCTGGTATGGTTTCCGTTTCACAGATGAGGACACCGAGGCACATGGAGGCCAGCGATGATCAGTTTCATGGTTGGTCACCAGAGTGCCCACATACCTAAGTGTCAGTCCTCGTCGGACCACCTGAGTCTAAACACGGGGCCTCTCTCACTTCCTAGCTGTGTGACGCTGGGCAAGTTGTTTAGCCTCTATTGGCCTCAATTTCCTCACTTATAAACTATCTTTGAAATTTCTCCTAGGGCTGCTTCATGGAGCGTGTGAAACAGTGTCCAGCACATAGAAAAAACTGAATAGGTGTGCTTTTGTCATTGTTTCTGTTTATACAGGAAGTCTCTGAACATCAAGGCACTGAAACCACGTGCCCAAGGTCATACAGCAAATCAGTGGCAGAATTGGGACTCAGACCCAAACCTGGCCAACTCCAAGACGAAGGGTCATTGCAAAACATTATCTTAGGTTCAACCCTAACAAGCAGCAGCAGGGGCCTTTGAACACAACCCTGGAGTCAAAGCCAAGTTCTCCTCTTTCAAACCTCCCCTTCTTAACCTCAGTTTCCTCATCTGGGAAATGGGCTCAGTCCTCTCTTTACAGAGCTGTCATGGTGGTCAGACAGGATCCATAGAACGTACTAAGCAAAGAGTAGGTGTTCAGTAAATGATCATTAAAAAGTCACACTTATCTTAAAAGTGAGGATTAAATATGACATTTCATGCCCTGTTTAGAAGAGTTTCCGGCACACAGTAAATACTTGACACTTGGTCATTGCTGTTGTAGCTTTTGTTGTCATTGTTATTACTGTCACAACATGGTTTGTGGCAAGGGCTATCTGAAAATGCTCTTGGAAACCTCCCATTGTCTTTTTGCTCCCTTTTGATCCATCAGTGATCCCTACCAGTTCTTCCTCCTAAAATATTTAGGATCTTTTCAATTTTCACCTTTTCCCTTGCTCCCACCTCAGACCCAGTTGCATCGTCTCTTGCCTCTGCCATGTTCTCCACCAGGAACACACCTTTGGAGGAACAAGCCGGCTTTATTGCTTCTTGCAATGAGGGAGAATGCACATCATGGGGACCCGGGAGGAGAACCAGTAACAGGATATTAGGAGAGACTCATTTTAAGATTTGGACTCATGGGTGGTGATTTTGAGGATGGTCCCAGAGAGTGGGGTTCGCTCTGGATTGGATACTGTCAGCAAGCAGGGGTAATGCTATGATTGGGCATTTTTGTGAATCCTATTTATGAGGTGGGAGAGACAAAGCAAGGCTAAAGTCGTAACTTATATTAATAGAATTATAATATAAACAGTCACTTGTATTAGGCAGGATATGAGGATGCGTCATTTTGTGGGTTGTGTAATGATCTTATTTGTTTCTGGGTTCAGACATGGTTATGAAGTGGTCTTGATTTTGTCTGCATCTTTCAGTGTCACAACATGACCTTGGCTGACGCTGGTGTTTGTGAGATTATTTTCTGTGCAATAGAACCCTCCACCTCTCTGTGAGTGCCAGGCCACTCCCAGCTCTCAGAGCTGCTTGCTTTCCTCCTTTTACCTGCCCAGCACCAGCTCCCTCATTTGTCCTCTGGTCTTCTCTTGCTCCTTCTAGACTCCTTCTCCTTTTTTTTTTTTTTTTTAACATGAGGCCACGTGGCCCCTTTCCCTTGCTTTTATTGAAGAAAAGAGTCCTTCAGTGAAGTGCACAAGCAAACGACTCAGTGATCCTGCAAATTTGATATAGAGTTATGAGTCGTAAATATTTATCCATGTTGCTGCCTGCACCATTTGTTGGATCTTTCCATTGCCTTGTGGAAGCCCATTGGGTGCACGGACGACTCTATATTTTTCCTTCTCCTTCTCCTTCTCCTTCTCCTTCTTTCTCTTTTTTTTTTTTTTTGGTGGTGCTGGGAATGGAACCCAGGGCCTCAGGCATGCCAGGCAAACATTCCACCACTTGAATACCTCCCCAGGCCTCCATTTATTTCTTGACAGATGTTTGCACTATCTCATGGATTAATCATATTGAAAAACAAATTTGAAGCTGGGCGCAGTGGTGCACGCCTGTAATCCCAGGGACTCGGGAGGCTGAGGCAGGAGGATAGCGAGTTCAAAGCCAGCCTCAGCAACTTAGCGAGGCCCTAAGCAACTCAGTGAGACCCTGTTCTAAATAAAATACAAAAATAGGGCTGGGGATGTGGTTCAGTGGCTGAGTACCCCTGAGTTCAATCCCCAGTTCAAAGAAAAAAAAAAAGAAAAGAAAAATTTGATCAAGTCCCCCAGTTAATTTAGACCCTTTCAAAGGTTCCCCATCTTTCTCACAATCAATCCAAATCTCTTCGTGGGACTTACCCCTGCCTGACTCTTCTGCCTCCATTTCCACCCTTCAGCCCTGGGCTCCTTGAGCTCTAGATCCTGTTTTCCTTTCTGAATGGATAGTGCTGCTTGCCACCACTGGGCTTTCTCATGTGCTACTTGTAATGCATCCCCCTCCCCACCACCTGTTCCATCTGGCAAATCGCTCATGTCTGAGGTCACATCTCAGACTACCTCCACAGAGAGAACCAGTCTCACTCCTAGACTCCATCCTTCCCGGTAGCTCCCCACACTCCTCCTCCATGGTCCTAGTCTCCACTGCGAATAACAGTTTGCATGATGATTTGATTAACATCCATCTCCCCCATCAGCCTGGGAGCTCTGCGAGGGCGGCTATGGTCCTCTTATTCTGTAGCACCACCCACACCAAAGTGGGGCACACTGGACGTGCTGGTGAGATAGTGATTGAATGCTGATGTTGAGTAGCCCCTGCCTTCTTCTTTCCTCCGCACCCCCAAACACACACAGACTTTCTCCCAAGGACTGTCAGGAAACCTCGACTCCCGCCTTTTCCCTCCTTGGCATCTGTACAGGGCAGGGGCCGCTCTCCCTGTGGGTGACGCACCTAGGGGCGGGCCCGCCCGCCCCGCAGCGGACGCTGAGTTGGCCCGGTTGGGCAAGGCCAGGGTTGCCCCGGGGTAGGTTACTCATCCTGGGCTCAGGTAAGAGGGCCCGGGTTGGGAGGCGGCACACCCAGGGGGACGCCGAGAGAGCAGCACCGAGCCATGGACCCCGCCAGGAAAGCAGATGCCCGGGCAGTGATCTGGAGCACAGGCTGGCTGTTCTTGCTGCCGCTACTGCTTCGCGAAGGTGGGTCTGCGGTTGGAGGGTCTGAGGAGGTAGAGGGGGGGTCTCCTGGGGAGGAGGGCCCCGCCCCCGACAGAGAGGGCTCTGGGAGGATCTCCCACCACCAGCCGAGAAGCCTGTGGGGAAAGTTCTCCATCCTGGGTCAAGGTTGGCTGTGGAAAGGGTTCCCTTGTCCTGGACAGAAGGGCTGTGGGCACAGTTGTCATCCTCAGCAAAGGGGGCCTGTGGGAACGGTCCCGGCCCTGCTCAGACAGGACGGTGGGAAGGCATCCCTCAGTGAGCAGTCAGCAGTGGGAAAAGTCCTCCCACCTCGAGCAGAGAACTGCGGGAAGGCATCTCCCCCATCCTGGGACGAGGGGCTTCAGGGCAGGTGTGTCCTACTTGGACACACGGAGCTGTGAGAAGGATGCGCCCACCCTAGGCATATGGGAGTGTGAAGGAAAAGGGTCCAGTGTATCCGTGCCCCCTGATTTGTGGGAAGGTTTCCTCGACTGCTGCCCTGGAAAAGTCTGTGCATGTGCCGTAGGATTGTCTCATCCCGGGACAGAGCGTGGGAAGCGCTAGTTTTCCTTTGCGGGAGGAGGCGTTAGCGAGGATCGCTCAGTTCCCCTTGGTCCCGCGCCCCCAGGAGCGCAGGCCCTGGAGTGCTACAGTTGCGTGCAGAAAGCAGACGACGGGTGCTCTCCGCAGAAGATGAAAACCGTGAAGTGCGCGCCGGGCGTGGATGTCTGCACAGAGGCCGTGGGGGCGGTGGAGACCAGTGAGTGCCACCGCATGGTCCACGCGCCCCTTCAGGGTTCTCCAGCCCTGCCCCGCCTCCTTGCAGATTTATCTGATTCTGGCCATAACACTTTATTGCTCCCATTCCTCCCTTTCGGCACAGCCTCACCTCTCCTTCCGGGGGCTGACAAGGGTCGGGAGCTGAGAGTTGCGAACTGGGTGGGACGGGCTGGCAGAACCTGAGTCCGGGAGGGGAATATTCTATCCGCCCTTTCCTCTCCATCATTAAGACCTCCCTATTCATTTCAGTTCCTGCGGGAAATTTCCCCACCCCAACCCAGACTCCACTATGCAATGGGTCTCTTGGTCATTAGATCCTTCAAGAGGGAAATCCCTGGATCCCAGTCTGAGGATCCGCCACTCTGCCCCTCCCTCTGTGGAAGCCCCTGGGTTCCCAGGCCGGGTTCTCGGTAGAATCCCTCTCTCCGCGACCACGCCCCCAGGGGGCCCTCCCCTTTCTGCTCCTACACTTTTTTGTCTCTGGGTTCTTTCTGATATTGCTTTCTGCGGCTCCACCTCTCTTTCACGAGACCTAGCTTTACTTTTGGTCTTCTCTCCTTGATTACATTCCCTTCTGTCATCCCGTGGGTCCTCTCCGACTCTGCTCTTTGAAGCTCAGCCCCCTCCTTCCTCATGTCACTCTCTGTCCTAGATCCGCTCTGGGCAGGTCCCGGCCGGCTGACCCTGGCCGGTCTACCTCCAGGGTTCTTTTGAGCCCCGGCCCTCCGAGGCCCCGCCCCCTGACCCCGCCCCTCCCTCCCGCAGTCCACGGGCAGTTTTCGGTAGCCGTGCGGGGCTGCGGTTCCGGACTCCCAGGCAAGAATGACCGCGGCCTGGACCTTCACGGGCTGCTGGCCTTCATCCAGCTGCAACAGTGCGCTCAGGACCGCTGCAACGCCAAGCTCAACCTCACCTCGCGAGGGCTCAACCCAGCAGGTCCGTGAGGGCGGGGCCGAAAACCAGGGCGGAGCCACGTCAGTCCCGGGAGCGGGGGCGTTCGCAAACCCAGGGGCGGCGGGGGGTACCCAACCTGGGCTGGGGTGGGGTCTAGCTTCAGGGGACAGCAGGCGGGGCTTCTCGCCGTAGGCACAGAGCGGTTGAAGCCGGGGCCTGAGCTAGGAGCCTGGTGGCGGGGGTGTCGCAGGTGGATCGGAGCCACGCCCTCTATGCAAAAGCATGTTCTAGGGGAGGGACCCGGGACTGAGCAGGGGGTCCCGAGTCCTCTCCATCCTTTCTTCTTGCCGGGTTTTCCTCGCAGGCAATGAGAGTGCCTATGAACCGAACGGCTTCGAGTGCTACAGCTGCGTGGGGCTGAGCCACAAGAAGTGCCAGGGTACAGCGCCGCCCGTCGTGAGCTGCTACAATGCCAGCGACCGCGTCTACAAGGGCTGCTTCGACGGCAACGTCACCTTGACCGCAGGTGAGCGAGTCTGCTGTTGGTGACAGTTGTGTAGTCTTCCTGAGGCACCCTGGGCGGGAGGGGCCTTTGCCCAAAGGGTTACCCCACCTGCGACGCTTTCTAGGGATCGTCCTTGTGCCTAAGTGCTGCTCTTGTCCCAGAGCATTATGGGAAATGCAGTCCCATCTCCAGGTAGCTTGAGGACAGGGATGTTTTTGTCCTAAAATATTTCTTTTAGGGGGGTACGTTTTCATAGAGGACTTGCAAGTATAAAATATGAGGACATGCAATGGAAAATATATGTAAGCCTCTAAGCTTCTGCCAGGTCCTTAAAACTCAGGGATCCTCACCTGTCCAGAGTTTTAGGAGGAATGTGGTTCAGCCTCTGGGGGGGGCCCCCCACCTCGGGGAACCATGGGAGATGAAGTTCTTCAGCTCCATCTTGCCCCAGGTGTTCTATGGGAGATGTAGTTGCGATTATGAAATTAAATTTTGGCGGATATGGAGGTGGGTGAGTTGTGAAAGGGACATAACAAGTTCATTCTGATCTTTGGTCATAGGAAAGATAAAGAGTCCCCCAGTCCAAGCCTTTATTTCAAGGCAGACTTGTAGTTCAGGCTATACCTGTGTCTCTCAAAGCACTGTGTAGGAATGTGGCCCTTGTGCCAAGGACAGTGGGACAGTGTCTGGTTTGGCTGGTGGGGGAAAAACCAGCTTAGAGACTTGGATTAATGGTTGCAGAGCCTTTTGTGTTCCATTTTGGGGTTTTCTGCTCTGGTCTTGCTCCAGAAGCCCTGAAGTTTTATTTTGACTGTGCCAACCTCTCTCCCTCCAACCACTAAGTATCTGTGTCTCCCTCTTGCAGCTAATGTGACTGTGTCCTTGCCTGTACGGGGCTGTGTCCAGGATGAGTCCTGCACCCGGGATGGGGTGACAGGCCCGGGGTTCACGCTCAGTGGCTCCTGCTGCCAGGGTTCCCGCTGTAACTCGGACCTCCGCAACAAGACCTACTTCTCCCCTCGAATCCCACCCCTTGTCCTGCTGCCCCCTCCAACCACTCGGGCTCCATCCACTCAGGTCCCAACCACCTCTGTGCCCACTTCCACCTCAGCCCCAACTGTCCCCACCTCCTCCACCAAACCCACCCCAGCCCCAACCAGCCAGACTCCTCCCCAGGAAGTACAGCCCGAGGTCTCCCGGGAAGAGGAGTCAAGATTGGCTGGAGGTGCCGCTGGCCACCAGGACCGCAGTAATTTGGGACAGTATCCCCCCAAAGGTGGGGTTCAGCACACCCCTAACAAAGGCACTGCAACTTTGGGGGCTGGGCTGGCAACTCTTCTGTTGGCTGTGACTGCTGGAGGCCTAGTATGAGTTTTTCTACCTGGAAGCTTCCCTCTCATCTGACTTTCTCTGCCCCAGGTACCACCTCTTCCTTACTTCCATTGCCCACCACTGGACTGGGCTGGCCCAGCCTGGGTTCTTTGGATGTCCTGGGTTCCTCCAGCTTCAGCTGCGCTGGTTTGCGGCTTCCGGAAATAGTTACTCTTGTAACTATTTAAATAAGCTGCCTGGGTGTTCTGACTTTTCCAAGCAGCAACTGCATCCCCCTCAGGGTGCCTAGGACAGAGTGAGAGGAGTCTGCTGTCCCAGGGAGGGTTGGTGGAGTGGATGACAAACTTCCTGTCCATTTTCCCATGGCCCAGCTGCATTGTGGGTGCCGGGGGTCAGTGGTTTCCGCCCCTGAGCCCTGCCGCAGGCTCCTGCATCTTTGTGGGAATCCTGTCCTCAGCCTTCCACGCTAGACTGTGAGCTCCTCCTGGTCAGGGACCGTGCCTTTGCCTCTGTGTGGCCAGTTTGGGGCACAGAAAGGCTTCAAATAAAGATTTAATACTTTGTACAGTGCTTTAAGGGAGTCATTTCCATCTTACTTATTTTTCACAATAACCTCGAAAGCTTAAAAGTGAGGGTGGGTATACCAAGACCTTTTGCAGGTAGAGAAGCTGAGATCTGGAGCTCTGGCCCTGGGTGGGGATCATGGTTGGAACTCCTTTTATCTCGTGGGATCAAGCCAGCTTGTAGGTGAGCTTACTGTTGAGGGGAGGCCGGTGGCAACCATTAAGCAGCATGGAGGGGTGACTGACTTCCAGCAAGCGGAGCCAAGGCAAGCTTTGAGAACTAGGTTGGTGCAGCCTCCTCAGGGCCCACACTCCTTGTCATGCGCTGGTTTATGAAGAATCATGTCATTCACCCACCTACACCCATTTGGTCCAAAGGGGCCAAAGGTGCTGCTGTCCATTTTTGCTTCATATTGGGGACTTGGGACCTGAGACCAACCTCCATCTCCTTCCAAGAAGATGAGACCTGACTTCAGAGGGGGAAAAAGTGGTCCTGCTAGGTGTTGGGACTGCTTGATATGGGGGAGACCAGATGTGGGGAACAGTGAGATAATAATAATATTACTATTAATTGTAGACAAAACAATAGTAAATAATGATTATAGTAAAGGAATAAGAGCTTGAGTGGTCGTTATTTAGCACTTGTACTATAATATACATGTTACCTGACAAATGTTAACATCAATAGTAGTTACTATGGGGCCCAGGTTGTGGCTCAGTGGTAGGGCACTTGCCTCGCATGTGTGAGGCAGTGGGTTTGATCCTCAGCACCACATAAAAACAAACAAATAAAATAAAGGTATTGTGTTCATCTACAACTAAAAAAATTAAAATTAAAAAATAGTTACTATTGTTACAGGAATTTAGCAGTTGAAGAAAATCTTTCCAGATGCCAGGCTACCCTAGGGCTGTTTACACATTATCTCACTTAACGTTCCACACAAATCCTCAGATGGAATGAGGGAAGATGAGGCTCAGAATGGTGAAGCGATGAATCCACATCAAGTGATACATTTATTATGTACAGGTACTACTTTAAAAGTACTGTATTGGGTCGACATATTTAATCTGCACAACCACACTATGAGGTAAGTATTGATCACCTGCACTTTACAAAATGAGGGAATCGGGTCCAGAGAGGTTGAGAAACCTGCCCCAGGTCACCCAGTTAATAAGCAGTGGTGTCTGGATTTGAACCCAGGCAGACTGGCATGACAATATAAAACCTTAACGGTAACATCCCCAGCGCTCCCCCTGCTGCCACAGCTTGACTAAACTTTATTTTACTTTTTACTCAACTTTAGGCAGACTTCTTCCTGCCTGTGGGCTCTTGACCTCCCTCTGAGCCCAAGTCTTAGAATCCAGATGCCCAACCACAGAGGCCCCTGACTTCCCTTTCTCAGAGCATTTACTTTATTTTTAATTTTTTTAATTTTTTTTTTTGTACTGGGGATTGAACCCAGGGGCAGTCGACCACTGAGCCAAATCCCCAGCCCTATTTTGTATTTTATTTAGAGACAGGGTCTCACCGAGTTGCTTAGGGCCTTGCTAAATTGCTGAGGCTGGCTTTGAACTCACAATCCTCCTGCCTCAGCCTCCCAGGTGCTGGGATTACAGGTGTGCGCCACCGCGCCTGGCTTCAGAGCATTTACTTTAAATAAAGTCTTGTAAATTTCATTCTCTGCATGTTTGAGATGCATTTGAATCTCAAGCTCTTGCTAGTTTATGTCCAAGGACATGCCTTTCTCAAAGACCTGGGAACCCTCTCTGAAATGGCAGCATCACAGGAGAGCGCTCCTATCTACCAGTTTGCATGTGGTGCAAGAGCCTGTCTTTTGTAGGTGTCTTTAGTAAGTCTCTGTCACAAAGACACAAGAAAACTCCTTTTTCAGAGCATGTGATGGTGCACACCTGTAATCCCAGCTACTCAGGAGGCTGAGAAAAGAGGATCACAAGTTTGAGGCCAGCCTGGACAACATAACAAGACCCTGTCTCAAAACAGAATAAAAAGGGCTGTGGGTGTAGCTCAGCAGTAGAGTGCTTGCCTAGCGTGTGTGAGATTCTGGGTTCAATCCCCAGTGCAGAGAAAAAGAGAATTCCCTTTTCCTTTGGGCAAAACCAATTAGCAAGGATGGTGACCTTAAAAAGCTGGCCGCCCCTTGTTTCAGCAGAGCTGAGTTCAGCCTGAGTTCTGGCCTCTCTCTCCTCTCATGATACTCAGGAACCAAGTCTTCCCTACCTGCTTAACATGAGTCAGGTCCATGTTTGGCTTTGAACAACACGAGCTGCTAACCAGCACGTTATTTGGGCTCAGGCCGAGAGCTTGGTCACTCAGCGTGTTTTTGTCACTTCCATAGTGCAAGACTCCTGAGTTTCTGAGGGTGTTGAGGCTGAAAATCCTCATTGTGTCACCTCGACTCCATAGGGCCTCAGCCCCCCCACCTTTCTTTTTTTTTTCTTTTTTTTTTTTTTTTGTGGTGCTGGGGATTGAATCCAGGGCCTTGTGCTTGCGAGGCAGGCACTCTACCAACTCAGCTATATCCCCAGCCCTTTTTCCCCCCCTTTTGTGGGGGGAGTGTTCCAAAGTGTGGGAAAGACTTAGAATTCCCCTTTTGCCACTAGAGCTCAGGGTTAGAGCACTTGCCTGTCACTCATGAGGCTTTAGGTCCCACCCCCAGCACCACAGGAAAAATAAAAGACTCTAGAATATTCTCTCTAGCTTGGCTCAGCCTGGGCCCCTCTCCTTTCCTGAGGGTGTCCTGACTCCGCGTGCTGCAGGGGCCCAGGTTAGGTGAGGCCGCAGTCTGAAAGCTGAAGCAGATGCTAAAGGATAATATTTTTAAGATTCTCACACAAATATGAACATGTGTCAAGCATTTTATTACCTCGGGGATTAATGAGGGAATCAGGAAAATGTTGCCACTGGTTCAAGGGACATTTCAGGCTGGTGCTGTTGTTTTTGTTTTTGTTTGTGTGTGTTTTTGGACTGGGGATCGAACCCAGGGCCACTCTGCCACTGAGCTACATCCCCAGCCCTTTTACTATTTTATTTTGAGATTGGGTCCAGCTAAGTTGCACAGGCTGCCCTGGAAACAGGGATCCTCCCTTCCTTGGCCTCCTACGGAGCAGGTGTGATTATAGCCGGGTGCCACTTTGTCCAGCTTCAAAGGACATTTCAAGGAACACATGCTCTTAGGCCATCAAGAATGCTGAAATAAATTTATAAGTGGATGCAAGCCGGTCAGTATCCACAGGGAAATCATTGTATTCTGCCAGACAAGGGTTTTCTCCATTACTGTTGTAGTTAAGGCAATGGGAAGAGGCTACGGGCAGAAAGGGCATGCTGCCCCGCCTGGCACTCCGTGGCCCTTTTTCGCTATTACAGAGTCTTTCAACTCCCAGGAGTCCCTGGTGTGTGGGGAGCCCCAGGCACAGCACATCCTGATTTGCAGCAAGGTAGAACATTTTTCAAGCACAGATGAGGGACAGAGGAAAGATGACCCTCCAAGCATGGCTGCCATATTGAAGCCACCAAAGTTGCTGGGAGTCACTGACCCCCTGCCCCTTTCTCACCTCCAGAGCTAAGCAGCCACCAGATGTTATCCACTTTCCTAGGCTGCCAAATAAAGTACCACAAATCGAGTGACTTAAAATGACAGAAATGGGGCTAGGGTCTGGCTCAGTGGTAGAGCACTCACCAGCACGTATGAGGCCCTGGGTTTGACCCTCAGCACCACATGGAAATAAAATAAAGGTATTGTGTCCACCTGTAACTAAAAAAATGTATACATTAAAAAAAATCAGAAATATATTGCCTCACAGCTTTGAAAGCTAAAGATTGGAAATCAGGTATTGGCAGGGACACACTCCTTCTGAAGGTTCCAGGGGAGGATCCTTTCCCCAGCCTCTTCCAGCTCTGGCAGGCCCAGGTGTTCCTTGTATATGCATCACTCTAGTCTCTGCATCTGTCTTTTAATGACATTCTCCCTGTGTCTCTTGTCCTGATTTCTCTTTTGTAAGAATACCCAGTTGGAGGCTGAGGCAGGAGGATCACAAGTTCAAGGCCAGCCTCAGCAACTTAGTGAAGCCCTAAGCAACTCAGTGAGAACCTGTCTCTAAATAAAATATAAAAAGGGCTGGGGATGTGGCTCAGTGGTTAAGCACCCCTGGGTTTAATCCCTGGTAACAAAAATAAATAAATATATAAACATATAAATAAATAAATGAGTCAGTGACCAGTTGTGAATCGTTAATGGTGCCTTAACTTATAAATAAATAAATGAGTCAGTGACCAGTTGTGAATCGTTAATGGTGCCTTAACTTCACATCCTGCCTGAGGGGTTCACAGGGAGAAGGAAGCAACCTGCTGGAAACTCCTGTCCTTAACCTGGTTCTATATTATGTCACTGTGCATATCATCACACTGTGCATATCATCACTGTCACTCATCCCTAGGGTCACTGTGAGGTTTAAATGAATAACATATTAAATCATTTGACGATGTGCTCAAAAAGGAGAAAATTTCGCTTACTCCCACAAGGCTACTCACCTAAGTTTTCTCTAGAACCTTTGTATTTTCAGACATTAAATTAATGTCTGCACAGAGTGTTGGAGAGGTGGAGATTCATCTTTTTTTCTATACGGATACTCAGTTGTTCCATCACCATTGGTTGAAAACGCTTTCTGATCAGGACCGCTTAGAAACCCCTTTGACAAAACCACAGGGTTAGGGGCCAGGGCGCATTGTCTCAATCTGTAGAACTTTGTAGAAATGGAAACACGCAGTATTCGTTCTATTGTGCAAGGCTTCTTTCGCTCCCTGTGGGGTGGCGCACAGCAGTGGTTCTTCCATTCTCCCATCACAGCAAAGGCACCGCCTCCAACATGAATCAACAAGACTTGTCACTGTCAATGTTGGCCGTGACCTGGCTGAGGTGGGGCTTCCAGGTCTCTTCCCAGGACGTTATTCCACCCCCAGTGTTTTCCTGACTTCTCTTTTGGAAGCAAGTTCCTACACGTTCCCATACTTACTGAGTGGGGAGTTTCCCTCCTCTTCTTGAGGACAGAGTATCTACATTATTTTTTGGAGTTTTTCTGCATGAGAGATTTGTCTGTTCTCCATTTATTTTTCAATCAACCCACATGGAATCATAAGTATTCACTTTACACTTTGAATTCTAATCCAGTACTACTTTGTGTATTTTGTGGCTCACATTGTTCCAACGTTGGCCTTCAGGAGGGCTCTGGTGTCCCTCTGATGTTCCTCTAGACACACGGGTTTCCTTTGTGGTATGGCCCCTGAAGTTCTGTTGACTTCTGCAGCATTGGCAGGGGCTGTTTGCAGTCTGCCTGCCCGTGTGCGGTTGGGAGACCGTGCATAGACCTGGGCTTTGGGTTCTTCCCCTCTGCATCTTTCCCTTCTCAGATTTCTCCTCATACCTTACATCTGTTTTTATCATCCAAATCTGTCCTTTGATTTTACAAATCAGTGAGACTACAAGATTGGGGGGGGGGCTCCTGGAGATTGAACCCAGGGGCACTCCACCACTGAGCCACATCCCCAGCCCTTGTTTATATTTTATTTAGAGACAGGGTCTCACTGAGGTGCTTAGGGCCTCGCTAAGTTGCCGAAACTGACCTCGAACTGGAGGTCCTCCTGCCTCAGCATCCCGAGGCGCTGGGATTATAGGTGAGCGTGTCAAGGCTCCAAGATTTCTCCTTAGGGCACCAAATGAATCCTGCCCTCAGTCTAAAACAACCAAAATCCCACTGGAAACTCAGTGACTGCTTTCCTCCAAGTATCAAAACTATTCCAGCTTTGCTTCTTTCTGGTCAGTCTCCAGTGCAATCAGATTGTTATGTTTTAAGATGTCCTGCAGAGTTTATAGTTGCTTCTTAGGGGAAGGAAGATTCAGTAGGAGCCACGCCTTTATTGCCAGAACCACTCGGCATGTTTTGCTTTGTAAACATCACACTGTCGGGCGTGGTGGCCCTCCTGGTCTACACACGTGCTGGGTGTCAGTTGTGCTCCCTGCCCATTCTCCACCCTTTTCCAAAGGGACAATGGGAGGAGCTTTAGAGGTCATGGATTTCACCTATTTAAAATCATGAACTTAAAGACTTTTCAGCATGTGTTATTTGGTTTGAGTGTGAGGTGTCCCACCAAAACTCATGGGTGAGACAATGCAAGATCATTCAGAGGTTTGATTGGGTTATGAGAGCCTCAATCAGAGAATGAGGAGGGGGGTCACTGGGTACATATTTGGTGAGCTGAGCCTAGTCTCTCTCTCTCTCTCTCTCTCTCTCTCTCTCTCTCTCTTAGCTGCTTCCCTCCCATGCACTCTTCCACCATGATGATCTGCCTCATCTCCAGCCCCAAGGAATGGAGTCAGCTGTCTGTGGACTGAGACCTCTGAAACTGTGAGCCCCTAAATAAACTTTTCCTCCCTTAAAATTGTTCTTGTCAGGTCTTTTAGTCACAGCAGAAAAAAGGCTGACTGAAACAACTGAAACAGTTGTGTGATTTTTTTTCTTTTTTCTTTTTAGCTTTGGTCACTTATTTGGGGACAGGCAATGATGATTGGGTAGAAAATTGGATATTGCCAGATCATCTAAGCAAAATTGGGAAGTTGAGAATATATGCAAAAGAGAGATTATGAGTGAGTGGAATTTAAGGTTGGAAAGGAGGAAAGTTAGGACCTGGAAGGTTGATAGATCATTCACTCATTTGTTCAACTCTTTTTTTCAGCACTAGGGATGGAACCCAGAGTCTTGCACATGGTAGGCAAGTACCCAGCCACTGAGCTGTAGTCTCTTTCCTCCTCCACCCCCTTCTCCTCCTCCTCCTCCTCTTCCCCCTCCCCCCCCCCCTCCTCCCCTTCTTCTTCTTCTTCTTCTTCTTCTTCTTCTTCTTCTTCTTCATGTGAGACAGGGTCTCACTCAGTGACCAAGGTTGGTCTCCAACTTGTGATCCTCCTGCCTCAGCCTCCCAAGTGGCTGGGATTACATGTATTGGCCACCAGGCAAGGCAGGAAGACATCTTGAAGAGGCTCCCTGTGACCAAATCTGGGACAAGTTGAGAATTAAATTAAGTCATGATACTAAAGGATTATAACCCACCAAATAAAAATGACCTTTACTGTTAAACATGAGTTCATAATGAAATAAGTAAGAATCCATATGGCTACATATGAGTTCACATTGATATAAATAAGAAAAAGGAAAAGTTCTTCCTTATGGTCAAAAGTCCACTAATGAAAGTAGAAGGAAAGATGGAATCAGAGTGTTACCAGGCAACACTTGTCATAATAATCATTGATTCAGTTAGGAATTAGTAGCAGATGCTAAAATCAGTGGGTGGGACTCTGAGGAGTAACAAGATATGTCCACTGTTTCCCTCTCCACAAGATACTAATTCATTCCACGGAGGGAAATGGTGACATAAAAGGAAAAATCTGGCAGATACCACTTTAACTGAGTGATCAAAGCTAACATCACGGGTCACAGGACAAACAGACATCAGGTGCCTCCTGATAGGTGGCACTGAGCAAGGCCGCAGCATGACTTCTGTGGGATTTGGCAAAACATGCATAACCTGAATCTAATCATGCGGAACATCAGACAAGCCCCAGCTGAGGGGCATCTACAAAATAACTGCTCTCTACCCTCAAAAACATCAATGTTGCTGGGTGTGGTGGTGCACACCTGTAATCCCAGTGACTCAGGAGGCTGAGGCTGGAGGACTGCAAGTTCAAGGCCAGCCTCAGCAACTTAGAGAGGCCCTAAGCAACTTAGTGAGACCCAGTGTCAAAATAAAAAAAATAAAATGGGCTGGGGATGTGGCTCAGTGGTTAAGTGCCCCTGGGTTCAATCCCTGGTACCAAAACACAAAGAATGACAGAGCCCCTGTTCCAGGAGAAAGGAGACCAAGGAGGAGGTAGGTGGTACATGATCAGGAGCTTCCTTGGCTACAGATGTTACTGATAGAATCTCAGTGAAGTTCACAAACATGATCATGTATGTTTGGTGTTGATTTCCTGACCTGGATATGTGTGCTATGATTATGTGAGAGAATGCCCTTGTGTTTAGAATATACACACTGCTGGGATGTAGCTCAGCTTAAAGCACTTGCCTAGCATGCTCAAGGTCCTGGTTGGATCCCAGCACACCACACACACACACATGCACACACACACACACACACACACCACAAAGGTTAATACTAGAATATACACACTGATGTATCTTTAGGGGCAACATCTGCCAATTATTTATTTCAGGAGAAAATATTTATATACACAGAAAATGATAAAATAAATGTGGTGAATGATAACTTTGGGGAATCAGGTTGAAAGGTATCTTAGAATTGTTTGTATTATTTTTACAACTTTTCTATAATCTTAAATTTTGTCAAAAAATTAAAAAAGAAGATAGGTGCAGTGGTGCACGCCTGTAATCCTGGCAACTTGGGAGGCTGAGGCAGGAAGATTGCACATTCAAGGCCAACCTCAGCAATTTAGTGAGGCCCTAAAGGACTTAGTGAGACCCTGTCTCAAAACACAAGGGATGGGGATATGACTTAGTGGGTAAAAGACCATGGGTTCAATCCCCAGTTGCAAAAAAAAAAAAAAAAAAAAAAAAAATTTAAAAGAAAGAACACATGATGATAATTTACCAAAAGTAAAGAGTAGTGGTACACTTATCTGTTAAAGTAGTTGTGAGGATTAAAATGAGTAAAACAGGACAACCTGGCTTCTTGGAAGTGCTCCGGAAGTATTGCTGTTGTTGTTATTGCTATTATTTTAAGGGACAGGATCTTGCCATGTTGTCCAGAATGGCCTCGACCTCCTGGGCTCAAGTGGTCCTGCTTCCTCAGCCTCCTGAGTGGCTGGATTTGAGGGCACACACCACTGCACCGGACAAGTGTTACTTTGTTTCTGTGTCTCCTGCAACTTATACAGAGGAGATATTTGCCTACTAAATGCTAGTTCCATTTTTTAAATTTTTTTAGTTGCACATGGACACAATATCTTTATTTAATTAATTTATTTACATGCAGTGCTGAGGATGGAACCCAGTGCCTCACACATGCCAGGCAAGCGCTCTACCACTGAGCCACACCCCCGGACCCTCATTCCAATTTTCAAAAACAGTCATTGTTTCTGTGCCAGGAACTATGCAGATGTTGTACCTGTCACTGGAAACTCAAAGCACTCTTATAAAAAAGTATTTGAAGCTGGACGCTGTGGCACTAACCTGTGATCCCAGCGACTAGGGAGGCTGAGGCAGGAGGACCAAGAGTTCAAAGCCAGCCTCCGCAAAAGTGAGGTGCTAAGCAACTCGGTGAGACCTTGTCTCTAAAAAATAAAATACAAAATAGGGCTGGGGATGTGACTCAGTGGTCAAGTGCCCCTGATTTCAATCCCCAGTACCAAATAAAATAAGATAAAAATGAAACAGTATTTGCATGAGTTTTCCAAATTTCATGAAAATTTCAAAAATTTCCAAAATTCATGAAAATTTCACACTGACAGGCAAGTTGAAAAGGTCAGGCAGAGAACCCGCTTGCCCTCCTTTAGCTTCAGTAATTTTAAAACCCTCTGCGAGGCTCTCCTGTGAGGCTTGGTTTAATGGAGGCCAACCCTGAGAACAGACAAAGATCAAGTTGCTTCCCTGAGGTTTTCCGGAGTTTAGCTTTGAACCCAGGTTAACTGACCCTAGAGGGCCCCAAACAACTAGTTGACACATAATGAGCTAGAAAAGGCCGGGGACAGGCCCTCCCTGCCCTTCTGCAACTCACCGTCCGTTCAGCTGGGGAGCCCAGAGCCACATTTGAGCAGCAGACACTTGAGCAAGAATTCATCACAAACTTCAATTCCATTTCGTCACTGTGTTTTAAGTGCTCACAAAGCCACACGTGGCCACAGCCACAGCATGCGTGGAGTGGATGCCATCTCCATCGGTGGGTGAGGTGGAGAAGACACCCATCACTTCCAACCGCTGGCCGTGGTGACGCTCCTGTGCAGGGGGCCAGGGAGAGAGCGGCCTCGGGGACGCTGGCCAGCCAGCTGCTTCCTCCCGAAGCCCCCTCTTCTCTTTGGCTTTTTTTTTTTTTTTTTTCTGGTTCTGGTTCGTTTTTTCAACTTCTCTTCTACCTCCACTTGCCTTTTATTCTTTCCTCTGCCTCTGACCTAGCAGTAGGTAGGTGTCAGTCCACTGTGACCCTAATGGCCTTGACCAATGTCATTTTAAACTTCCCAGTGGGCAGAGTCAGCATGGTGTCTTTGCTGGGATCAGTGCCGCTCCATGGTTGCCTTGGAACAGGTGAGTCCCAGGAAGACGCCGATGTGTCGTTTGGAGTGGGGCAGGGCTCTGCACACAGTTCCTAGGGGTGGCGTGAGAGTGGTGGAGATTGGGTCTTAACATCCTGGCTGGGCACAGCATCTAGTGATTTGTAGCTGCTGCTGTTACTGAACCTGTGTCTTCTGTTTTTTCCACTCATAATGCATATGCTGCATCACACGGTTCACACAGAAGCAAGACCTGGGGTTCAAGCTACCGAGTTAGAAATCTCCAGGGTGAGAGTTTACAACCATCTGATATCAGGATCAAGGACCCAAACCTCAGCTGGGGTCTGTGCTAATGGGATTTTTCTTCCTGAAGAGTGAGCTATGTGAGAACTCTGATAAAAATCATTTCAAAAACATGGTGGGATAGAGTTGTGAACAAATCAGACAGATTTGGGGCTTTTTTCATAATAGTAGCATACCATTCTGCATATTACCTTTTTTGGGGGGTACCCCCAGATATTCAGGGGCACTCGACCACTGCGCCACATCCCCAGTCCTACTTTGTACTTTATTTAGAGAAAGGGTCTCACTGAGTTGCTTAGGGCCTCCATGTTGCAGAGGCTGGCTTTGAACTCAAAATCCTCCTGCCTCGGCCTCCCAAGCGGCTGGGATTACAGACATGCACCACCACACCCAGATGCATATTACCTTTTTAAGACAGTGTTATTTTCAAGATTTTTCCAGATTAATAGAGAAGTGTCTTTTTTTTAATGCTCGTAAAGCATCACACTGAATGTACCATCGTTAAATTATCCAGTCCCCTCCTGATGAATATCTAGTTCATTCTAGTTTTGGTCTTTGGAAAGGATCTTTTGACAGTCCCTCCCCCGGAAAGAATGATTTCTGGATCTTTGAAAAGCAGTCTCCAGGTTGAGTACTGCGGTGGACAGTTCCACCATGATTGGAGCATCGGGTAGTCTGCACTGACCAGCATGGTAGCCATGCACACATGCAGGTGCTGATCACTTGAAATGGACCAATAGCAACACTGAGGTTTTAATTTCATTCAATATTAATTAACTCAGCCACATGTGGCTTGTGGTCACCACACTGAATGGTGCAGTTTTGATGGACAGCTGCGCATTGGCAAAACTGGAGAGCATTCATCTCATAACTGGGTTCCATGAACAAATAAATGGTGGTTCCCAATTTGGGATCCAAGCATTGACATCATTTCTCCACAACTATGCAAGACTGTTCTGGGGAACTAGTCTGTGCTTTTTGATATATGTCCTTTATTTTCCTTGAGCCTCAGTTTCCCAATCTGTCAAATGGGAAACAGTAGCATTCCTTTTGTAGGGTGTTATGAGGTCAGGCTAAAACCCTAAGCCAGCTCCAATTTTTCCTAGCTGTTTGACTTTGGGATTGCCAAAATGGAGGCTAGAGAAAGGAGAGAGAGGAATGAAGGGAAGAGCAGGAGGAGAGAGTCAGATGAAAAGATGCAGAGGGGAAAATGACAAAATTTCTGCCCTCTGTTTTTTTCCAAGGTTTCAGCTTTGAGATCCACGTTTGAGGAATGATTTCTACATCAGGCAGAGTTTGTTGGGGAAAAGGGACAGGGTAGGTTTGCTTAAACTGGGCTTCCAGGTTTCTGCTCTTCCCAAGTGTGTATTTTTAATGAAGGACCTTTATTTTATTTTTTGCAGTGCTGGGATGGAACCCAGGACCTCACACGTGCTAAGCAAGCACTCCACCACTGAGCCACATCCCCAGCCCTTCTTATTTTTATATTGAGACTGGGTCTTACTAAGTCACTAAGACTGGCCTCAAACTTGTGATCCTCCTGCCTCAGCCTCCCATGTAGCTGGGATTACAGGCATGTGTCACCATGTCTGGCTATATTTTAATTATATAAGAAATATACAGGGCTGGGGATATAGCTCAGTGGGTAGAGTGCTTGCTTTGCAAGCACAAGGCCCTGGGTCTGATTCCCAACACTGTAAAAAAAAAAGAATATGCATAAGTAATATACAAATATCTTCTTGCTGTGAAACATTGTTAAAAATACAGAGAGCAACTGGGCGCGGTGGCACTTGCCAGCAGCTTGGGAGGCTGAGGCAGGAGGATTGCAAGTTCAAAGTCAGCCTCAGTAAAAGTGAGGTGCTAATAAGCAACTCAATAAGACCCTGTCTCTAAGTAAAATACAAAATAGGGCTCAGTGGTTAAGTGCCCCTGAGTTCAATCCCCGGTACAAAAAAAAAAAAAAAAAGGAAAAGAAATACCGAGAGCAAAAGGTCTTTTTTACAACAGGGCCATCCACCTGTTCTATAGGGGAAATTTGGAAATGTCTTTCAAAATGAAAAATGTGCATCATTTTTTTCTGTGATTATTTTAATGGACTTTCAATTCTTTCCAACAGTGAAGCTGGAAGCTTGCAAGGATCTGTCGTCCCTGCAACCTGCAGACCTCTGCATTCTCCAAACAGCCTTTGGTTCTGTTTACCCCTAGTTTTTCCCTCCATCTTTGCAAGGGAACATAGCAGTTAAAAATTCACATTTTCTCTGTGTGGAACATTCACTGACAATAGCGATTTTCTCTTGCCTTAGACGTTGAAGTGACATTCTGAGCAAACATACGCTCTTTTCATTTAGAAGAAAAGTCCCTCCACCCTGTGTTGTTATGACATGGGGTGCCTAGGAATCCCATCATAATTCTTTACATTGGATTAAAGGAGGAAGCTTAACTTCCTGCCATCATAAGCATGTGCATCCCTTTTAACTGGGCAGTTTCCTCCCAGGGGTTTGTGGTACAGGCATCAACGCGTACAGCTGACATGAAGTCCCAAGGATGTTAATTGTAACCGCAAACAACAAAAGCAACCAAACCAAACCCAAACAAAACAAAACAAAAAACAAACCTAGGAGCATTTCAATCCCCAGGCACCAAAACAAAATCAACTTCCCCCCTGACAAAACTAGAATAAGCTAGATATTCATCAGAAGGGGACTGGATAACTTAACGATGGTACATTCAGACAGTGTGGTGCTTTATGAGCATTGAAAAAAGATACGTCTTTGTATTAACCTGGAAAGATCTTGAAGATAATACTGTTTAAAAAAGGTAATATGCAGAACGATCTGCTACCATTATGTAAGAAGATGATCTCTGTATAAATGCTGGTATGTGCCTAAAAATGTCAATAAATACCATCGCCTCTGGAAAAGAAATTAGGTGACCATCGGATGGAGGGACCACTGTTGGAATGTCCAGTCCCCTTTGGATGAATCCCTCTCATCCCTCTTCTCTGCAATCTTGGACACATTACATGTCTTCTCTGATCCTCAGCTTCCCCATTGGGAAAGGGAGGGTCATTAAATGAGAGGCTGGCTCTCTCCTTACAGAGGAGAACCCCGGAGGTGCCTGTTGGAGAGGGCCTTCTACACACCCCCTGGTGATCTGTGATGTCCCCAGGAGCTCGCTTCAACTTTCTGCTTCACACAATGATAATGATGAATCTGAAGCACCAGGCATGGCAGCCCACACCTGTAATCCCAGTGACATGGGAGGTTGAGGCCAGAGGACCACAAGTTCAAGGTCAGCCTGGGCAACTTAGTGAGACCCTGTCTCAAAAAAATAAAGGTAGAGCACCCCTGGGTTCAATACCAACCAATCAATCAATCAATCAATCAATTCAGTCCAATCAATCATAAAATGATTCAGTCCAATCAATCAATCAATCAATCATAAAATGAAAGGAGTCCCAAGCCCTGGCAGCCTCTGTCTGTGCAAGGGGCTTTCCTCAGCTCCTTGGAGACAGACTTTGTCTGCATCTCATTCCCATCCACACCCTCTTACTTGGAAGCAGCTGTGGGATTCCCGCTCTGCATTCTCAAATCACGAGCATTCTCTCCACGGAGGACCCTGGTGGGGAAGGTAGCAGACCCCTGATCTTGTGCTCACCAAGAGCGCACAGATTATGTAGGAGCCCATTTCTCTTCTCTGTGCAGGGAGCCTGGTCGACAGGGTACAGATTCCTGCTCCTCCAAGAGCTTGGGACTTGGGGCAAGTCCCACTTTCCATGCCTCGGTTTCCTCATCTGTAACATGGAAGCAATACTGGTCCCTGCTTCCTAGGGCTGTTGTGGGGATGTATTGATAGCTACTACGTCCATATCTGCTGCCACTCTCTGAAGGGAATTTTGTATGATTCCTAAATGTTTTGGGAATCTATTCATTTCTCTACCACCTGAGCCAGGCCACCCTCCTCCTGTTTGTTCCCTTTTCTTGTTGCTTCCACCTTTGCATCCTGTGGTGGCCGTTGCTCCTGTTCAACAATTGCCTGTCCCCCTGGACTTCTGGGTCTATGAAGATCCCTCTTTTCTAGACCTTAAAAAAAGCACAGACAGGTGGCTCGCCAGGTCAATAAGTAAGAGCAGAAGTGACAAATACTGCTTCCCTGTGGAATCCATGTAAGAGCTAATGTGTGAGATTCTTCATCTTCTCTACCCTCTTTGACATGACCGGCAGCTTTCCAAATGCTGGAGTTTTTGTTAGCCAGGGACCTAGAGGGAGGACATGTAGGAAAGAGTCCTTGGCATGGGATTATAGCTCAGCAGCAGAATGCTTACCTTGCATGCCTGGGTTCCAGCCCCCAGGACCACAGAAAATAAACGAAGGAAGGAAAAAAAAAAAGAAACAAAGACTCCTTAGAGATCCATTGCAAATGTGACACAGGCAAAGAATAAACCTTTGTTGTTTTAGGCCATTGAATTCTGGAGCTGTCTGTCATAGCAGCATAACTCGGCCTATGCTGACTTTCGCTTGTTGTGCAGTTGAAATCATTAGCAAATCTGCTCAAACCCTCCGCTGCTTGTATTCTTTTTGTGGATAGAAAAGCACTCTCAGGATAAAGTCGCAATGACCCTTCAGGGTTCAGGAGGCCATCCAGGACCTGTCCTTTCCTCACTCAGCTGACTGCTTCATGGTTATCTTTAGCCTCTCCCTACCCTTTATTCACATTGATGTTCCAGTTGCTCTGACCTCTTGGTTTACTGTAAACATCTGCTTGCTCGCAGGCTTTCACCTGTGCTGTTCCTCCTGCTTTTCTCTTGTCCCTTGCCCCCTTCTATCTGGTTGACACATACTCCTTCAAACTCTGGCTGGATGCCCTCTCCACCAGGCAGCCTTCCCTGACTACCACACTAGGTCAGCTTCCTCCCATGCATTTGCCCCATCATTGGTCTGGCCCCTTGGGATTATGGGTGTGTAGGGGATGAACCTGCCTTTGCCACCGGACTGACGACCCGAGGACAAGGCTGGGGCCGTGTTGGCAGCAGCACACAACTCAGGGCTGGGCACAGAAGAGAGTCTCACTAGGTGTTTGTTGAATGAATAACAAACGAGTTCAGATATTAAACTATTTATCACATGATTTCTGAGAAGCGAGGGCACTGTCTTCTCTCTCCTCTCTGCATTTTTCTCCTGACAGGCTTCCTCCAGAACTGAGGCTTAGCAGTTGGCATAATTCATTCCTGCAGGACAGCCCTAGTCTGCAAGGAAGTGGTTGTGGTTTCCATGGAAAGCCCCAGAGAATTTCGTTTTTTCATGACTCTTCTAACCAATCCAGTCCAAATTTCTTGACTGACTCAACACCCTCACCAAACATTTGATTGATTGACCTCAGGGATGCTATACCAGTGAGCTACATCCCCAACCCTTTTTATATTTTATTTTGAGACAGGGCCTCACTAATTTGCTGAGGTTGGCCTGGAACTGCAATCCTCCTGCCTTAGCCTCCCGAGTTCCTGGGATTACAGGTATGTACCACAGCACCTGGTTGATTATTTTTTAATTGCTTCTTCAGGTTCACTTTCCTCCTTTCCCCACTAATCTTGGGAGTGTGATCGTACCTTGGGAGGCTCTTCAGTATGCACTCCATTTGGGTTGACCTCTAGTTTCCTGTTTGGTTTGACCAGTGGGGAGCACTGGTGAGAGAGGAGGGGCAGGCATTCATTTCCCTAGCTCCCTCCCTGGAGTGGGTTGCCTTGGGCTGGCTGTGTCTTTCCCCAGAGGACCACAGCTCCTTCCAGGAGTCCTGTCCTCACACCTGGGTTCTGGTCGCAGCTGCCCTTCTGGCCTAGTGTGGTAAGAGCTCCCACCTTTCCAGTCCTGGGTGCCTCAGCACCCTTTGTGGGTCCCCTACCCACTGCCTCCACCCTGATAAATAGTCTATTAAAACTCTCCCCATTACTCAGTTTCTGTTTGCAGTTTGTTTTCTGCTGAGAGCCCAAGTGTCCCAGCAAACTGGGTCTGAGAACTTCCTAAGTGTCCACCAGTCGCTCCAGACACTTCGTAGGAAAGAATCTCCTCGATCTACCTGACCATCCCGGGCAGAAACAGGGCCCTGGAGAGACACGATGCTGGTGCCCAGTGTCTGAATGGACGAGGGTCCCACGCAGTCCAAGTCTTAACTGTTAATCCTAAAAGCAACTGGAAGCTGGGGCTGTCACAAGTCCGACTGGTGTTTCGAGAGCGCCCTCTGGTGGCTCGAGGGAGCACTGTCGGCTGAGAGTCGGCATCCAGCCTAGCTCGCTCTGGGAAGTCTGCCTAACTCCAGCTCCTGCGTGCAGCAAAGACGCTGACAGATGGACTCAGCGTGGGTTTGCAGGGCGTCTTTTTGGAGAAGTGACGTCAAAGCAGGTCCTTAAAGGACAAGTAGCACGTGCAGAAACCTAAGAGAACAGGGAACTGGGAGGGAGGGATTAGGGAGAAAAGTTTGGGGAAATAGTGCAGGACAGGTTCTGGAAAGAACTTTGCCCCGGGACTTTGAACTGTAACACAGTTTGGAGCCTGTGAACCTCTGAACCGGCAAGTTTCGTAGAGAATTGGAGGATCAGACGTTGAGGCTGTCAACTTGTTATTTTAAGTGTAGACTTAAAATCAAACAACCATTTTTATTCATGCTAAAGACTTTTAATGAGCGCCTACTGTGAATTAGTTTTTGGCAGTATCTGGGACCCTCAGAGTCTAGAGTCATAAAAAGTCCCTAATAGAAGGAATGCTTGACGTTAAGGATAATTGCTAGAGCAACGCTGGGGCAGGAATGAGCCACTGGAATGAGGTCAAGGTGGGTGGGGCTGTGGATGACTCTGGAGTTAGCTGGAAAGAGAGTTGAAAGTCTCAGTCTTCGCATTAATATTTGCTTTAACAATGTCATTTTAAAAAATGGTTCTGTCCTAGCTGGATGCAGTGCACGCCTGTAATCCCACTTACTGAGGAAACCGAGGCAGGAGGATCACAAGTTCGAGGCCAGCCTGGGCAACTTAGGGAGATCCTGCCTCAAAATAAGAAAATAAAAAGGGTTACTGTGGCTCAGTAGAGCACCCCTGGGTTCAATCCCCGGTACCAAGAAAACAAAACAAAACAACAAATTAAAAACAGTTACGTCGTGCATGCTGGGGATCTTGGGAAGGGATCCTCCAACAGAAGTATCCAATCCTGGGGGCTGGAGTTGTGGTTCAGTGGTGGAGCACTTGCCTGGCATGTGTGAGGCCCTGGGTTTGATCAAATTGAACAAAAGATCCATTGACGACTAAAAAATATATATTAAAAAAAATCCAATCCTGGAAAAACATCACACGAATGTTTATGTGCATACCGGGACACACATCTTCCACACCTCTCAGATCTGCTTAGCTGCCTCCTTCCAGTCAGCAAGCAAAAGAGAAGAGAAGAAACTCCCAAAGCCAACATGGGGTGAGTTATAAAGTCAGGATTTGAATCTTGGGCAGCCTGGCCTAGGGTCTAAACCACTTCCCTCCATTGTTTAAACAGCCTTTTTGTAGGAGTTGGTATTTTTTTCTGAGTCCACGCTTACTTCCATTCCTTCATTTCTTCTCCAGCCGCTTTACCGGCTTGGGGGAAGCTACAAGGAGGTGGCTTGTTTGACAGCAGATTTGCATCCAAGTCAGAACTTGGTGACTCCAGCTACTCAGCCAGCCATCTGAGAGCTACCATTTCCTAGAAATACCACGTGCGTCACGCTGAAATCTGAGGAGAGGATTTGTAAGTCCTGAGACGTGCAGGGAGGAGATGAGGTGGGCCACGCACGGCCTGTGGGCAGGAGGACCAAGCTGAAGAAGAGGAGTGAGGAGGGATGGGCAGCCGGAGGTTGCTGATGGCAGCTCACTCCTGAAACTCCCCAGTGCTTCCTTCTCATGTAGGGGCCCCAACCCCTCACAGGGCCCATGGGCCCTGCAGGGTCTGGCCCCTGCTACCTCCTAGATTTCACCTCCTGGTGCTGCCCTTGCCTATTCCTGGGCAGCCTCACTGGCCTTCCCCAGGAGCCTCGGCCTCAGGGCCATTCCCTCCTCAGAAGCCAGCGCTTGCTGTGCCATGTCTAGTGTCCACCCCAGTTATCCACAAGTGTGGAACTAACACTTGGGTAGGGCTTACTTTGTACCAAGGACGCTTTTAAGCAATTTATAGACATTTACTTAATTAATCTCTTCCTTCCTCAGGTGACCTCTCCCTGTGATCTTCCCAGGCCATCCTATTTAAACAACCCTGAACCTACAGAGCACACCCCTCAACACCAACCACGTCTTTCTTTCTTCTTTCTTTTGGTACAGGGGATTGAACCCAGCCCTTTTTATTTTTTATTTCAAGACAGAGTCTCATTAAGTTGCTGAGGCTGGCCTCAAACTTGTGATCCTCCTGCCTCAGCCTCCCAAGCCACTGGGATTACATGAGTGCCTGACCTACATTTAGCTGCAACTAACATATATTGAGCTTTGCCTTGTTTCTTGTCTTCTTCTTATGTTCCACTGTCTACAGACACCACATTTTGTTTGTCCATTCAACAGTGATGAGCTTTTAAATAGTTCTGAATTTTTTTTTTTAATTTTGGGACCAGGGATTGAACCCACAGGCACTTAACCACTGAGTCACATCCTCAGCCCTTTTTCATATTTCATTTAGAGACAGGGTCTCACTGAGTTGCTTAGGGCCTCACTAAGTTGCTGAGGCTGGCTTTGAACTCACAATCCTCCTGCCTCACCCTCCCGAGCTGCTGGGATTATAGACCTGCACTACATTTCTTTGTAGTCACATAAATAGTACTTGGACTCCATCCTGCTGAAGAAATTCCAAAGATAGCAAGTCAGGTAGAATAAAAGTGAAGTTTCTCTCCTCCAGATCCCCTCGTGTCTTCTCTTCCATTCATGAGGATTTCCCTCCTGTGGCCCTGGGACAGGGAGACCCTGCATTTCATGGGTGAAAAATGCCAACAGTAAAGACAAATGGCACCAGGCAGTCACTGTGACCCAGGCGGTCCCTGCAGCTCTTTCACACTGAGCTCCTTTCACTGTCACAACAGCAGACCCAGACGCCAGGGAGTTGAGGCGGGGTCAGAATCCCATGGAGCCTGCCTCTCTGATGGCTTCTCCTGTCACGCCCGCCTGGGCTGCTCGTCCCCACCCTTTCCCATTCCTCACACACACCAACCTCACGCCCATCTCGGGGCCTTTGCACCTGCCGTGACCTCGGTGGGGACAGTTCTCCCTCTCCAGCTCAAATGCCTCCGCCCCCTCTTCATATCATCCCTCCGAGTGGGCCTCTGGGCCAACTTGTGAAAGCAGCAGCTCCCCAGCCCGTAGTCCCTTTATTCCCCTTGGAGCCCTTGTCGCTACCTGATGTGACATCATAGATCTCTTCGCATCTGGAACTTTGGCTTCCTCCTCACACACCAATGGAAACCCCATAAATATTAGGGTCATGAGCAATTGGACAATCCTGTTGGTTTGTCAACCTAAAATAATGGGGGCAGGGAGGGAGAGAGAGAGAAAGAGAGAGAAAGAAAAAGAGAGAGAAAGGGAGAGAGAGAGAGAGAGAGAGAGAGAGAGAGAGAGAGAGAGAGAGAGAGAGAGAGACTCCTCAATGAAAGAGTGTGTTATTCAGGGCCAGGTGCAGTGGTGCGTGCCTATAATCCCAGCAACCAGGGAGGCTGAGGCAGGAGGATCTCAAGTTCAAGGCCAGCCTGGGTAACTCAGCTAGACTTTATCTCGAAATAAAAAATAAAAAAGGGCCGGGCGCGGGTGGCACATGCCTGTAATCCCAGCACTTGGGAGGCTGAGGCAGGAGGATCGCGAGTTCAAAACCAGCCTCAGCAACTTAGCGAGGCCCCTAAGCAACCAAGTGAGACCCTGTTTCTAAATAAAATAAAAAATAGGCTTTGGAAATGTGGCTCGTGGGAGAATGCCCCTGGGTTTAATCCCCAAGTCCAAAAAAAAAAAATTAAAATAAAATAAATAAATAAATAAAAAAGGGTTGGGAATGTAGCTCAATATAAAGTGCTCCTAGGTTCAATCCCCAGGACAAAAGAAAAAGACTATGAAAGTGTCCAGAATTAGCAGGGAATTGCAATCCAAGATCTGTGAGTCGCAGGTGCGTCAGCAGAGGCCAGGCCAGGGCACGCTTTAAAAAATCATAAGTCTACATGAGCTGCTGGGAAGCACACCACTGGTGGCAGCAGCTTGTGGCAGAGGTTGGTGTTGGCCTGCCGGTGGGGACGGCCACCGCTGGGCAAGTGTTCTGTGTAAGGGGCTTCCCTGGAACAGGGGCCGTTGCTGGGGCAATGTCCTCACAGAAGTGACTTACCTGGAATTTTTTGTGGTTCCGGAGTCTGTGTAATATTCTCGCAGGCGTATGTGCGTGGCTTTGTTGTGCTAAGTCCTGTTTCAGGACGAGTGTGTGAGGGCTCCTTTTTCGTGGTCTTCTCACTGTGACTCCATTTTGATATTGATAACTTCCACAGGTCAGAACTGCTGTTATTCCCTTCTGCAGGTGAGGGATCGACGGCACAGGTAGCTGAAGTCACTCTATTGACCCAGTAGAGATGGGTTTTAAACCCAAGCAGGATTTGACGGGGAAGCCACAGGCCTTCTGTAGCAGTTAGCTATGATCCTGCCGTGGAACAAACCAGACCAGCACTCACTCGCATTTGTTTAGCTCATGAATTTGTGGGTGGGCAATGTAGACTGGCCCTGGCTGGATGATTCTCCCGGGCGCTGCTGTGCTTGCTCCTGCCTGGGGGTCAGCTGTTAGCCAATCGGGGTTGGTCGTGGCTGTGATCACTGGGAAAACTTTGGTCGGACTCCATCTTCCAATAAGCTCTCCTGGGCTTGCTCTCAGAGGTACAAATGCAGACGGACTTGAAATCAGGGCCCAGGCTTAAAATTGGCACACTGTCCCTTCTATCACCTTCTGCTGGTGAAAGCAAGTCACATGGCTGAACCCAGAATCATGAAACTACAAAATCCCGTGGTGACAGAGATGGATCCAGAAAGGAGTAAAGAATCAGGGGCAGCAAGACCGTCTGCTCCAGTTCCCACCAGCTCACAGTTCTTAGGCTCTGCTCCCAGAGCATCAGAGGCCCGTAGGGAGAGGACACCAGAGGCTCCCACTTGCAGCTTCTTTGAAGGACACTCCTGGGTTCAGGATGGATGGGGCCTGCGTAGAAAGGGAACGAGAGCATGACTCAGTAAACTGCCATGTCTGCAGTTCTCGTCCGGGTGTGGTTGGGTCTCTGGAGGAAGTTGACAGGAAGCTCTGGCGTCAGTTGGTCACATCTGCTGGTTGAAGAGGAGTGGACAGTTGGAGCTGTTTGTTCTCACTGTGTTACCTGTTTTGGCCCTGCCCTTCCCTTCCCTTCCCTTCCCTTCCCTTCCCTGCCCTTCCCTTCCCTTCCCTTCCCTTCCCTTCCCTTCCCTTTCCTTTCCTTCCTTCCTTCCTTCCTTCCCTCCCTCCTTTCCTCTTTCCTTCTTTCCTCCTTTGCTTGTGGTACTGGGGTTGAACCCTGGGGGCTCTATCACTGATCACTATCCAACTTGTAATCCTCCTGCCTCAGTCTCCCGAGTCTCTGTGATCACAGGCATGCACCACAGTACTGGCCATGTTTTGTTGTTTTTTTTTTTTTGTAAATCTGCCTATTTTTCAGTTTTGCAGCTCTTTATTTATTTATGTCTTTCTTATTTTTTGCCTTAAGCTCAATGAAGCATTAGTTCTTAAATAAAGGTACAAATGAGGTCGCCATGCATCCCAAGACCTTCCAAGCTCATTCCAAAATCTCTTCTGGGAGTTCTTGTATAGACTTCAGGCCTCAGAAACCCAGGTTCCCTCCTGGTTCGAAGCATCTCATGTGAAGAAGCCACCAAAATATCACAACAGCTCCGTGAAGCTGGGACAGTGATTATCTCCACTTTATAGGCGAGGGAAATTGAGTGGGTTGCACAAGCCAGTTTCCCAGGAGGTTGGCTTCTTGTAAAAATCATCAGAACAGATGGTTCTAGAACTTCCCTGAGAAGACTGAACTAGCTGGGCTGTCACCAGAGGATTAGAGACAGCTGTCTTGGCAGGGGGGCCTGAGGCAGGGATCAGCCAACCCCCATCCCTCCTGCACCAGGATTGGGCTGGTCTGCTGCCACCGTCATTCTTACAGTAACTTTGGGTGTGGGGTTTTCCCTGGTTCCTGGTCTCCCAGAGTGACCTCCCTGCCCTCAAGGCTCATAGGCTTTGACAGGCTCAGTCTATAATAACACCAATGCTTTCACAGCTACTGTGACAAATCCAAGATGGCAGATGTGTGTCTTCCAAACCGCCCTCTGAATTGTCACCAAGGACTTTTGGATTTCTCCCTGTGGAGACCATATTTGGAAGTTATCATTCCTCAGGATGCATTGGATTGTTAATTAATTTCTCTGTATTTTACCAATCAGAGCTCAATTTTTCTGGTCCTTGGTCTCTGAACAGTGAGAGAGAGCAGTATTTCCCAACCACTTGGTGATATTATTCTGGCCCAGAGTAAAGACCGTGGAGCAAATGTTGAGCTTCTGCAGTATGGAGAGTCACTTTGGTCCCCTAACATGCTCATCACTGTACCCCTCTGGATGTCCCCAGCACTGACCATCAGATCTGAAACAAGTGTCTGTCACCATCTTGGGGCTAGAAAGAACATCATTAGCCCATGGCCTAGCACAGGGTTGGGCAGCAACCTGGGCCCACCGATCTCCTGAGAGGGCTTAGTGCTTCTGGATAGAGGATCAAGGCAATGGGCCTCTTACAGCTTGGGTCTTAAGGGGTCTTTGCTTCCCAGCTGTGAGGGGAGCAAACCTGTCACTTGCAGGTACACCCTGCTACTTGCTCAGAAGAGCTGCTTATCTCCTGCTCTCAGAGTGGAGCCAGATGGTTTGGTTCCAAACATTCCCTCTGCACTGGTAAACATCTCTTGGCCTCAGACTTTCTGTGCCTCATTTCCCCCACTGTAAAAGTGGGGTTACTAAAAGCATCACTATATGTGGATGACGTCCCAGGTTTATAGGAGGATAAGGCGAGTTGACGCACGTTAAGTCTCGAGTGAATATGGGCTCCTACTGTTACAGCCATTTGCAAGGGGTCATATGCATTTGGACACACTGAGGCTCATTCCTCTGCATGGTGAGCCCTGAGAGGGTCCAAGGTGGCCATGCATGAAATGGAAATGGTGAGTACCTCAGAGTTTGCTTCAAGAAACAGAACCATTATGAGATAACAGATATGTATTAGTTGTGTAACGTTACATAACAAAACATCCCCAAACTTAGTGGTTTAAACAGTAGTGACCATTTCTCGATTATTTATTTACTGCCTTTGGCTGAAGTTCTGGCCATCTGAAGGCACAACTGGGGATCTGCTTCTGAGGTGGCTAATTCACAAGGCTGGCCAGTTGGTGCGCGCTGTTGGCGGGAGGCCTCAGTTCCTCAGCTGCTAAGGCTTCCTCGAAGGCTGCCTAGTTGTCATCCTGATGTGCTGGCTGGCTGGCTTCCCCCAGAGCAAACAAAGCAAGAGAACAAGATGTAAGTGATGATGTCTTTTTATGACAGACTGGTGCTATATTCAGTTCTGGAATGTCTCCCAAAAGCCTGTTAAAGTCTTGGTCCTCAGTTTGGTGCTTTTGGAAGGTGGTAGACCTTTAAGAGGTGGAGCCTAATGGAAGGAAGTTAGGTCATTGGGCCTGTGAAGGGAGTGTTGGGACCCCGTCCCTTCCTCTCTCTCTTTGTTTCCCAGCTGCTGTGAGGTGAGCAGCTTCCTCTGGAGCTAGAGGCAATGGGGCCAAGTGACCCTGGATTGAAACCTCTGAAAGTGATCAATTGAAATAAACCTTTTATTTTTAAAAAAATATTTTTAGTTGTTGATGGATCTTTATTTATTTGTTTATATGCATTGCTAAGAATCAAACCCAGTGCCTCACACGTGTTAGGCTGTACCACTGAGCTACAACTCCAGCCACAACCTTTTCCTCTTAAAAGTTGATTATCTTAGTTATTTGTCACAGTGATGGAGAGTGGACTTATACTACTGGGAATCCACAAAGTTGCATCTGCAGTACCAGAGTGGTTGTGCAAGTCCCCTGTCCAGGGGTAAGTACCAGGAGGCAAGAATCACTAGGGCCATCTTGGAGGCTAGCTATTCCCATATACAGTAAGGGTTTATCATAGGGATTGGACCTGAAGCAACTGTGAAAGGTGGTTATGTAATCTGTGCAAGGCTGTCATTTCCGTGTTTGGTGCTGGACGCTGAAGTCTGAAGAGCAGGCAGGAAAGAGGGATATGAAGTGAGAAGCAAGGACAGATTGGAACCTGGGAGGAGGAGTGGAATCAAAGTGTAGGTTGGAACCTGCAGGGTCTCTTGCCACCTTGCTTCTCCAACTCTCTACCTAGGAGGTCTTGAAGAGGGAGCTACCCTGAGGTAGCACACAGTGCTATGCTTTGAATATGGCTTGTCCCCACCCAAACTCAGGTGGAGGTTCAGTTCCTCAATGTGGTGGTGTTGAGAGGTGGTGGGGTCTTTAAGAGGTAATTAGGTTATGGGGCTCCAATCTCACAAAGGAGTTAATGTAGTTCCCACAAGAGTGGGTTAGTTATCGCTAGGCATGGTGGCACACACCTGTAATCCCAGCATCTTGGGAGACTGAGGCAGGAGGATTGCAAATTTGAGGCCAGCCTCATCAACTTAGCAAGGTCCTAAGCAACCTAGTGAGACCCTGACTCAAAATAAAAAAAAATAATAAAAAGGGCTAGGGATATGACTCAGTGTTAGAGCACCCCTGGGTTCAATCCCCAGTACCAAAACAAAACAACAAAAAAAGAGTGAGTGAGTTGTTACAGGAGTGGGTTATCACAAAGTAAGGCTGGTGCATGTGTTCTCCTTCTCCACATGCCCCCTTCCTCTTTCCACATTCTTCCATGAGTTGAATAGCACAGGCCCTCACCAAAAACTGAAAAGATGCCAGTACCTTTCCATTCTCCAGAACCATGAGCTAGACAAACCTCTTTTCTTTATAGATTACCCAATCTCTGATATTCTGTTATAGCAACAGAAGATGGACTGAGACACAGAGTAAATAGGCTTGCTGCCCAAGAGCCAGAGAAACTGAAGCAGAAAATCCAACAGATAGAGAGTAGCTGTGGGCTTAGCACCCATCCCACACCTCTAGAGGGACTGGCAGAGATGAGTGATAATGAATGTGAGCTACCCCAGCCTGCTAGAACCTCCTGAAGATATATAGAAAATGGCTGCCCTTTCCTTTCCACCTTCCAATACCAAATGCCTCTGTGCTGTTAACTCAGAACTACACAGGAAAGGGAAGGCTGGGAGCCTCCTACAGGTTTCCCTGACTTGAATCAATACAAATCCACCACAGGAGGGGACGCCTGCATGCCCATACCATGGCCTCCTGGGATGGCGAGCTTCCTAGAGGGACTTTCCAGAGCAGCTGAAGCAGGTTCCAGAAACCCAGGGTATGTCCTCTGGGCTCTGGAAGAAGAGGGACAGTGCCCTCTCAGGGAGCTGTGCTTCTCCTCTGGTGTCAGAACCCCCTGAATCCTGCCCTGTGCCCTTTTCCTTGATTTTCAGGCCAGCACCCCTCTGAGGAACCCAGAGCCCCTCTGGAGAGGAATTGGAGTCACTGGTTCTCCACTCCCAAAAGGAGACCTCAGGGACTCAGCCGGCCTCAGGAGGTGCAGGGGATGTGGAGAGGGAAGGCTGGGGGGGTCGGAACAGTGATTCTTTTTTCTTCTCTTTTAATTACAGAAATTCAAACTTCACAAATGTAGGGAGAAGAGTGTGACAAGCCCTGGGGGCCCATCGCCAGCTGCTCTGTTCTGTCTAGTTTCCAGTTAATTTAGATCAGCCCCAGACATCGCCTCTGCCTTCGGAAGAGACAGAACCAGGAGAACGAGACTCGGAACCATAAAGATTCTTAAAAGAAAGTAACCATGGTATCACGATCAGCCCTGAAAAACAGGCAGTAGTTTGTTAATATAATGAACCATTTGGTCAGTGTTTAAAATGTGGAAGCTTTTTTCTGGGGGGGGGGAAGGGCTTGTTTTTTTCATCTATTTTTATTGATGCGTTACAGTTGTGCATGTGGATGGGATTTATTGTCGCATATTCGTGTGTGCCCACAATATAATAATACAATCTGGCCACTATCACTCCCAGCATGCCCCTCCCTCTCCGCCTGCCCCCACCCTTGGTCTCTGTCTTCCATTGAGCCCCTTCATCTTTAGGAGATTCAACCCATCTTCGTTTCGCTTTCTCCTCTCTTGCATCCGCACAGGAGCGAGAACGTGTCACCCTGGACCTTCTGAGTGGGACTTATTTAGCTTCACATGATGGTCCTAGATGCTTTCTGTTCAGTTTGTTTAGTCAACTCATGAAAAACACAAAAGCATACATTGCCCTGAGGTTTCATTTTCCTTTTTCTTGTTGCCTGCAGGGCTGGGGATGGAACCCGGGCCGTTCCTGTGCCACCACCGAGCCACCTCCTCAGCCTGGGGTGTAATCAGTTTACAGAACCCTGCACATCTCTGAAGTCTACAGCTTGATGAGTTTTCAGGTGTACATGCATCTGTGAAACCATCAGCACAACCAGGGGACAGTGGGGACACGGGTTCTCTCCTACCTTGTGAGCAGGCCTATAAATTGGTGCAAACTTTATGCAGAGAAATTTGACAACATGGGGGCTGGAGTTGTGGCTCAGTGGTAGACGCTTCCCTGGCATGTGTGAGGCCCTGGGTTCGATCCTCAGCACCATATAAAAATAGAGAAATAACCAGGTGTGGTGAGCACGCCTGTAGTCCCAGCACTTGGGAGGCTGAGGCAGGAGGATCTCGAGTTCAAAGCCAGCCTCAGCAACTCAGCGAGGCCCTAAGCAACTCAGTGAGACTCTGTCTCTAAATAAAATACAAAATAGGGCTGGGGATGTGGCTCAGTGGCCGAGTGTCCCTGGGTTCAATCCCCAGTACCAAAAAAAAATAAAAGTAAAAAAAGAAAGAAAGAAAATAAAGATATTGTGTGCATCTACAACTAAAAAATATTAAAAAAAAAAAAAAAGAAATTTGACAACCCGTCTTCAAATAAAAAAATCACCTCTTTTTTTGTGGTGCTGGAGATGGAACCGAGGGCCTCATCCAGGCAAGGCAAATGCCCTAACATTGAACTTCCTCCTGAGCCTTTGGCTTGGCAATCCCACTGTGATGTGCATCTAAAAGAGTGTGTCACCACATTATGCCTACAAAGACCTAAGCGACCCATATGAGGGATATGGCAGAAAAACAAATAAGCAAAACCCTCAAACGGTCATGTTTCACTTACAGGGTGTCAGGGACTGTTGTCAGTGCTTTAAAAATAACAATTCATGAACCCCCACATTAACCAGACAAGGTAGGGGCCATGATTAAGGCTCATTTTAAAAATGAGGAACTGGGGCACAGAGAGATTAAGTAGCTTGTCCAAGAGCACACAGCCCATCAAGGCCGACTTGTGTCCAGCAGTCTGTCCACAGAGCCCGCTGGGTTGGAGTAGCCCAGCTGGAATGGGGCCACTGACACAGTGGAATGTTTTGCAGCTCCAGGAAAGCATAAGGAGGCTCTCTGGGCCTAACGCAAAATGATTTCCATGGTTGTAATGGAAAGTGGGTAAAGCAGAGTGTAGACCATCAATGTAGAAGCGGGGCTGAGAGAATGTGTGCATGCATGTGTGACGTGTGTGCATCCCCTGTGTGTACATGTATGAACACATGTGTGTGTTCATGGCCACCTATGTTTGCACGTATGGTTGTTTATGCAAGAGTGTGTATAACTGCTGTGTGTGATGTGCACGTGTGTACATGTGTGTCCTTGTCTACACGTGCGTTGTGCCTATGCACATTTGTATAGCCACCAGCTCTTCCTGAAGGATGTGGTTGCCTCTTGGGAAGTGAATTCCTACAGCACAGGGAAGGAGAATTTCCATGGCCTTTTGGTATCTGCAGAATGAAAGATTATTAAAGCATAACATGCAGAAAAGGGTGTGCACACAGCAATGATTCCCACCAACCAAACACACCTGTGTCATGGGCACCCACATTCATAAAGGGATCATGACCTATAACTCCCCCAGAGCCTCCCGACGTCCCCTTCCGTTCACTCTCCCAGGGTGGGCTGTCCTGACTCCTGCCGAACAAAGGCTTTTCTGTTTCTTTCTTTCTTTATTTTTTTGGTACCAGGGATTGAACCCAAGGGCATTCCACCACTGAGCCACATCCCCAGCCCTATTTTGTATTTTATTTAGAGACAGGGTCTCACTGAGTTGCTTAGGGCCTCGCTAAGTTGCTGAGGCTGGCTTTGAACTCGAGATCCTCCTGACTCAGCCTCCCAAGTCGCTTGGATTACAGGAGTGCACCACCACTTCCGGCTGTTTATTTATTTTTGAGACAGGGTCTTGCTGAGTTGCCCAGGTTGATCTCGAATTTGCCATCTTCCTGCCTCAGCCTCCTGAGTCGCTGGGATTACAGGTGCCACCGGGCCTGGCTCCCTCACTCGGCCTTGTGTCTGAGATCTACCCTGTTGTTGCACATGACCGCTGTGTGGAACCCATCACCGTTTAGTCACCCATTCTGTGGCTGGCAGAATCTGGATGGCTGCTGGCTTGGGCAATGGCAATCGTGCAGCGAGACCCATTTCCGCAGGGATCCCTCGCTGGACATCGTCTGCATTGCTGCTCGGTACGTGGGCAGGACCAGAAGTGCCAGATCAGAGGGTTTGCCTATATTCAGCAAAATACTGATGTTTCCCCGAAGTGGTTGTATATATGTACTGAATTCTGAAACAATGAGATCATATTTTTTTAAAAATGAAGGAAGAAAACAAAGTTGCACTGTTACAAACACCACCAAGTCACCCAGGCATTGCCTCAAGTTAGTCTCCTATTGCTACAGTAACAAATTATCCCAACTTCAGTGGCTTGAGATAACACAAACTTGCGATATTACAGTTCTGGAAGTCAGAAATCAGCAGTGGGTCTTCCAGGGCAGAAATCCAGGGCTGTGCTCCTTCTGCAGCTCGAGGGCAGAGTCTGCTCTTTGCCTTTCCAGCTTTATGGAAGCTTCCGCATTCCTTGGCTCCTGGCTGCATGGCCCTGACTTCAGATTCACTTGTCACATCCCTTTCCTGCGTTCTGACTCCTTCTTCTCCCCCTTAAAAAGATAATCCAGGATAATGTTCCCATCTCAAGATCTCCAACAATGCCACAAAGTTCCTTTTGTGGGGTAACGTGTTCTGGCCCTGGGGTTAGGATGTGGACTTCTTTGGTGAGCCAGTATTCTGACCACCATAATGATCACCCAGCTTTGGTACCTAGGAAAGACTTGGGGAAATCTCTGGGCCACAGATCTGTGCAGCATCCGCTGTGCTGAGTGGGCCACTGAGATCTGGGCAAGAACACAGAAGTCAAATAGGAACGTTCATCTCCATCTTAGCCAGGCTTCCTACACCCAGCTGGCCCCTGAAGAAACAGGAGGACAGGCCTTCCATTGTAGGCTCCTGAGATTTCCTAAAATGAATTCAGAAAGTCTTTGAGCTTTTATTCTGTGCCAGGTTGTTGTGATTTAGCAGTGTCCCCAAAAGACTCATGGAGTAAAGGCTTGGAGGTCACCAGCCCTGGGGCTACAGGAGGTGGCGGTGCCTTTAGGAGAAGGTGGGGCCAGTGGAAGGAAGTTGGGTGATTGGGGTGTGCCTTTGAGAGGGCTGGACACCGGTCTCTTCCTTCCTCTCTTTTGCTTTAGGCTGCTGTGAGGCGGGCAGGCCTCACCTGACATGCAGTCCCACCATGTTGTACCTACTATGCTGCCTCAGGCCCAAAGCATCAGGACCAAGTGACTGTGGACAGAAACCTCTGAAACTATGAGCCAAACTTTCCTCTGTATATGCTGATTGTCTCAGTCCCCCCACCCTTTTTTTTGTACTGAAAATTGAACTCAGGGCCTTGTATATGCTTAGGCAAGCGCTCTATCACTGAGTTACATCCCTGCCCTTTTATTTTGAGATAGGATCTCCCTAAGTTGCTCAAGCTTGCTTCAAACTTGTGATCCTCCTGCCTCATCCTCCCAAGTAGCTGGGATTACAGGCATGTGCCACCATGCCTGGCTATCTCAGGCATTTTGTCACAGCAATGGAAAGCTGATTAACACACAGGCTATGTTCTAAGAACTTCATGAGGACCGACTCATTTAACACTAACAACAACCCTACAAGGTGTGTACTGTTATTATTTCCACTGTGCAAATGAAGATACTGTGGCTCAGAGAAGTTAAGGAGCATTCATAAGATCACACAGCCAGGAAATGGAAGAGCTGGGATTTGAACTCTTGTCCTTAAGGGCTACACTATTCCAAAGAGAGGCCTGCATCATTACCCAACATTCTCACCAGGCCCATGATTGTCATTTCCCAAACATACAACCCTCCTCTTTCAGGGACATTTCTGTATTGGTATTGTCCCCTGCTGCTGGTTTTCCCAGAGGACTTGGTTGTGGAGAGCTAAGGGTGGGTAGAGAGCCACCTTGTGGTGAGAGAGGGGATCTCAGCACCCTTGCCCAGTTCTGTCCATGTATGCTCCACCGAGCCAGACCTGCATTCCAGTATTCCCGGTATCTTGAAAATACTAATATATACAAGACTGTTTTAATTAAAACATTTAAAAATTAACTTTTTAGTGTTGAGGTATAGCAGCACAAAACTGAAGTATACAATTCATTGAATTTATATCCAATCATGTCTCACTTAATGACAGGGATAACTTCTCAGAAATATGCCATTAGGCAATTTTCTCACCATGGGAACATCGTAGTGTGTACTTACACTAGCTTAGATGATGAAGCCTACTACACGTCTAAGCTATATGGTATGTGTATGTGTGTGTGGGGGTATGATCAGCTTTCAGTCACTGTAACAAAATACCTGAGTTTTTAACTTATAAAGAGAAAAGGCTTATTTTTGTCCAAAGTTTGAGAGGTTCCAGTCCATGATCAGGAACACCCATTGCTTTTAGGGCTCTGGTGAGTGTGCCAGATAGCAATGGTGGGGAATCTATGGCAGTGTAAATTGCTCACCTCACAGCCAGGAAGCAAAGGGGATAGCAGGAAGGGGCCAGGGTTCCACAGTTCTCTTTGAGGACCTTCCCCCAATGACCTAAGGACCTCCCATAAGGCTCCATCTCCTAAAAGTTCCATTGCCTCCCAGTAGCTCCACCTTGGGGACCAAGTCTTTAATATGTGGACTTCTGGTGGACATTCAAGATCCAAACCACAGCAATATACATGGTGTAGCCTGTTTCTCTGGAGGCCATGATAAGCAAAACACAAGACTGAACCAAGCGAACAGAATAATGCAGTCACGAGAGGCAGTGCCCACCAGATGTATGAGGCTGCTGCAACCGTAATGCAATACTTTTCCTTTTTCTATTTTTCAGCACTGGGGATTGAACCCAGGGGTGCTCTACCACTGAACTACATTCCCAGCCCTTTTAATTTTTTATTTTTATTTTTTTTAACTTTATTTATTTATTTATTTTTTGGAACCAGGGATTGAACTCAGGGACACTTGGCCACTGATTCACATCCCCAACCCTCTTTTGAATTTTATTTAGAGACAGGGTCTCACTGAGTTGCTTAGGGCCTCGCTGAGTTGCCGAGGCTGGCTTTGAACTCGCGATCCTCCTGCCTCAGCCTTCCAAGTCGCTTGGATTACAGGCGTGCACCACCACGCCTGGTCTAATTTTTTATTTTAGGAAAAGATCTTGCTAAGCTGCTGAGGCTGGACTTGAACTTATGATGCTCCTGCCTCAGCCTACCAAATTGCTGGGCTTATAGGCGTGCCCAAATGTGCCTGTCCACCATACTGTTACTGTAAAAAATTTTAAATACATACGGGAACACACTCTGACAATGAGAAGCACAGCACACATATCAATACAGCCATCATTCTCATTGTCAATATTATGTACTGTGCATAAGTTTTGTGTGACCCTTTTATGCAATGGGTGGCATGACAGGTGCGTTTACACCAGCATCACTACAAGTGCACGAGTAATGCACTGTGCTGTGACACCGTGACAGCCACAGTGTCACAGGCAACTGGAGTTTTCAGCTCCATTATAACCTTATGGAACCAACATCAAACATGTGGTCTGTCACCACACACAGTAGGGCTACTACTCTTCTCTACACAAGTCCCATTAGCCTGAAACATCTGTACCATCTACGGGCTTTTTGGAAAGCTTGCCTTTGGTAGCATCAAAGATGGCCTTTCAACTCTGAGTAACCCCTTTTTGGTAGAGAGAAACCCACCACGAAAATTCATGAGGTCAGTGCAGAGGGTGATATGGGTATTGATTAATCCCTAGGGAGATGTCTAGGGCTTTTTGATTAGTATCAGGAACATTCCCCTCCCTGGAAGAGAAAAAACTCAGTGTCCATCTCTCCTGCTGACTTGAGCAGTGCTCCAGGCTATGGGAGCGAGTGTAGGCATTCCAAACAATTCCCCTTTACTCCTTTTTGTAAAAAGAGGTTTGTTGTGTTGGTCAGCTTTTCGTTGCTGTGGCCTAAATACCTGAAATAAACAAACAACTTAAAGAAGGAGAAGTTTATTTTTGGCTCATGGTTTCGGAGCTTTCAGGCCATGGTTGGCTGGCTCCATTGCTTTGGGCCTGATATGAGGCAGAACATCATGGTGGAAGGGCATGGGGTACTCCTCAGCTCACGGCAGCCAGAAAGGAGAGAAAGAGAAGGAGGAGGAGGAGGAGGAGGAGGAGGAGGAGGAGGAGGAGGAGGCAGCCAGTAACAAGATATAGTCCCCAGGGCAGGCTCCCAATGATCTACCTCCTCCAACCATGCCCAACCTGCCTACAATTTCCACCCTCTCTTGGTAGCCTACTCAGCTATCAGTGAATTAATTCACAGATGAATGAATGCCATATAATCTTACACCATTCCCCATACCAAAGATCCATCAGCAAATGGAGGGAAGAGTTACTGACTCAAGATATTTAAACACAACCTCTGAGCAATGGTTGGCTCTCCACGAATCCAGTACAGACTGGATTCCCAAAAGCAGGCTCAAAAGAAAAACAAGAATTCTTAAAGGAACAACTGAGTTCAGATATCAGCAGTCACACACTGCAGGGGAATAGGCTCCAGAAAATTGGTCCAGTCAAGCGACCAAACAAATATCAACATAAACAACTCTGGGTGTGGGTTGGAGGCAAAAATCAAGGGTAGTTACAATATATTATTTAAAATGTCCAATTTGGGGGTAGGTGATGGAGTTCAATGGTAGAGCATTTGCCTAGCATGCACAAGGCTCTGGGTTTGATCCCCAATCCTGCAAAAGAAAAAAAAAGAAAGAAATAGGAAAAAGTGATACTTTACAGAGGAGGTCGAGCCATGTTAGTCTCCATTAAAATTTAAAAATGAAAATTAGGGTGGGGGTTTGGATGGGGAGTAATGTTCTTGCCTAACATGCAAGCATGAGGAGAGACCTTGGAAAAGAATGTTCATTCCTTTTAAATGCACCTCTTGAGGAACATTTGGGTCATATACAATTTGGGGCTATTACAAATAAAGCCATTACTAATATTTGTACAGAAGTGTTCATAATGCAATCTGTCTTCATTTCTCTTGGGGGATATGTAGGAGTTGAATGGATGGCTGGGCCATGTGGTAAAGATATGGTTTTTAAATTTTTTATGAAACTGCTAAACCATTTCTAAAGTGGTTACATCATCTTACATTCCACCCATTATGTATGAGTCCAACTTTTCCATACTCTTGTCAACACTGTGTACTGAAAACCACAGAGCAATGCTGAAACAAACTGAAAAACATTTAAATAAATAGGGTGATATACTGTGTTAATGGGTAAGAAGATGCAGTGCTGTTAAGATGTCAGTTCTCCTCAAATTACCCACAGATTCAATGCAATCCCACTCAACATCCCAGCAGGGTGACTAAACAATCCTAAAATTCATTTGAAATGCAAAGAAACTAGAATAGCAGGAACACTGTGCAAAGCAAGAACAAAGTTGGAAAACCAACAGTACCTGCTTTCTAAAAGTAAAAAATATATATATTTTTTGAGGCAAGGTCTTACTAAGTTGGCCTTAAATTTGTGATCCTTCTGCCTCAGTCTCCCAAGTTGCAAGGATCACGAGTGCCACTGTGCCTACCCCAGGATCTGCTTTTAAGACTTGGCATGTAGCTACAGTCATCAAGATAATATTGGTATAAAAATAAACAAATACATCAATGTGTCCTGGTATTGGGCAAAGATTTTTTACAATACTGAAAACATTATCCATAAAGTTGATCAATTGAACTTTATTAAATTTAAAATACCTGCTCCATGAAAGACACTATTAAGAGAATAAAAGGACAAGGTAAAAAGTAAAAGACATCATTTTCAATAACATACCTGGAAAATAATATAATATCATAATATAATTATAATAATATAAACAATATAAAAATAAAGCAAAATAGCTTATTAAAATGTTTACTTTGATTACATGTAGAAATAATGGTAATGTTTTGAATATATTCAGTTAAATAAAATATTCTATCATTTTGCATTTCAAGAGTGTTATATGAATGGACTCATATGATCTTTGAGACTGACTTTTTTCATTCATCATAATGCCTTTGAAATCCATCCAAGTTTTTATTTGTATCAGTAATTTGTTTCTTCCTTTTGTGGAGTTTAACATCCCCCTCTGGTAAGACATTTTGGGTGATTCCAGTTTGGGCTATTCGAAATAATACTGCTTTGAACAATCGTGTACAGAATTTGCATATGGTTTCATTTGTCTGGGATAAATGCCCAGCAGCATGACTACTGGGGAGTAGGGTAAGTGTATATTTAGTTTTATAATTCACTGCCAAGCTATTTTCCACAGTGGCTGTGCCATTTACATTCCCACAGCAGTGTATGAGAAGTCTGTTTTCTTAATTCCTCCCCAGAATGTGGTATGGTGACTTTTTTATTTTAGTTATTCCAATAGTATGTAGTGTTATTTCATTATAATCTTTTTTTTTTTTTTTTTGGTACTGGGGATTGAACCCAGGGGCACTCCACCACTGAGCCACATCCCCAGCCCTATTTTGTATTTTATTTAGAGACAGGGTCTCACTGAGTTGCTTAGGGCCTCGTTAAGTTGCTGAGGCTGGCTTTGAACTCAAGATCCTCCTGCCTTAGCCTCCCAAGTGCTGGGATTACAGGCTTGTGCCATTGCGCCCGTCTTCTCATTATGATCTGAATGGCTGGGGATGGTGAAACCTTTCCATGTTTTTATTGGGCATACATATATCCTTTTCAGAGAAATGCTTTTTCATAACTTTTCATAATTTTCTAACTGGAATTCTTTGAGTATGTAGACTTTTGAGATTTCTTGTATTCCAGATGTCCTTGTGAGATAGATGGTTAGCAAATACTTTCTCTCAGTCTGTACTTTGTTTTCTCATCGTTTTAAAGGCTCCTTCACAGCACAAGAGTCTTTAATTTTGAAGTCTAATTTGTCAATTTGTGGATTGTACTTTGTATTGTGATGTATAAGAACCCTTTGCCTACCTGAAGTTCATGAAGATTTTCTTCTACGTTGTCTTCTAACAGGTGTATAGTTTTTGATGTTTAGGTCTATTTTCCATTTTGAGTTAATTTTTGTGTATGGTGTGAGGTAGGGGTCTTACCCTATGCTGTTGCAGTACTATTTTTAGAAAATACTATCTTTTCCTCATTTTGATTTCTTAATCAGCTCTTGGATTTTTAAATTTTTGTTTCTTCAGCTCAAGTTTGATTTGCTCACCTTTTCCTATTTTTTACACATGGAAGTTGATGTCATTAATTTGATAATTCACTTCTTTGCTAATATAGTTGTTCTGTCAACTACATTTCCCTGGGTTCTGCCCTTGCAGTATCTCACAACATCTGACATTTGTGTTTTCATTAAGCTTAAAATGCTCTCTGGAATGCTTTCTGGTCAAGGGGCAGGCACCAGCTCGTAAGAGGAGATGACTCAGGTTCTAGGGCTATTACCACAGGAGTTCAAAGAGACAGAAATATCTTAAAATTCAGCCTTGAAGTTCAAAGTAGGCAGAGATGATTGTTCTAAAGGCCCAACTTTTGACTTGCAAGAAATGGAATTTTTGAGTTTAAGTCTATGAATGAAGTACTTACAGGGTGACCACTGCAGCAAACAATAGATTTTAAGAAGGATGTGCAATAGTGGCATGTGTAAAATTCTGGGATCTAGGCCCTACCTCTTACTAAATTCCTATGAAGTTCATTTCTCCAGACCTTGAGGAGAATTTTCATCAACTATATGGAGATACCTCAGCAGCTTCAAATTCTTGAAGTTCCCTGAAGGGACGTGAGAGCAGTTGGAAGAGAATGTCTTCTGGAAGTACCTGAGAAGGATGGCAGAACTTAGAGGGACCATGTATGTTCCCATCAGTGCCTACTCAAGGTCAGCAGGTTCCATTTCAGCAGGAATAGAAGCCGAGTACCAGGGTTCAGTAAGACTTTGGACATGAGTAATGAGAGAAGCACAAACAGACAAACCTAGATGGTTGCTATTGTGGTTTAGATATGAAGTATGTGATGAAGACTTGGTCCCTTGTGCAGTAATATCCAGAGTTAGAGCTTTTGGAAAGAAATTGGATCATGAAGGTTCTGACCTCATCAGTGGATTGATAGCTGAATGATAATAAAAAACTATAGGTATATGGGACATGGTTGGAGGAAGTAGTTCACTGGGGACTACATCATGTCCCTGGACCCCAACCCCCATCCCCAGTTCCTATAAGTCATGAGCTGAACGGCTTTCCTCTGCCATGGCATTCTGCCACAATCTGTCAGCCTCAGAACCTGCGCATCATGGACCAAAATCTCTGAAACTGTAAGCCAAAATAAATATATCTTCCTTTAGGTTGTTTATGTCAGGTATTTTGGTCACAGTGACAAAGAGCAGATTAACACAGTCACCTCCTTCCTATCAGGACGGTAACAAAAACTCTGGATGAGGACAGAGGAAAAGGAAAGCCCTGAATTAACTGAACTTACATCTGAACTGACTGAGAATACTCTGATGTGACTGGGTTTATTCAAATGGTGAAGTCACTATCTTCCATTTGGTAGAATGTGGGATTGTGATAAAATTATTTTAAAATAAACACTGTGTTAATTTATTTTATATGTTTATGTAAAAATACTTTTTTAAAAGTTTGTGGCTGGGCACAGTGGTGCACACCTGTAATGTCAGCAGTTCTGGAGGATAGCAAGTTTGTGGCCAGCATCAGCTACTTAGCAAGGCCCTAAGCAACTTAGCAAGATGCTTTCCCAAAACAAAAAATAAAAGTGGGGTGGGGACTGGAGATGTGGCTCAGTGGTAAAGTGCTTCTGAGTTCAATTCCCAGTATAAAAAAAAAGTCTATGGCCTGAACATTTGTATAAATTGTAAAAACTTCTTTGGACTATGATGGATAGTCCAAAAAGCAAAACAATTCACAGATTGAAATTTTGAAAATGGTGTGCTTTCTGCATTCACTCAGTAATATAGCTACCCTTGAATAATGGCTATTTGTCTTTTCTTCCTCTTTGAACTTTGAAGTTAGTGCATTGAAAAACTGCACCTTACCCCTTTGGAATGCTGTGTTAATGTGGAATGGTTACTACTTTTGTATTTCTTTCTGATAATGTCCTTTCCTGGCTCTTTGAAAAAATGTCTTCTTCCTTCTCCCAAGTTTTTCACTTGATTGTATGGTTAGTCTGATTTAAAATGTTTTCCTAGTTTCTCTTCAACATTTGCATACATAAACTGGACTTGATAATACTGTACATAGATGTTTGAAATGCCAGAATGACCACTGACTCTTCCAAGCTTTTCACAAAATATATTTCATCTATGATTAGCTATTTAAGAAGTAATATTGGCTAATAGAGGACGAAAAATTTCTCATTTGTTTTCTCATTAATTTTGATCTAAAACATGTTTGCACTTTTTTGGCTTGTTTTATTAACATTATTGGCATATTAAATGTCATTCTGAGTTTATCTTTAAAAAAGAAAAAGAGGGCTGGGGATATAGCTCAGTTGGTAGAGCGCCTGTCTCACAAGCACAAGGCCCTGGGTTCAATCCCCAGCACCACAAAAAATAAAATAAAATAAAATAAAATAAAGGACTGGGGTTGTAGTTCAGGGGTAGCGCACTTGCCTAGCATATGTGAGGCACTGGGTTCAATCCTCAGCACCACATAAAAAGAAATTTTAAAAAATAAAGGTATTGTGTTCACCTACAACTAAAAAATATTAAAGAGAAAAAGAAAAAGACAACCAGAGTCCTATAAGAAATATCTAGTAGTTTTTGTGTTTTTTGTTTTTGTCCCTACCCTCACCCCACATTTTACTTCTTCTGGATGCCTCCTGTATCATTTGAGTCTTTTACAGTTAAGATTTTATGCAGTTTTAAGTAATAAGTAAATAAGCAAATGAAAATTTTCCAAATAATATTTTCCTCCTAAATCGCAGGACCCCATTCATCATACTCTGCCAAACCCTAACTTCTTCCCAAGTTCTCTCCATCTATGGAAGAATCATTAAGTAAGCCACGGAGAAGGGAGGAAATGCTTCAGAGCAGGCCAGGGACAGACAGGACAGAGGGAGATGGGCCCATTATAATCAGAGAATTTAGAGTCTTATTTTTCTCTTCTGCCTTCCCTCCTAGGGAAATATTAGAACCATGGAGCAGCTGACTTTGGCCAAAAGATTATGCCGGGAGGGTTCTAGGGGAGGCTAGTCACTGTCCAGCTAGCAAGAGAAGTTAGCATATTAGAGTGAAAGGAAAACCAGACTTTAGATCAAAATATCTAAGTTCATGTCTTGACTCTGTCCACAGCTCTGTAAATATAAAAAACTCAGTTAAGTTTTCCAGATCTCAGATTCCCTGTCTGGAAAATGTATGAGTTGAACAAATTTTATTTCAGCACTAAAATTCCATTGCTAGTCTTGAAACATACACAAACCACAGTGGAAATTTTATTAGACATGTCAAATATATCCACAGCATCGCTCTCTGTTCCCCTTCAAATCTCTACCTTCAACTGATGCCCAGAAGTCAGAAGCCTCAGGGTCAAAAGTTTTCTGAGACACAGGGAACAGGAATGCCTTCTCAGGAAAAATGGATAAGTGATTGCAGCAGTGATGGTAGCAATAACCCTAAACACCAAACTGAAATGAGAAGCCACGTGGCCCCATTTTCAGTCTTTCGGGATTGGTAGACAGACTCTTGAGGACACACTTCCTTCACCGCCATGGGTCCTACTGCTGAGATTCTGGCCATCAGCCTGCAACCAACTATGCTTGTACAGCCTTTGACCTCCACAGATGAGTCAATGCCTCCTATGGAACAAGGAAGGATGGGGAGACAGGAATATTTTAGGAAAGCAGTGAAGAATTCAATCCTCCCTCATCCTTGAAATTCTGTGCCAGCCCTTTTCAGGTCTACTCAGATGTCTGGTTTTCCAGCCTCTGATACCATCAGATGTTCATTTCACTTTACCTCCACTGAGCTCAATTTTTCCTCGATAGCATCGAGTTGTACCATTGGGACAAGGCAGAGAAGGAGCACTTGAACAGGTCCCCACAGCCACACAGGTTGGGCAATGGAGGGTTGCTGACATACCGGTGTCTGGAGGGGAACAGAGGGACAGTTATGGACATATCCCACCTCTGAAGAAGCTTTCTCTTCCCAAAACCTTTCCTGCTAATGCCACTCTAATTAAGCCCATTACTGAAGCCTCCCCATCCTTCCTCAGCTGACTTTGTGTCAGAACCCCATCCACACAACTTCCAAACTTGTTTGCTTAGGTGTGACGATAGATGAGAAGGATACAGTTCTAGCATTATTGTTTACAGGGAGAGAGACATGTAATTAACTATAACTCAGTATGTACTATGTTCAAGGTATAATGGCAAAGAAATAGAGGTAGACCTAACTACCTAAAAAAAATTAAATATTTTCAAAGAACTGAAACCTGATTTAAGAGGGAGAATGAACAGAGGTTAGCAATGTAAAAATGGAGATTTAGTGGGGGTAGCAAAGGAGACAGCAAGGACAAAGTTCAAGATATGTGAACCAGTTTGGTGGATTTGAAAAACTGAGAAGCTTCAGGGGTAATACTCGGTGGGGAGGCATAAGTACAGCTGACTGTTTTTTGTTTTTTTTAAATGCCAGTACCACCTCCATTGTTAAGGATTTGAATATTAGCCCCAACTAGAATACAATAAATGGAAAAGGAAAATTAAGTTGAGAAGACAGACAGGTTCAGATTATTATAGGCTTTGAGGCCAAATTGGGGAATTGGGCTGTTGTCATGCAGCAATGGGGAACCAAAATTGATAATGCCACCACCCTACTTGAAAACCATCTTATTGCTTAATATATACATCTTATTGCTTAATATATACAAATTCAGTTTACACTCCAGCCTTCACTGATGTCCCTCTACTCTGAGCATTGCTTAGACCCCAAAAGTAACAGCCTAGAAAAAGACAATTGGACTGGGAGGTCCTTCTGTGTATGTGCCACTTGGTCAAATAAGAACACACAGTAGAAAGATACAATCTCCTTAAGTGTTCGTGTAGCTTCTCTTAGCACCTATTTCCAGGGTACCTGAGGTCATTTCTGGTTTCCAAAAGTCAATTATGCTCTGTTGGCTGTTGCAAAGTGGATCCTCACAGTAGTTATTAAAGGACACTGCAGTCAAACCAGGAGGTGTAGAGTGCTTCACAAATGTCACTGCTTCAATTGATTGAGGGGAGCAGCCCTTGGTGGCCAAAACGGCTGTCTTGGGCCCTGTTATGAGACAGGAGGAAAGGAAAGTGGATGGCAGGCCTAATGCTTGGTCTGAGGAAGGGGAAACAACAGTGATAAGGGCAGAATCACCCTCTCTCCCACCCAACCAACTGCTCCACTCTGGTTTTACCTGCTTTAATCAACACTACAGTTTCCTGGCAAAGTTCTCCATTGTCACAAGTCTCAACTTTCTCTGTGGTCCAGTTAAATGTACTAGCTGGATCATCTTCTACATCGATGTACACACCCTTGTGACAATACAAATTTTGGGCCACTGGGAATAAAAGAAGATAAAGATAAGCCCTTGCCCATCTCTCTGGGGTCAAAGTCACTCCCTTTTCACCATAAATCCATCCTCTGTGACCCAACTGCTCTTTCCCCTATTCCACATACTTACAAGTCAAGGAAGAGACTCCTAGGAGAAAGAGGAACAGGAAATCCTGGAAATGGTAGGCTCGCATGGCTTCTTTTAGAGAGGTTTGGAAGAACTGATCAGGATCTGTGATTTGATGTAGAAAAGGCAACTTCCAGGTTTGTGGCAAAATCTAGGTTTTTGACAAGTACTGACTTTAGGGTAGATTTATGGTATACAAGTCTCTGAACTCTGAAGTCAGTCTGTCCCTAACTTGTGAGTTTAAAAAAGGTCCAAGTTTATTATGCCACAATTTCCACGGTTATAATTCTCAGACCCAGCCACCCATTCCCTATGACTAAGAAATCTGGCAACTCGACACCCTTAAACTTCTGGATCCAGGAGTGTGGGCCCAAAGACTCCTGTTCCTCAGACTTGGGAGTCAAGTTTAAATCAGTACTTGCTCAGGGACTTAATATGTAGCCCTCAGCCCCTAACTCCATCAGAACCATGGATTCTGAGAGCCCAGCCCTACGCTTACCTAGTGATCCAGAAATTGGGATTCTGGCTGTTAATTCCCTCAAAACCCAAGATTCTGAGCCCCAGTCTCCTCCCTCAGACCCAGAAATCCAACCCCCAACCCTCCTCCCTCAGACCCAGAAATCCAGGCCCAGCCCTCCTCCCTCAGACCCAGGGGTCCAGCCCCAGCCCTCCTCCCTCAGACCCACGGGTCCAGCCCCAGCCCTCCTCCCTCAGACCCGGGGGTCCAGGCCCAGCCCTCCTCCCTCAGACCCAGGGGTCCAGGCCCAGCCCTCCTCCCTCAGACCCGGGGATCCAGGCCCAGCCCTCCTCCCTCAGACCCGGGGGTCCAGGCCCAGCCCTCCTCCCTCAGACCCAGGGGTCCAGCCCCAGCCGTCCTCCCTCAGACCCAGGGATCCAGGCCCAGCCCTCCTCCCTCAGACCCAGGGGTCCAGGCCCAGCCCTCCTCCCTCAGAGCCAGGGGTCCAGGACCAGCCCTCCTCCCTCAGACCCAGGGGTCCAAGCCCAGCCCTCCTCCCTCAGACCCGGAAGCTCAAAACCGCATCCTCTCTCTTCCGACCCGGAGTCCCGGCCTCGGCTCCTCCTCTCTCAGACCTGGGAGTCTGCCCCACGGCCTTCCCTGTCCTCCGGATCCAAGAATCTAAGTCCCCTTCCTCCTTTTTTTTTTTTCTCTCTCTCTCTCTCTCTCTCTCTCTTCCCTTTAGAACAACAAATTCTTGCTGACTGCAAGATGACCTCACCAGACTCTCAGCACGCCAAACATGCAGGCTGGTATTTCTCGCACAATCCAGCTCCCAGCCACACGGAAGGCGGGGTCAGCCACAGTCGGACAGGACATTCGAAGTCCCATTGGTTGACACCAAAGCATTGGACGGACTCCATTGGATGAGTCTGGAGAATCTCTGCTCCTCATTGGGCGCAGAGAAGCCAATCCTTGGCAACCCAGAAGGCGAGCATGCGCAGAAGGTGAGTAGTGGGCAAGATGGCAGAAGAGAGGTGCCTTGGTCTCTGCAGGCCAAGGCGGTGCAGTGCAGCATGTGCGGCGCATACCCAAGTGACATTGCTTCACCTTTTCTTCTCTTTGAGGTGCTTTATCTCTGTTTCTCCAGCCACACTAGGAGGTTAAACCCTTGGTTCTTACTCACGGAACCAAATGGCCTATCCAAATGTCCTCTCATGTTCTTGGTCTTTCCCTGCTCAAGCACCCATCCAGAGGCCCTTGCGCCTGGAAATCAACTTGGCCTCCTCAGTCCATATGCAAGGGCCACTGCTTGGCCTAGCTTTCATTCTTCCATTGTATCATTGAGCCGTCCTCTTCCATAGTCTCCTGGATAGCTGAATAGAGGAATGTCCTGTGCAGCATCAGTTTGTACATCCTTAAATTGTATGCGTGACCAGTAACCAATGATCACAGGTTGCTACCAGCCTCCCGAGTTGTTAGGATTACAGGCGTGCTCCAACCTATCCAGCCCTCTTTAGTTTTGATTCTGCCTCCAGGAGCAAAATTACAGAAAAGACAGTGAGAAATCCACCTCAAATGCTGGGTCCCTGATGTCTGACCCTGCCCCCCCCCCCAGCCCTCTCATTGCTCAAGAACCTATGGGTCCCTGCACCACTCACCACCTCTCCCAGGCCCCCAGTCCCCCTTACATTTGTAAGTCCAGGTCCTCAACCCTTCTTACTTCAGACCTAGGAGTCCAGGCCCCAGCCCTTTCTCCCTAGTCCCAGGAGTAATGGCCCCTCTTCCCTCAGACCCAGGAGTCCAAGTCACTATCCCCCTCAATTCTCAGCACCCAAATATAACAGGATGTAAGGATCCCTTTGTGATCCTTTAGAATCGATACTGATTCTGAGAGTTAAGCTAAAAATAGATATTTCTTTTTAATAGAGAAAAATGCCACAATAAGAACTGCATTGGGGGTTGGGGTTGTAGCTCAGTGGTAGTGCACTTGCCTAGCATGTGTGAAGCACTGGGTTTGATTTTCAGTACCACATAAAAATAAATAAATAAAACAAAGGTAATGTGTCTATCTACAACTAAGAAAAAAAATTCAGAAAAAAAGAATTGCACTGGTAAAAACACTTATGTTAATTTTAAAAGTACACACACACACACACACACACACACACACAAAGAGCTTACCAGTGGTTAAAAGTACTAGGACTGGTTATACCAGATAAATACCATGTTGAAGGACACTGACTGTCTCTTTCTCACATATGTTGCAAATAGGACCGGCTAGTGTTATCTGTAGGAGCTATTTTCTTGCACAAACATCAGGACAGCTGCTCTTGGGATGCTGGTCATACAAGGAGCTAAGCACACTAGCAAAGTGATGATGTCACTGCTGCTGGAACCTAAGTTATAAACCCCTCTCCCTGTGATAACTGCTGCAGAATAGAGCACTGTAGAGAGGGAAGTGCTTATCCAGCTAGCTGTCCTTGGACAAGCACCAAGAAGGACAGAGGCACTTTCTTCTGGTGAAACACCAGAAGCCCCATGTGAAACAGGTACACCTGTCCAGCCCATTGCCACTGGACTTTCTGGGCAAGTATCCAAGGCACCACATGAAACAGAGGTGCACCTGACCAGTCTGTTGCCACTGGATCTTCCCCATAAGCATTTCTCAGTAAACTTTCTACCTCTCATCCTGTCTTCAGGTGTCTTTTTTGGTCTCTCAGTGCCCCATCCCACTGCCCTAGGATAACTTGGCTGTGGATATTACATTTGGTGCACCAACCAGGAGACCAGGGAAATTTCCATGGGCATTGGGGGTATGATCATTGAGAAGAGAAGCGCAAGCTCCTGGGATGACCTTCAACCCCCATGTGTGGGGTGGTGGTGATTATTACAGATGACAGAGGGCACCATGTGAGTATAGGGATGCCCCACACCATGGATTAGGGAGAATACTATAGTTTATTAACAAACAATATGATTTACAATAAAGAAAATATTGGTGTAAGATTATAGCAGCCATGCAGTGGCTCCTCATGGCAGTGTAGGCCTCATTGGAGGCTGAGCTTCAAGTGGGGCCTGTGCCAAGTACCTGTGCTTTACTCCCTCCCTCCTAACCCTAACCCTTGCCCCCTTCACTGACTCCTGGAGTGGGGTCAAGGCTTTCACCCAAGTTGGGTGAAACAGGTAAGAATCTCCCTGATGCCCACGTCCAGAGTCACCCTCTGGGCAGGACACAGGGCCAAAGCAAGCTTCCACCCTCTGTGTCCCCCTCACTTCCCACTGGGAGCTGGAAGTGGTGGTGATGGTATAGTAGTGACAGTAGAGCCCAAGCCCCATGCACTGGACCATGGACACAAATTGGCCACAGCAGAAGCAACAGTGGTGGAGGTGGAGGTGGAGGAGTGGGTGGGCCAGAGCTGGGTCACCAAGAAGGAGAAAGGAAAAGCCACCACCCAGCTCTGTGGGCCTAGCAATGCCTACAGCACTATTTCTGCTGCTGCCACCCCAGGTTGAAGGAAACAAGTACAGCTGAAGGATACTTGTGTTCAAGTATCAAGAGGAAGTTGTCTTGGGCTGGGGTTGTGGCTCAGTGGTAGAGCACTTGCCTAGCATGTGTGAGGCACTGGGTTCAATTCTCAGCACCACATATAAATAAAGGTCCATCAACAATTAAAAAATTTTTTAAAAAGAGAGAAAATTATCTTAGAGAGAGAAATACTATTAGGCCCTACTACTCACCAGCAGTCTGTATAGGATGAAAAGAAGGTAACAGTCATTATCATGAATCTCTGGGAGAAGCACTTCAAGAAGTTCAATTGAAATTTAGTCGTCTGAATATTAAATTTAAAGATAATGTCTTTTCCCTACCGAGAAAGCAGCTCAAGTGTTGATCACACATCTCCAAGGGAGAGGATGAGCCAGGATGAGCCACTTCCAAATGGCAAGGGCCTGGGCTATCTGTTAAGTACTCAGGGATAGGGCTGGGGATATAGCTTAGTTGGTAGAATGCCTGCCTTGCAAGCACAAGGCCCTGGGTTCAATCCCCAGCACCATAGGAAAAAAAAATGGTACTCAGGGATGGGTGATTTGGGGCAAATCTAAAGGGGTACCAGCTGCTATTATAGATAAAGCCCAAGCTTCTGTTACTCCAGCTCCCTTCAAATAGTTGCAGACACCTTTGGGATCATTAAGGCACCGGTGCCTTAATATTTAGCAGAGATTTTACACCATTGTGTCATTTAGTACAAAGGGGAACCCATTGAGACTGGGAAGCTGAGCACCTTGAGGTCTTTTCTCATCAAAAATAGTTGTAAAGCAATTACAACCCTTGTGCATACTATTCCAAGAACAACCCTATAAATGGACTGTTTCTAGCTGTTCTGATGGTGGGATCTGTGGTGTGGCATGGTAATAAATAAGTTCCCTTAAGATTTTGATCACAGGCATGGAAAGGAGCAAAAATACCATATGACTCCATTGAAAGACAGTTCTGGGCTATGTATGCAGCATTCCAACTGGATAACTAAGACTACTCCAGTTACTGTGTGCATGCATCTACCTATAACAGGATGGTTGCAGGATGTTTTTAAGAAGTCCCATCCCAGATCAGCACAACAGGCCCTGAAGTGAAATGGCATGTGTATTTACAGCAAAGGAGCACATTGACTTCCAACCTTTTTTTTTTTTTTTTTTGTGGTTGCAAGGCAAGCACTCTACTAACTGAGGTATATCCCTAGCCCAATTTCCAACCTTTTAAGTGCAGAGTTACATAACAATATAGGACTAGTCACATATGCTAATGAAGAAAAGGAAGCATTAGATGATATTCTATCATCTACCCCTTTGACACAGAGCCTTTGTGCTGGTACAACCTGACCCAGATTCACAGTGGTCTTGTGTCATCCATTTCCTGAGGGAACCTTAAGCAGTTCCATCACTGGAATCCGGAGTGACATCACTAAAAGATCATCAAAGCTGGATTCTGGGATTAGGTTGCTACCACATAATAGGAGTGCAGATATACCCACCATGATGGAGAAAGATGGAGCACAGGTGAGACAAGGCCTATGGTGACATCACAATTGCTCAAATTATCACTGGTGGTAGAAAAGGGGGGGAGGCAGGCAGAGGACAAAGTACTAGGAACAAAAGTGGTCATGGCATTTTGTCACTATGGTAACAGTGGTGAATGTGTTGACTCCACTGGTTTTCTTGGATGATCCTAGAAAGCAAACCTGGGGAACAGGAGCAATAAAAAGAAGACAATGTCCATGTGGAGATGCTAGTGGGCATTCAAAAAACCTTCTTGGAACAGAGTCCCTTGATTTCTGTAGTCCCAGGGCAAATTGGCTGAGGACCAATCCCAGAGCTGGAGAGAAAGACTGGCAGAGTCTTGGACAGCAAGGTCAGTGTCATTAAAGTAAGTTAACATGGATACCAAGCTTGAATAATCCATGATCAGACAGCAAGGTAGGCCTCATACATGACCTTAACCTTTCTTGATTTGCAATCAGTGAAACTTGACCTATTTTTAATAAAAGCCCATATTAAAGAAAAAAATAGAATTGAAGCTCAACCAATGAGAAGCAGCCAATAAACTTATAACTAGAGACTTTCCAACAGCACAGACAAAATAAGACAACTGTTTAACTGCAACCATTCAAATGTTTTCTTTGTTTTACTGCTGCGTCGTCCTACGGAAGCTTCCACCCTGTATTCCCTTGGTGGAGCTTCCAAACTGCTTCAAGTTTGGAGCTGTTCAATTTATTAATCATAATTTGCTCAAATAAACTCTTTAAAATTGTATTGTGCCTCAGTTTACTTTTTAAGATAAATGTACTGGTGGAGAAAGACTGCAGCCTCAGACATGGGACAGGGACCTCAGACAGACCAATCTCTAGCGCATCAGCACTGGCTCTAGCCAGTGATGAGGTCTTCCCCTCTTCTGCCCGCCCCCGCACAAAAATCATGCCAGGGACGGTGCCAGGGCAGCTACCTCACAGGAGAGGCTCGCTTTGCTCCACACCCCCAAGAGTGAGGTTCCAGCACAGGAAGAGCAGCAGATGTGATCTGGGGCAAGTGAGCCACACACAGAGAGTATCACAGGACACCACTCAGCACTGGCATAAATCCTGTAATGTGTGTATAAACTGATTTGGGGCCAATTATCCATTTGTTGCCTCTAAGTTCAGAACCACTTTTCATCACCCCATTAGTGATACAGCTGGAGCCCCACCTTACAAATATTTCACATTGTAAGACTTGGCCAGTAGAGGGTGCTAGAGGAACACCACAGGGGAAAGGGCTTCTCTTCCAGCCCTAGGGGAGTGGTTGAATTTTCGACCTGCCATCTGCCCCTACTGTTTTTCTATTGGTGTATGTTAATTATACATAATAGTGGGTTTCCTTGTGGCATATTTGTACATCCATGTAACATAATTTGATCAATTTCATTCCCCAATACCCCCTTTCCCTCCCACTCACCTTCCCCTTATTGTGCCATATTACCAAAAGCAATCTACAGATTCAATGCAATCCCCATCAAAGAATATCAATGATATTCTTCACAGAACTAGAAAAAAATCCTAAAATTCATATGGAAGAACAAAAGGTCTAAAATAGCCAAAGCAACCCTGAGCAAAACAAGTATTGTTGGAGGCATCACAATACCAGGTTTCAAACTATACTACAGAACCATAGTAACCAAAACAGCATGGTACTGGCATAAAAACAGACACGTAGACCAATGGAATAGAATAGAAGACACGAAGATAAACCCACACAGCTATAGCCATCTGATTCTTGACAAACGTGACCCTATTCTTTAGAATTCTCTTTACCCTTTAGAAGCTAATTCCCTCTACTAATTAATGATTTATGAAACATTCCAATTTAAGATTAATGTGTGGTTTCTGATTTCTGCCTGGACCCTGGCAGATATGGATTCTAAGGGTTTAAGATCAAATAGAATGAAGAAGGAGAATTGATAGAGCCCAATTCTTTCACATGGGATTTGGGATTTGAGGTGTTTCCTTAAGCACTTGGGAATGACATTCCTAATCTGCTAGGGTAGTAAGTTAATATCTGGAGTAAATGCTGGGACTTCTCTTGCATCCTGGGGAGAGAGAGTTCTCTCTCTTGGGGAAATGGGAAAGCCTGAATGGAATGGCTGACTAGTCACAGACTCCTCCATTGGCTCCTCACCACAGCCCCTGGGAGGGATTAAGAAATACACGGAGGAGAGTGTCTCAAGAACTCTGTGGTTGCCACGACCTGCCCGGTGGAAACTTGGAAACCAGCAAAGAGTGATCAGGGATTAAGAAAGACCTACAAACACTTACAGGGAGAAAGCTGGGACCCGGTGGGACACCGTCCTCTGATGGAGGAACAGTGACCCAGAGCTAGTACAGCACTTTCATTATATAGGTTTATCATCAGAAGGTAATTTGTGGGAAAGGTTCTACAAAGCCGGCAGACTTGAAGATCGTAGCATGTGTGAGACATTGTGGCTATCTTATTATGCCCAGAATTCTCTATCCCCAGCAGCTGGAGCCTGAGCTTGAGGTCCAGACTTATAGAGCTCCATGTCTTTGCATAGAGCCTTCTCAGGCCAGGTGTCACCACGGCAATTGGGCAATCTTCATCTGCATCTTTGCACAGGAAGTCCCCATTGCAAACGCAGCCAAAAGGCAGTCAGAGACCACTATCCTAGTCGCCACTCTCCAACCTCTGAAGCAGAAGATGCTTATGGGAAATGATGTAATGGAGTTGGGTTCCCTGATCTCGGTTGGAAGAAAGAGATCTTGGAGTGGCCCAGTGGTGACACTGCACAAGACAAGGTGCCTTGATCCCTAAAAAGAGCTGCAGGGTGAAAGGGCCATCAGAATGGTTTCACAGGAAGGGGTCTGAGGTGAAGCTAAATGACTTAGAGGTCAATGAAGGCAATACTTGATAAATACAAAATTTTCTTGCTCTCATGGGGAGATATTTAGTGTGAATCACCACAATGACCTCTTAGTTCCCAGACAAAGTCAGTTCAAAGGCCTCGACTCCTATGATTGAGTAGAGGCTATGTCTATTTGAGAAGGACCCTGAAATGTGGCCAAGAGTGTCAACAGTGAAACTTTCCCCATATAGCGGGACCTGGGGCCATTTGACTAGTGGAGTAGGACCCTGGTCAAAGGGAGATTTCAAGGAAGTATTTATCAACAGGGATGCACCATGGACCATGCCAGGGGATACATAGACCCATTCTGTGATTTAGGTTGTCCCAGAATGTATTATTGTATAGGTAACTGGGAAAATCCCCTATAGATTTTCCTGATTCATGCAGCGAAAGCCACTATGATAGAAAAAGCCAAAAAGCAATTCTGGCACGATGTCACCATCATCCCTGCCAAAACAATAAATTAGAAGCAATTATGCAACCCAGGGGGAGTTCCTGAGGCTAGTGGCAACTAAACTAGAATTTACCATGCCTGTTTGGTCACTGCAAAAGGATCAGGAGAGAGATAACAAGGTTATGGCAAATGAAGGGAGCAATGCCAGTTGCAGGAGCAGCTCTGGCTGTGCCTTCTTAGAGATCTAACTGTGCATTTTTTTCTGCATTTGTTGGTAGAGATAATCAGAAGGATTTCCATTCATATTTCAGGCACAAGAGCTCCCCATAACTTTGTGGCCTTGTGGTTTTATTGGCTCTCCTGTTCTCTCTCATGGTCCAAAGGGACTTTGATCAACTGTTTTTCTATGGATCATACTGATTCACTTCATTTGTGACATTATGTTGATTTCATTGAACACAGTGAACAAGTAGTAAGCAAGCTTGATGACTTAGAAAGAGGAACACCTGAGCCACAGGATAGGTGATAAACTGCAAATATCTAGTCTCTTATTCCCTCCACTGGTGTGATTCCTATAGGTCTGGAATATGTCCCAATATAGCTTCCAATCTGAGAGAATTTGCTGCTCCTTGTGCTGCTTCCATGAAAAAAGATACACATTTCTTTAAATTTGGGGAGTTGAGTGGAAGAAATAAAGCACATTTTTATATGCTCCTCTTACATGCTTGTCAGAGGATCCATAAGACTGCCAGTTTTGATGGAAAGAAATGATTTTGCAGAAGGTCCAGGCTGGAAACCCAGCTGCTTTGAATCTCAGGGCATGTGACCCACAAACCCAATGTTATTAAAAGTTTCTGTGACACTATGAGAAAATAGGATAACCCCAATGCAGAGCCTAAGAGTTCTGGATCAAAGATATGTTTCCTTCTACAGATAACTATCCCTTATGGAATCTGAATGCTTGACCATGAGACACCAAGGGCAATGTGTCTTGAATTGAACATCATGTCCTAAGTGCTGTCTGTACTATTACACCTTGACATTAGGTTGCATAGCAGCATCTTTCATCCATGTGAAAGGTATTATGGGATCAGATTTAAGCAGGTCAGGGGCACAGGTGAATGCCTTGCAGGTGGCTCAAACTGGGATGGCACCTGCTCCTCCTGCCTCTGCCTCCACCACACCTATGGGCTCCTGGGAATCCTCTGTGACCTCCTTACAGAGGAAGGAAAGTGAATACGAGAATTTTGCTTGGATTATCATGATGAGCCAACACCAGGCAGAGGCACATGGTACTGTGTTCACTCCCTAGTCAGAGGTGGCCCTGGGGGAGGGGTCCACTTGGTGGAGAGAAAGAAAGCCTTAGCACCATTTCTGCATGGATCCAGCTTGGGCCACATGGTCAAAGACTTGAAAATAATAGAAATGGGACAGGGAAGCATGTGAACGATCCTCTGGGATGTGCACAGAGTGTGTGCTATCCACGCTGCACACATTCACCCACTAGAGTCCATCCACTGAGCAGGAGGCTCTTAGTGTTGGTGGACGGTATCAGTGCTGGCTCAGTGGGTCCAGGTGCAAATGGGCATGTGGGCAGGGATGAAGCCATGCATGGTACGACACATGGGCTAAGTAGCCCCAAGCCTGATCTGGCCAACTGTCCTCAGTGCCCAGTCCAGCATAGAGGCCAAGGTCAAGACCCTGGTATAGCATTATTCCACAGCAGGACTATATGGCCTCTGGGGGTAGGTTGACCATACAGGACATACCATCATAGAGAGGACTGTGTTTTATCTTACAGGAATAAACACATACCGTGGGTTCCAGTTTTCCCTCTCTGCACCTTATTCAGTGTTTCTACAGGCACTGCCATTTAGGGACTTAGAGAATTCCCTATTGCTATGGTGTCCCATGCAGTATTGCTTCCAACTAGGGGTTGCATCTTAAGGCAAAGGAGGTGAGGTAAAGTCACACCCTGGAACTCACTGACTTTCCCAGTTACCCCACTACACAGCCACAGTTGGCTTATCCGAATGTTGGAATGGCTGTGCAAGGCTTATTAAGACCAAGTAAGAGATGATAGCCAGAAATCCAACAGGAAATGTTGCAAGTGTTAATCTAATGGCCAATATATTGTCCCTCTTCTTCCATGGCCAAATGCATGGGTCTAGGATGTAAGGGAAGGTTAAGGGAGTGTCCCTCCCACTATTGGAACTAAAAACCCACTGAAATAATATGGTTCTTGTCCCTATGACCCTGTGCTGGTGTGGTCGAAGAATCACATCATTGTTCTAATCAACAGGAAGCCATGAGCGTGCCAAGCCATCATGTGCTCCTCATCTGCTGAAACAACTAGCAAATAGGGTTGCTCTGTTGGTCAGGGTGGCAAAACTGATTACCAGAAGGAGGTTGAGTTGATGGGTCAAGGAGAGTATGTTTAGAAGGCAGGCATGACATTGGGGGCTTATTTCTTTAGTCAGGGCCCTATTCCATGGAAAAGTGCAGAAACAAGACCATTCAAGACTCACTCCCCATATGAATGCAGTTCAAACAAGGTGCTGGCAGGAGGTAAGGGACTGTGGAGTGAATGTGGAAGGAGGCAGCCCTGACCCCTACAATGAACAGCTGTGTTATGTCATCTCCTTCCCCATCTTTCTCTCACCATGGTATATGAAGTCCTGGTGGTCTAACAGTAGGAGGATGACTTCATTATCATTATCACATAATGTTACAATGACTGAGTAATGACTCATGGGAATTGTGTGCCTTCTGAATCGAGGACTCTAACTTCCATCTGGAGAAGGAAAAAGGGTAGATGTTGAGGGAGAAGGTGGTGGGCTGTGATGGACACTTTGTTTCCTCCCCAAGATCCATCCTCCTCCCTTTCTTTCTCCTACTCTGTACTGTGAGTGGTAGATCTATGGAGACTGCATCAATGTGATCTCCTGTCTTATGACTTCCAGCTGAATTCAATCCATGGGGTGCCCCAACAGAAGACCTGGGGAGGACATTGGGTGAGTTTCTAATATTAAGTCCCCAGCCCCTCCCTATAGTGACACTGGGCTAGAGAGCTAGCCTGCTCGTTGGCTCGCTCTCTCTCTCTCTCTCTCTCTCTCTCTCTCTCTCTCCCTCTCTCCCTCTCTCCAGCTACAGCTCATTTTCACCTTTTCAGGCGTAGGATGTTAACAAAGACCCAATGGTAACAATCCTGGGAGACTGCCAATCCCTTTGATGTCAACTCCTCTCAACCTCTTATGTCAATTATTCCATTACTAAATTGTCCTCCAGTTACTCAGATGAGGTGAGCCCTTGTTTATGCTGGGACCCTGGCTGATAAGGAAGAAGCGTCAATGGCCCAGGTGCTCCTTCACCTCCCAAGCCATGTTGGTGCCCTACACTTGGGTCTGTGACACCCTGAAGGCTCTGCTAGCACCCAAGTTGGAAGGAAGATATGGACCAGAACAAAGACATGGGTTTTGGATGGTGATTCTCTCCTGGGTTCCTTTCCTCCCCCATGTCCTTCCCTCCCCTTACATGGAGAAATCCCAGTATTGGGAGAAAGGACAGGGTCTTTATTATCAGACACATGTGACCAACACTTGCATGTCCCCTCTCCTATGGGGTAAGTTCAGCTGCTCTTTGACCCTCCCAGGTTATTACCAGGTGACAGAGTGGGTGGGGCACGGTGAGGAGGGATACTTCATAGAGATGATGGAAAAATAATTCGGTGTCCAGGGCCATTAGATTATGAGGTCAGAGGGAGGCTTGGGTTTAGGTGGTCAGCAGAGGTTAAGAATCACAGGGAATGGATCTAGTAGGGAGGGTAAAGTCCCCCACACCAAAGGGCTAGGGACAGCCCCAGTCCCACCACCCAGAGCAGATACGTGGCCTGGGCTACTCCATTTGGGGAGAAAGACTCAGGATTATAATCTTTGTTATCTTCAAAGTTCTCACGTACAGAGAAGATCCCAATAGTCGAGATATGGTTCAGCAAGGATCTGGAAGCTGGGACCATGCAACCTTGAATGCTCACTGGGGTGGACAACCCGCCTAGAAGGTGAAGACCCAGTCAGGGGGTATACAATGCCACACACATAAAGTCCTCAATCCCAAGAGTCCAGGTCCCAGCCCTCCTCCCTCAGACCCAGGGGTCCAGGCCCAGCCCTCCTCCCTCAGACCCAGGGGTCTAGGCTCAGTCCTCCTCCCTCAGATCCAGGGGTCCAGGCCCAGTCCTCCTCCCTCAGACCCAGGGGTCCAGGCCTCAGCCCTCCTCCCTCAGACCCAGGG
>JAJEJO010000287.1:0-99582 GCA_020662805.1 Glaucomys volans | reverse complement strand
CAGCCCTCCTCCCTCAGACCCAGGGGTCCTGCCCCCAATCCTCGCTGAGATTTTAGTGTTCAGGCCCAACTTCCTCCACAATTGGAAATAGACTTATGTTGACCCTGGTATCCCACTGGTGCAGACCCTCGGTGTCTTTCCCCCTGAGCACACTATGTGGGTCCCTGCTCCCATTCTGGTTCAAAGTCATTTGGGAGCGTAGTTTCCTCATCCTGTGGCACCCTAGCCACCTTCTAGCCCCAGGTGGGGAGATGGCCTAACTGCCTATGAGGACATCATGCAGTGCACATTGCCTCGTCCTCCTGTCCCCTGCCCCAGCTTCCACCCCCCACAGGTTACCCACTTACTTACTTCTCTCTTTCTTTTCTTCCTATATTGCTTTTTTTTTTTTTTTTGGTACCAGGGATTGAACACAGGGGTGCTTAACCACTGAGTCACATTTGCAGCCCTTTTTCATATTTTATTTAGAGACAGGGTCTCCCTGAATTACTTAGGGACTCACTAAGTTGCTGAGGATGACTCGGAACCTGCTCTCCATCCTTCTCAAGCTGCTGGGATTACAGGCATTTGACACCACACCTGGCTGGCTTTCCTTTTCATTCCTCTTTTCATGACCCTCAGGCTTTCTCTTCTGATCTCCCCTCAGAGGCCCAGGAATCCTCACTTCTCTGCCACCTGGGAGGGAGTGGAGGATGGTATGGAAGGCGTGGCTTTGGAGGCTGAATTTCTGTGAAGAGTTAGGACGTTCCTTATCAGTGCAAAGTTTCTTTCCCACAAACACATGGGTGAGGTGGTATGCTAGAAATTCAACTTTTCAGAAAAACCACATCCACACATGTTGACTATTTTTGTAGCGTATATGCTTTTGCCACATTCGATATAAGCTTATCAAAGGTTCAACAACCAAATCCCCAAACTTGGGCATATTTAACAGTCTACTCTTCGAAGCCCATGCAAACCTCCACCCTGGATAGGAGCAAGAGAGGAAAGAGAAAGGGCTTCTGTCAGTGACAGCAGGAGCTCTGGGCAGATATATTGTGAAATGGAACAGAGAGGCAGAAGAGGGGGAGAACAGGAATAGAGGACAAAGTGAAATGAATATGTAACTTGCAACTGCATGTTTATTTTTGCCATCTCTATGCATTCTATTTTTCTGTTTGCATATTTAACATTTGTGACGCAGGCAGGGACCTGTTTTCTTCTTTCCCACTGTGTCTGTATTGCCTACAGGCTATGGATGCTTTTACTGCCCGGAAAAGCATTTACAGGCAAACATTTACTGCCTGAATCAATGGATGCAAAAGGAAAGGTGGCCATGGCACTATCACCACATTCGTCCAATTGTGCGCTGTAACATGGATCCTTTCCCAGGGATTCGCATTGTGACTGTGTGAATCATGCCCTCTGAAATTGTGCATGACCTAAGGCAGTGTCCCAGGGGGATGAGAGAAGGGAAGGGCAAAGTGTCAAATAGTGTCAGAGGTCCTTCATTAAATGTCTTGCATTAGTCACTAAATATGTGCTGAGGTTTGACTTTGTGCCAGGCAACATCCCAGTTGCTGGAGATACAGGGGAGTCAAGGACAACGAGACCTTTGCTTTCACAGAGCTCATAGCCTAGGAGAGAGACAGACAGCAGACAAATGCATGGGCATGGAAAATACTAGATGGTTCTGGGTGTGAGGCAAAGAGAGAAAACCAGGAGATGTGAGAGTAAGTGACTGAGCTGGCTGCTTCACCTAGAAGGTGACGAGGGAGGGCCTTCCTGAGGAGGTGATGTTTGAGTTGAGGAAAGAATGAAAAGTGAGAGCCAGGCTTGGAAAGACAAGCAGGAAAAGCATTCCGGGCAGAGGGACGAACAGGTGCAAAGGCCCCAAGATGGGCTCAAGCCTGGCCTTCACAAGGATTAGACAGAAGGCAGGTGGCTGGACTGTCATGGGTGAGAGTGACCGCAATGAGAATGGAAAGGCTGGCAGGGCCTGGAGCTGCAGGCCTGAGCCAGGGTATCAACGAGCCTTCCTGGAGACCTTGCTTAACTCAAGGGATAAAGGCAGAAGCTGGGGTTGGAGCTGTTTGTCTACACATCTGTCCATCCTTGGTCTCTAAAACTGCTTAGTAGGGGTTTTTCTCAGTTGCCTTTGATCGTGTGGCCTTGGGTCATTGACTTCTCCAAACTTCACGGTTCTCTTCCATAAAGTGGTGCCCCAGTTATCTGCACTGCATGGGTTGTGATCAGGATTAAGATCTATATATAAACCAAGACGGCTCTCCACAAATGGTAAGCTAGTTAACACAAGGGGTCCTCACTCTGTTCCAGGCCCTGGTCCAAGCATTTATGTAAGCATGGACCACAACTACAAGGGAGACCCTGTTAATAACCCAATTTTATAGGTGCAGAAACAGATCCCCAGAGAAGCTAAATAATTTACCCAAGGCTGTGCAGTATGGCGAGATAACTGCCCATCACACTGCCCAGACAGTGTCCACATTTCCCAGCTCCCCTTGTCTTGAGGTGGACCATGTGACTAGTTTCCACCAACGGAATGGGCAGAAATAATTCCTGTCACTTCTGAGTCTGAGTGATTGAAAAGTGGGAATGCCTTCTCCTTCCACCATTTATCAGCTAGATGTTGACATCAAGGCGATCCTGGATGTACACACGGAGGACAACAGTACCTCCACCTGCCTCAGTTTCTGTAAGTCTGAGTAAAGCAGAGTACACCCTCCCCCCAATACTCAGCCAAGTAGATGCCATGCAAGTGAAAAATAAACATCTACTATGTTAAGCCATGGAAACCGAATTTGATGATGTATCTGTTACAACGGCTAGGGTGTCTAATATCCACAGTTAGGAAGTATTTTTCTTGGGTTGGGTATCCTAGAAGCAAAGCCCAAGTCAGGGATTTTGTTTCAAGTGTTTTATTGAGGGATAGGTCTGAAGAGACGAAGAGTGAGGGAAGTAGGTGGGGAGGGGGAGGGGAGAAAGACTAAAAGGATGCATCTTGGCTGAAGATTCACTGGAGTTAGCCTCCACACTTGCACCACAAAGTTGACCCCATGAAGCAGGCTACCATTTTGCATTCCCATTCCAGTCAGTCATTGACTGAGGCCTTCCCCTGAGCTGAGAGAGTAAAAAGGGTGTAGCCTTCTTGGGCAAGGAGCATTCTCCAGAGAAAGGGAAACTATGAGGTGTCATTCCCAATGCCAGCTGACCAAGGGGATGTAGGTGAGAGATACTATATCCACTCCAGTGCTGGCCACAGGTGTGATTCCAGGAGCCAGTTCCTGACCACTGCACCATGTGGGATGCAGGGGAATCAGTGAATTTCTATGAGTACCAACTTCAAAATAACACCATATATACTAACAATGACCAGCATTGTCATTTATTGCCGGTGCCATACAGTGGCATAATTAAGAGATCTAAGGTGTTCATCACTGCCACTACTGGGTTGTTCTTTTATTGAGGAGGGAGCTTTGCTGTTAGATGCAAAAATTACAAATATTTCTTACTTGTCTTATGGAAGAGTGAGGGAAAGGTCTTCTCCAAGTCTTCTAAATCAAGCCGTGGTCAAGCTAGAATCAATCCTGGGCCCTTCAGACCACAGCTCAGCTAACTCATTCTGCTTTCTTTCTCCTGTTTTCCTGGCCAACAGGTTCATGGGTTCGTGACAGATCATGACAGAACTTTCTCTGGATATTTACCAATGGAGAGTTAAGCCAGATCCTTTAGCACTTGGTGGGGCATCCTCCATGGAGACAAATACCACTACCATGGTGATAATCTTCTAGAAAACACACTTTTATTCCTCTGAGACTTCCTTAGAGATGTGAGAAAGAAGTATTTCCCCTGTGGGTTTCCCCAGTTCCAGCCCCAGCCTTTGTCACTGTCTGATCACCTGGGCTGTGGCTGTCTTTCCTCAACTGTCTCCCCGTCTCTCATTCCTGAGCACAGTCCTACACAGGGCCTGCTCCATGCACAATAATGTCAAAAACCTCTGATCGCACCTGTCTTCAAAGCTGCCCAAGGGGTCTCTATTTCGTTTATGTTCCCTAATTTTATTTTGGAAAATTTCAGACCATCAAAAAACTGCAAGGATAGAACAATGACCTGGGACTGGGGTTGTGGCTCAGTGGTAGAGTACTTCCCTAGCATGCATGAGGCCCTGGGTTCCATCCCCAGCACCACCAGAAAACAAACAATGACCAGGTGTATGCTCTTCACTTAGATTCACCCACCATTAACATTTTGCTTGTTTATATACCCACAATGCAAAATTTTAATTTTTTTTTTAATTTTAAAAATAAATTTTAGACCTTGTGACTTTCCCCACTAAGTGTTTCAGCAAGAACCTCCTTAAGAGTAATAACTTGGGCTGGGGTTGTGGCTCAGTGGTAGAGCGCTCACCTACCACACTTGAGGCACTGGGTTCTATCCTCAGCACCACATAAAAATAAAGATATCGTGTCCATCTACAACTGAAAAAAAAATTTTTAAAAAAAGGAATAATAACTTTAGCCAGGCACAGTGGCACTCCCAATAGCTTGGGAGGCTGAGGCAGGAGGATCATGAGTTCAAAGCCAGCCTCAGCAACTTAGTGAGTGAGGCCCTATGCAATGCTGAAAGACCCTATCTCTAAATAAAACAAAAAAGGGCTGGGAATGTGGCTCAGTGGTTAAGCACCTCTGGGTCCAATACCAGGTTCCAATAATAAATTTTTTCTATGTAACCACACAACCACTATCAAACCCAAACAGTATACATTACTGTTAGTTGTCTAATAAATAAGCCATTTTCAATTTTCCTCTGCTATCCCAATAAAATCCTTCACAGTGTCATTGCTTTCCCATCAGGGAGATATTCCAGGATCAGACACAGATTGCCTTGTCTCTGGTGTCATCTTTAATCTCCACTGTTCTGTGGCATCTTCCCCAATCTGGACCTGTCTGATGTTTTCTGTATGATTAGAGTCATTTCAATCCTTTTTGGCAACATTCTGTGTCACCCCCGTGTCACATCAGGTGCCTGTTTGTTGAAGTCTCAGCTAGTTAGACAAGCACTCTGGGAACCACTGAGACCGTGGACGTCCCATTTCCCACCAGGATACCCGTCTACTTCCTTGCACACGTCGGGTCCACGCGACTTCCGGAAGATCTTCTTTTAGCAAATCGAATCAGACAACGCGGTGGTCCCGCTCCTCCCCTGCTCGGTGTGGCTCATGGGGCAACACCAACCCTTCCACCTGGGTGACCTGTCCTCAGAACTGGTTCTGTTGATCCACCACACGGAGTGGGAAGTTGAACCCTGGAAAGGAGAAGTGAAAGCTAGGGTTACAAAGCCAGGAAACGGTGGCCCCAGGCAGGAACCCAGGCCTGCAATTCATCTTTCCCGCCACACCACTGCTCACCGCCAAAGACATGCAAGTCACCTACATGATTCATTTCCAAGGCAGTCCACGTTCTCCAGCAAACAAAATTATTGACTTGGCAAACGGATTTGTATTCAGGTTACAGGATTTTGTGTTACAGAGAGGAGGAGTCTAGATCACTTAATGAAAATTAGGCTATCTTTACAGGCTTTGAGACACTCACCAAAGACGTGGAAACACCCAAGAATGAAACACGAGCTGGGTGCAATCCTGGAGACTCCAGAGGCTGAAGCAGGAGGATTGCAAGTTCAAAGCCAGCTTCAGCAACTTAGCAAGGCCCTAAGCAATTTAGTGAGACTCTGTCTCAAAATAAAAAATTAAAAGGGCTGGGGATGTGGTTCAGTGGTTAAGCACCCCTGGGTTCAATCCCCGCACTCCCGCCTACAAAAAAAAAAAAGATGATACTGGCATTGCCATATGCCAATATCCTTGAATGCAGAGGCACTGGAGATTAGATTAATCTCTTAGAGGACAATCTGACATTAAAACACCAAAACCTTTGACCTGGAGTTTCATTTTGGAAAGAAAAAAACAAAAAACATTCCCTGAAGTGTGAAAGGGGTGGGGAAGCTGTGATAGTTGGGAATTGCAGGCTTTCAGGAGAGATTCTAGAACTCTCCCAGTTTTACTCTGAGCTATACAATTTACTTCCTATTTTTAGCCTTTAATCTTCTCCCAAGTAAAATGAAGCATGGTCTATTTTATGTTATTGGTACTGGGGATTTAACCCCAGGGGGACTCTGCCACCGAGCTACATTTTCAACCCTTATTATTTTGTTTTTTATTATTTTGAGACAAGATCTCACTAAGTTGCTGAGGCTGGCCTCATACTTGCAATCCTCCTGTCTTAGCCTCCCAAGTTGCTCAGATTACAGGCATGCACCATCAGACCTAAAGAGGCATGATTTACAATCTTTTTGCCATACAGGAAAAAGAAGTAGAAAAAGGTGAAGTTTAAAGCAGGCAGAGCCAGGACTGACATCTTCGTGTTAGTAAAGAGAATGAACTTAGCATCATAGATAGAGCCATGTTTGCTGAGAGCCCCCAGAGCTCTCACTTGAAAGTGTCACTGTCCTACCTACCCTTCATCCATAAGGTCTATTTGTCAGGCAAACATCTTCCAAGATAATTCCACTTGGTTTCCCTTTAATAAGATTGATGTAGCAATTGAATGAAACTGCTGAGTGGCGTGGTAGGAGGTGGTAGCTGCCAGATGGTTTTCCAAAGTGGTTGTTCCATTTTACATTGCCACCAGTGGGGCACGGGTTCCTGTTCTTCCTCATCTTTGCCAACACTTGATATAGTCACCATGTTGATTTTAGCCATTTTGGGGGGGGGTGAGGAAGGTACTAGGTATTGATCTCAGGGACATTCAAACACTGAGTCACATCCACAGTCCTATTTTGTATTTTATTTAGAGGGTCTCACTGACTTGCTTAGGTCCTCACTGTTTTGGTGAGGCTGGCTTTGAACTCATAATCCTCCTGCCTCAGCCTCCAAAGCTGCTGGGATTACAGGCATGCGCCACTGTGCCCAGCCTGAATTTAGCATCTACTTGTGCTTTTACTCTGGATTTTTCTAACAACCATGGCACTGAGCAACTTTTTATGCTAATTTCCCATCCTATATCTTCTCAGGTGAAGTGTTTGTTCAAATCTTTTGGCCATTTCTCATTGGCATTTTCTTTTTGCTGAGTTATTTTCTTATTGCTTCGGTTACCAGTCCTTTGGTGGAGAGGTGTTTTGCAGATATCTCCCCTAATAAATAAAAGCATATGAGGGCTAGGGCTGTGGCTCAGTGGTAGAGTACCTGCCCAGCACGTGTGAGGCACTGGGTTTGATCCTCAGCACCACACATAAATAAATAAAATAAAGGCATTGTGTCCATAATTAAAAAAAAAACATGTCCACATAAAGACCTCAACATGAATGTTCATAGTAGCTTTATTGGTAACATCTCCAACCTGGGAAACCGTGGTGTGACCTTACAAGGAGATGCTACCCAGCCAGAAATAGGAATGAGCTATTGATACATGCAACAGCATCAATCTCAAAATAGCATGAGCATGATTTTGAGTCCGTCCCTGCTATAGCATGTATCAGGACTTCATTCTTTTTTTTCTTAATATTTTTTAGTTGTATATGGACACAGTGCCTTTACTTTGTTTATTTTGATGTGTGCTGAGGATTGAACCCAGTGCCTCACCCATGCTAGGTAAGTGCTTTACCACTGAGCTACAGCCCCAGGCCCCCATCCTTTTTAATGTTTGAAAACGTTCCACTGTGTGTGTGTCTGTGTGTAGATAGAGATATGAACCTCACAATTATGCATTCCTCACAATCAAGCTCTTTCTGTCTTTTGGCTATTGTTAATTGTACTGCTAAAATGTGCTTGTGCATTAGAATTCCAGTTTTCAATTTTAGGGGGGAATATACATATGCTCTGGCTTGGATGAGTGTCCCTAAAAGGCCCATATATTAACGGTTTGGTCTCAGGGGGAGGTTCTATGGACCTTTAAGAGCAGGGGCCAAGTGGGAGGTCCTTGGGTCACTGGCACACCCTGAAAGGAGACTGTGGGACCCCAACTTGTCTTCTCTCTTGCTTCTGTTTCCTCAATCATGCAGTGAGGCATTTGCTGCACCATGGACTCCACCATCATTTGTCCCACACTTGCCAGAGGCCCAAAGTCATGGGCCACTCAACCCTGGACTGGTACCTGCAGAATTGGAGGGTCAAAATAATCCTTCCCTCTTTATAAGTTAGTTGCCTCAGGTATTTTTGTTATAGTGATGGAGAACTGACTAATACAACAGGAGTGGAGGATGCCAGACACGAAAGGTCACATGGCGTATGATTCCATTTGCTTTCAGAATAGGTAAACCCATATGAACAGAACGCAGATTGGTGTTTTCCAGGGGTGAGTGCACATCCTTTGGGGTGATGAAAATGTCTTGCAACTAGGTAGAGGTATCGGTTATGCATTACTGTAACTGTACTAAATGCCAATAATTGTTTGTTTGTTTGTTTGTTTGTTTGTTTTGGAACCGGGGATTGAACTCAGGGGCACTCGGCCACTGAGCCACATCCCCAGCCCTATTTTGTATTTTATTTAGAGACAGGGTCTCACTGAGTTGCTTAGGGTCTCGCTAAGTTGCTGAGGCTGGCTTTGAACTCGTGATCCTCCTGACTCAGCCTCCTGAGTCGCTGGGATTACAGGCATGCGCCACCGTGCCCGGCTTAATTGTTTATTTTTAGATAGGGTCTCACTATGTTTCCTAGGCTGGCCTCAAACTCCTGGGTTCAAGTGATCCTCCAGCCTCATTTTCCTGAGAAGCTGGACTGCAGGTGCCTGCCATCACACCCAGCAATTGTTCACTTTTAAAGGGTTCACTTTTAAAGGGTTTTATGTTATATGAACTTCATCTACAATAAAAAAAGATTGTTATGCATAGTGAAAGAAGCCAAGCCAAATCAGAGCATGCTATACGGTTCCATTCATGTAAACTTATAAAATAGGCAAACTAATGCAGGGAGCTAGAAGGAGGATGAGGATTGCCTGGAATGGCATGTGAGAGGAAGGGATGACAAATGGAATGGCATGTGAGAGGAAGGGATGACAAAGGGGGTGTGAAGGACATGTTCACTCTCTTGACTGCTGTGGTGATACCATGTGACGTGTCTCCATGTCAAAATTCACCAAATTGTGCATTTTAAATATGTGCACATTATTTGTCTGTCCATTACATTTCAATAAACTATAACCAAAGCTTGATGTTACGCCTATAATCCCAGTGGCTTGGGAGGCTGAGGCAGGAGGATCCTGAGTTCAAAGCCAGCCTCAGCAATTAAGTGAGGCCCTAAGCAAGTCAGTGAGACCCTGTCTCTAAATAAAACACGAAATAGGGCTGGGGATGTGGCTCAGTGGCCGAGTGCCCCTGAGTTCAATACCCAGTTCCAAAAAAATAAAGAATAAAAATAAAAGAATGTTTTAAGCTGGACATGGTGGTACACGCCTGTAATCCCAGTGACTGGGGAGGCTGATGCAGATGATCGCAAGTTTGAGGCAGACTGGGCAATTTAGGGAGATGCTGTCTCAAAATTTAAAAAAAAATCAAAAAGACTGGGGTGAAACTCAGTGTTAGAGCACCCCTAGGTTCAATCCCCAGTGCCACAAGAAAGAAAGAAAAAAAAGTCTAAGAATTCCAACAGGAAATTATTTATTTACTTATTTATTTATTTGGTGGTGCTGGGGATTGAATCCAGGGCCTTGTGCTTATGTAATTTTTTAGTTATAGGTGGACACAATACCTTTATTTTATTTATTTATTTTCGTGTGGTGCTGAGGATCAAACCTGGTGCCTCTCACATGCTAGGCAAGTGCTCTACCACTGAGCCACAACCCCAGCCTCCAACAGGAAGATTTTGGTGGAGAGTGCTGTGGTTAATTTCTACTGTAATTCTACTCTGGGTTAAATAATTTGTTCTCCTTACAATGCATGAATATTTCCTATATGGTCTGGTATTTACTGTCTCTACCCTGATATTTCATGTGTCGCCATTTATCAACACCCTATTTGACTTCTTCAGAGCCAACCTGTGGGTTAGTCAAGTTTGATTTCCTCTCACAGGAAGAAAGGCTTTTGCCCCACTGTATTGGTGTAATCAAGTTACAAGATTTTTAAAAATCTATTGCAAGGGACTTATCCATTGCATAAGAAAATAAATGAACCATGACCTACTCTAGAAGAAGAAAGTATTGGGATGTAGATTTTATTTGTTTATTTGCAGAGACATGAACCACCTTAATACTTCGTTGATTTTTTTTGAACCCAGGCCTTGTGCATGCTAAGCATGTGCTCTGCCACTGAGCCACACTCCCAGTGCTCATTTGATTTTTTATATACATTTTAGGGCTAATTCCAATTTCAGATAACAAAGAACCAATTTTTAAAACTGTTTAAAATCTACTAATGTGCCAGGCGCAGCCTATAATCCCAGCAGCTCAAGAGATTGAGGCAGGAGAATCACAAATTCAAAGCCAGCCTCAGCAACTTAGTGAGACCCTCTGTCAAAAAGAAAAAGGATAAAAGGGTTGGGGGCCTGGAGATGTGCCTCAGTGGTTAAGCACTCCCTGGGTTCAGTCCCTGGTACTCCCCCCCCCAAAAAAAAACTACTAACATGACTAGTAAAAATAAGAAAATGGATTAGGAGAGAAGAAGGAGGAGAAAAAAGGAAGAGGGGAAAAGAGAAGTGAAAAATAGAATCAAAAGAAAATTAGAGACAGTATTACCCTATGTATATGTAAGATTATATGAATCGTGCGAATCTACATTATGAAAAAAAGATATATTCCCTGCTGCATAATTATATCAGAATGGGTTCTACTGTCATGTCATTTAAAAGAACCAATTAAAAAATGATGCAAAAAAATAGAAAATTAGAGAACAGAGATGGTAAAGGAAGTAGAGAGAAACTGAATGAGCAATTGAGATTGGTGGAATCTGAAGATCGGCGTATCTTTTCTGGACATTGACCTTTAATCTCATCCCAGAAGCAGACTGATCCCTAAGTCTAATCACATAATTCTGATCCTGACCACATACATCTTCTCGCAACCAATTCCTGATCCTGACCTGCCTGAGCCCTAACCTCAACTGGGCACTATAGACTCATGTGTACTGTAGACTTGAACTTTGAAGAATCTAACATCATCATTCTCTGTGGGAGAAGCCCCTGGCGCTTGGCTGGCAGCAGTGAATGCCTCGGATGTGTAAGGGAGACCTACATTCATGCAGGCCTGACAGGATCACCTGCAGGAAGGAGCTTTCCGCTGCAGCAGGCCAGTGGAGCTGACCTCTTCCCCATAATTAGCATACCTGTTGCCAGGGTAACCTTAGGGGGTCCAGATTGGACCCCGGGGAAAGACACAAGTAGACATTAGTGGAAACGTGATTGGATGAGGTAAATCCATACTTTGCATACCTGGATGTTACCTGATTGGGCACCGTTCCAAACCCTGATTAGCATGAGTGTAAACAAGTAATAAACTGTAATTATCTACTTAAGGACGAAACATTCCCTAAATAAACGAACTAACTAAGAGCTCGAAACTCTCGTTTATTCACCAGTTCCCGGTGCCTGGCACTGGCACTGCGCTGTTAACCCCGCAACTGAGTGAAGCCGAGGTGAAAGAACTTCATTAATTCTCCAAGCAGCTGCTTGCCCTGGGAGATGGCTTCTTGGGGTAACAGTGGATAGGGCAACCTGTACCTACCAGTCTTCAAAGTCCCCCTTTCCATTGGCCCTGCCCCCTCATTCTACACAGCCTCAGAGGCCACTTATTGAAGTCAGCTCACAAAAGAGGTACCTGCGTGCCCATGATTATCATTGCTCTATTTACCATAGCTTAGATACGGAATCGGCCTAGGTGCCCATTGGAAGATGATGGTATCTATACAAAAGGATTCAGCCATAAAGAAAAATACAATCTGTCATTTGCAGCAGAATGGATGGAACTGGGGCCATCATGTAAATAAGCCAGATCCAAAGACAAGCCTAACATGGTCTTTCTCATATGAGGGGAGGGGGTGCACCTGCAAGAATACGATTGCAGGGACTGAGAGAGGAAGGGGGTTAGGATGGAAGAAAGATGGATGGATATTACCTGTGCAGGCTGTATGTGTGTATGGAAATATCACAGTGAATTGTATTAATATATACAATGAATATGTGTTAATAAAAATGTATTTTTAAAAATCTCTTCCTTGGACTTCCATTCCTTCTGCTGCCTCTTCCCTTCTCAGTCAAGTATTTTTCAACCATCAGGATTCATTCCTTTGCTTCCATCAATTTCCTTTCCACTCGCTCTTATGTATTCATGGTCCATCTTTCCCTGTCACTGAAATTGCTTTGATGGATGTCACCAACGTCCTCCTTCATTGCTAAACCTAGGCATTCCTTGGATTCATTTGACACTTCTTTCCTGGAATAACCTCTGGAAAGGTAAATACAATTTTTTTAAAATTTATTTTTCCTTGGTCCAAAATGGAAAAGATTCCTCCTTTTTTTAAAAAAAAAATTGTTTTAGTTGTAGGTGAACACAATATTTTTTTTAATGTGGTGCTGAAGATCACACCCAGGGCCTTATGCATGCTAGGCAAGCGCTCTACCACTGAGCCACAACCCCAGCCCCAAGATTCCTTCTTTTTATTTCAGAGCGTTTTCCTGGTATATTCATGGGATTGGTTCCAGGATCCCCAATACCAAAATCCACAGATACTCAAGTCCATTATATAAAATGAGACTCAAATACAACTATGTACAACCCTCATATATATCAAGTCATCTCCAGATTATAATAAATAATATTCTATAAATGCTACAGAAATAGTTGCTATGCTATATTGCATTACTTAAAGAACAATGAGAAAAGTCTGTATATATTCAGTACAGATGCAAAATTCTTTTGAATTTTTTTGATCCATGGTTATTCGAATCCTCAGATGCAGAACCCACAGGTACAGAGGACCTACTGTCATTGTACACTCTATCTTTCTCCCTTTGAGATAAACATGAAACTTCTTAAGACAGGCACAGTGGTGCATGCCTGTAATCCCAGTGATTTGGGAGGTTGAGAAAGGAGGATCACAAGTTTGATCACAAGTTTAGCAACTTTAGTGAGGCCCTCAGTAACTTAGTGAGACCCTATCTCAAATGAAAAATTAAAAGGGCTGAGGATGTGGCTCAGTTATAAAGCACCCCAGCATCAAAAAAAACAAAATCTTTAAACTTATATAAGCCTCTTGCCAGCTTTATAACCCAGGACTATCTTTCTTGAGGACCTGAAAGCCATCTCTTTGAATTGTAACCAAGGGAGAAAGTGCCTCTATCTCCCAGTCTCTATGAGAAGGTAGCCCAACTTCTGTGAGCACTCACTCCAAGTTGCAAAACTACCTCCTGTTATAAAGGTATGAGAAGTTGATTTGTCCTCTGAAAAAAGCCAAATAATTAACACGGATGGTTAACCCTGTTTCCAGGTGAATTTAGGCTGATCTATGTGTGATAAATGATTCGATGAAGTCCTCTTTTTTGAGGATTAGTTACAATTTTTCTTGAGAACATGTGTGTAATATGTTGTATCTACCAGGCTTTATAAAAAGGTGATATCCTTTGTGTCTTTGCAATCTTAGCAGATTGTCTGGGATGCTGCTATAGTTTGGCTCTAAAGTGCCCCCTCTATGGAAAAGGCTTGGTCCTCTGCTCTGCACTGTTGGGAGTGGGTGGAACCTTTGAGTTGGGCTGGATGGGAGGTCTTTAGGTCTTTGGGAGTGGGCCCTCAAATGGACCTGTGGGACCCTGCCCACTTCCTCTTTTCCTTTTTCACTTCCCAGCCAGGAGGGGAGCCACTGAGCTCCGCCATGCTCCCTGCCATGATTTGCTGCTCCACTACAGGCCCAAAAGCAACAGGGCCAACTGATCACCATCAAAACTGAGGACCAAAATAAATCTTTTCTCTTTATAAATTAGCTCATGTATTTGTTATTGTGTTGGAAAGCTAACTCACACAGATGCTAGTCACATTCTGGTTTAATGTTTACTCAAAAAAATAAAAATTTTTTCCCTTCTGGTTCTAAGGAGAGGTTTTCTGGGTTGAGAAGAGACTTTGTTTTTTAGAATTTTTTCCCAACATATCCACCCATAAATTTCTAAGTCATCCCCACCACTCCCAACCACTCCTCCTTTTTAAAATCTGCTGTGCCCATCATTTAAATGTAACTGTCCTCCTGGGTCCATTGAGGTCTGCTTCCTCTCACTGTTCATACCTGCTTCCACCTGCATGATGGTGTCATGTCCCATTTTAACAATGAAGGGAAAGAGGCCCAAAGAGAGAGAGTCAGTGCATTTGACAATTTAGGAAAAAAAAATCCCATTAAGATGTTGCGATACAACTACCAAGACCTACTCAAGAAGAAATAGATAATCTATACAACTCTACACTATCTAAGAAATTAAACTTTCCATTTAAAAATATTCCTACAAATAAAATTCCAGGCCAATAAGGCTTTCTTAGTGAATTCCAACAAACACTTAAGGAAGAAAAAAGTAACCAATTCTACACAAGTTTGAGAAAATTTCCAGAAAATTGAAGAAAAGGAAATAATTCCCAGTTCATTCTCTGTGGCCAGTGATAGCCTGAAAAAAAGACTCTACAAACAAATAAACCAACACACAAAACTACCCTCCAGCCGGGCGTGGTGGCGCACGCCTATAATCCCAGCACTTGGGAGGCTGAGGCAGGAGGATGGTGAGTTCAAAGCCAGCCTCAGCAACTTAGTGAGGCCCTAAGCAACTCAGTGAGACCCTGTCTCTAAATAAAATACAAAATAGGGCTGGGGATGTGGCTCAGTGGTAGAGTGGCCCTGAGTTCAATCCCCAGTACCAAAAAACCCCAAAAAACAAAAAAAGAACTACTCTCCAATGTCCCTCATTATCAATAAGGATAATACATCATGGTCACTTGGAGATTATCCCAGGAACTCAAAATTGGTTTAATATTAAAGAATCAATCAATGTTAATTTATCATATTAACGAACTAAAAAAGAAAGACCATATGTTTATCTCAATATAAGTAGAAAAAGCATTTGAGGACATGCAAATTGATTTCTAATAACACAAAAACTCTTGGCAGAGAGGAATTCCCTCAATGAAAAACATCTACAAAAACCCTGCAAATGGCATCATACTCAATGGTGGAAAATGGAAAACCTTCTCCCATAGTCAGGAGCAAGGAAAAGATGTTGGCTCTCATATTTCTGTCTTGTCCAGTTATGTCTGGACCATTTACACTTTTCCATCAGCACAGGAGGGGAGACCCTTACCAGAGCTAAGGCCAAGGAGAAAAAGTAAAAGGCATCCAGATTAGAAAGGAAAGAGCAGACATTTCTTTCTTCTCAAACATGACTATTTATACAGAAAATCCTATGAAATAACTTTTTAAAAACTACTCAAATTGATAATTTAGCAGAATTATCAATTCTGCTCTGCTAGCAGAGGTAGCAGAATACAAGATCAGTAGTCAAGAATCAATGTGTTTCTATACTAGCAACAAATCATCAGAAATAGAAGGTTAAAAAGCAATACTATCTCATGAATACAATATCATTACAAGTCAGATAAGATCTTAACTCATTATATTATACAATATAGGTAGCATGTCCCTTACAAAATGCTTTCAGATTTTGGAACTTTTTCAGATTTTTGAATATTTGTTTAGACTCTACCAACTGAGCATTCCCTAATTCGAAAATCAAAAATTTGAAATGCCCTGACAACTGAAATTCAAAGCTAGTGCTCAAAAACTTTCAGATTTTGAAACAATTCATATGTCAGATTTTCAGATTACAAATTCTCCACCTTTACTACTAAAATAATGAAATGTACAGGGATAAATCTGGTTTGAAAAAATATGTCCAAAACTGGGATACTGAAAACTACCAAACACCAATGAAATGCTGAGAGGAATCAAAGACCTATAAAAGGAAGGATTATTCCTTGCTCATGGTGTTACTGAGCTGGGGTCTTCTGAGAAACTGAGGCAGCGTGAAGATCCCCTTTAAACCCCAATTCTTGTGACTAAATCAGAAAGATTTCATACATGTCACTCAGAGAAACAGGCATGAGTTATTGAAGGGATAGGAAAAGGGAAAGGGAACTCTCTTCAGGGGAAAGAGTGGGTCCTCTAGGAGAGGATAGGGACAGTGTGCCCCCAGTTTTATTGGGGATCCCATAGAATCCCGCCCAGGTCCACCTCTTAACTTTTGACTAACATCAGGATGACACCAGACTTTCAAGTCCCCATTGCCATAACAACTCTAGGTCACCTTGGTCCATGCTGACCAGTTCTAATTGGATTCTTTTTTAAAAAAATTTTGTATATATTTTTAGTTGTTGATGGACCTTTATTTTAGTCAATTTTTTATATGAGGTATTGAGAATCAAACCCAGTGCCTCACACATACTAAGCAAGCACCCTACCACTGAGCCACAACCCCAGCTCTAATTGGATTCTTAATCATAAATCTTACAGCCTTCATGGTTGAGAGGAATTATCCTTATCTCCCTGAGTTCCAGGATCTGGTCTGGGAAAGGGTCACAAAATTCTCCCCCTTCAAGGTAACTTAGGTTCCTCTTATCGACATTATTTCAGGCCTGCATTTCTCCAGCAGATAACAGGTAGTTTGCTGAGGAATGTGACATAACCTGTCCACTTAGGCAGGGCTGCAGGTAAATTGCTTCTTGGAAAAGAAAGCATGTGGGGGTCAGCACAGTGGGCCCATTTTATAGAAGTATTCCCTTAACCTCGTGTCCCCACCATTCGCACTCTCCTGTCCCCTAACAATGGGTTGAAAGTCTCAATATGACTGAGATGCCAATAGTCCCCGAACTGATCTATAGATTTGATGCAATTCTTATCCACGTACCAGGAGGCTTTAAAACAAGAAAGAAATTGACAAGTTAATTGTAACATTCATCTGGCAATACAGGGGACTTAGACTACCAAGACAACTCTGAAACAACAAATAATCCAGAAGACTAAATGACCTCACTTCAAGAGTTATTATAAAGGTATAGCAATCAAGACAGTGTGACACTGCTATAAAAGTATCCAAAAGGATCAATAGAACAGAATAGAGTCCAAAAATAAATCCACATGTGGCTCAGACCCCCTCTCCAGTCATCACTGGCAGGTTCTCATTCTATCCCCAAAGATGTCTGTGTGATCCTCTTGCTGGAAACTCATTTACCTTCCCAAAGTAACTGAGAATACTGGAGACTGACATATGCAAATGGGTTTTTTCTGTGTCACAGAGAAAATCAATCTCCATTAGGGAACCCAGGGGTTCCCTGTGTGTTCACAGCCCCAAGGCCATGTCACTACTGAGGTCAGTGTCAGGCTGAGTCAGGGGTTCTTGCAGGGAACAAGGTCCCCATCAACATTGTTTCTTCAAGTGTGGTCTGGGGTCTGGGGTACTGATACCTTCCTTAAGGAAGGAAGAGGAATAAGAGGCAGGACGGAGAGGGGAGGGGACAGAGAGGCTTCCTAGATAGTCACACCCCTGGCCCATGTGACCCTGGGAAGTGCTCCTGTCCTGGGAGGAGGCTCAGCACCAAAAGGACAGCAGAGCTGACACCTGAGCAGCCTGCTTGGGAACAGGTCTGGAACCCAAGTTCTTTTCCACACACAGAAGACAGAGCAGGCAGCAGAGACCATGGAGCCCCCCTCGGCCTCTCCCCACAGAGGACATGTCCCCAGGCAGGGGCTCCTACTTGCAGGTAAGGGGACAATTCCCTTGGAGGAGGGGAGAAGTTAGGTGCACAGAGACTGGCTGGGGTCTCCTGGGGAGTTCAAGACCCTCACAGGAGACACAGGGCTTCTGTTTGGAGCCTAAGGAGAGAGAACACAAAAGTGGAACAGAAGCTTCTGCAACAGGAAACTCTCAGTGACCCGGAACTGATAAAGGGGGAAGAGAAGTTCTATTATTCTTTCCCAATTTAATCATCACTAGTCAATATATTTTGAAAACTGATAATAACAACTGTGTTGGGGCATTAAACATTGTCTATAGCCACCGACCTCAGAAATTGGCAAATAAACACCTAAACACTCAGGGTGGGGACACTGCTTCATTCATCCACAGGGGTCTAAGCCTGTCCCAGGCCCTCGGCTACAACAAGCCTCAGACTAGGCCCGGTCCTCATGGAGCGTTCCTTCCTGGGCAGGAAGACAGGCCAGCAAGGACATGGAGAAGGTGAAGCCAGGTGCTGACAAGAGGCACACAGGGCAGAGAGCAGGGAAATGTCAGAAGGGAAAACCCAGGGTCTGTAAGGAGGTGGTCAAGGGAGGAGGGTGCCAGGAACCCTGGGTGTGAGCAGGGATCTGAGGGTACTGAGGGGCCACCTTGCAGGCACCCAGGTAATGCCATTCCAGAGGAAATGACAAGCTCAGTTAAGAAATGGGAGTCACACTGCTGATCTTGACACACACACACACACACACACTCCAGGTTCCAAGGTTGAGGGATGAAGACACCTGCCGAGGACCCAGAGCTCTACCTTTCCACCAAATATTGATCAACTTCTCTCTCCTCACTTCTAGCCTCACTTTTAACCTTCTGGAACCTGTCCACTGCCGCCCAACTTGCTATTGAATCTGTGCCCTTCAATGCTGCTGAAGGGACCGATGTCCTTCTACTTGCCCACAATGTGTCAGAGAATGTCAAAGGCTACACCTGGTACAAAGGGGAAAGGGGGATTGACAGCCAACAAATTGCAATATACCTACCAGCCACTCAAAGAATTATCCCAGGTCCCGCCTACAGTGGTCGAGAGACCATATACCCCAATGGATCCCTGCTGTTCCAGAAGGTCACCCTGAAGGACACAGGATTCTACACTCTACAAACCATAAGTAGTAATCTTCAGGCTGAAGAAGCATCTGGACAGTTCTGTGTGTACCGTGAATGATTCTCTATGGAAGCATCTGAACAGTTCTATGTGTACTGTGAGTGATTCTCTGTGACCCCTGGGGGTGGCCTGGGGTTAATTCCACTACACACACACAGGATTGTCAGTCCCAGCCTACTCTTCCTCTGCATTATGTCCCCTTGCTGGGATTTGAGCATTTAATGCAGGACACGCACGGTGGAGACAAACTTCCATAGACTGGATTCCTTTCTCTGAATCCATGCTGCAGACACTCGTTGCAGAGTGGACAGCCTGCCAGGTAACTCAGTAGGTGGAGTTTAGTCTCAGTCCAGCCTCCCTGGTTTCTCCCCATAGAAAGGCTAAAGGGCTAAGTTAATCCCCTGAGGGGCTGCCTGAGGTCCTCACAGAGAAGCTTAGTTCTAGGAAGCTCCTGATCCAGACCTCTATCCCAGGCCCCTGACTCCAGGTCCTGGGGACCAGTAGCCAGGGTTGGTCTTGGCCCCCTGGACAGAGCTGACTGGGAGCAACCATTTATTTCTTACAGAGTCCCAGGATTACTGGAGCTGGTTACCAGCCAGGGCTCAGTCCCAAAAACCACATCTGACCAAAAGCAAAGGCAAATCTTCTAAACCATTAGCAGACCAACCTGGGGGACTTAGGGAATGCTCTAGAGAGGTCAGCCTCTCTAGGGGGATGAGCAGATGCCAGAAGATGCCCTGACAGGCCCTCTTTTGGGATCATGTCCAGGAACCTCTCTCATAGAATCCAGTAATAATGGATTCCATTTATTTGGGCAGCTCCTCTCTGCCAAGCTTTAAGTCAGGTGCTGGGACTATTTTAAGGCCAATTCAAAGACAACCTGAAGTCAAATGTACTTTATTGAGGGAAAACTTAGGCACACACTGAGAGTCACATTGACTATGACTGGCAGATCAGAGTCACATCAGGTCTGTGTGCAGCTACAGCCCTGTCCTCCCCTCCAGCCTTGAGTCCTTAATAGGTGACCACGGATCCCAAGACCAGTCCTTGATCCTTTCTTGATCATTTCTTCATAGGCCTCCACAGTATAAAGGACACAACTTTGCTTTCTTATTGCCGATTCTACACCCTGCAATCAGCCAGGGTCCAAATGCCACCAACTTCAATAGCTGCTGGAGGTGCGAATGAACCAATGACCCATAATCCCTTCAGAGACTGGATCAGGATGCAGATTCTTAGGAATTCTGACCATTGTACAAATTCCATGTTCCTCCAGGGAGCCAAGACCCATGAAGCTTTTGCTATTTTCTAGGGAAATATTCCTTCCAGAATCAGCCAGACCCTTGGGTATTAATAACAATTTCCACATATGGAAAAAAAATGTAGCTTCTCCTCAAATTTCTGTACCATATCTAACAAGCACACACGACCCAGAAGATCATACTCCCTCTTGCATCAGTTCATTCTTCTGTGATTGAAAACATTCACCTGTATTTCAGGAAAGATCCACAGGGCCTCACCTGCCTTCTGCAGTGCGAGAAGGCACATTAAAGACCAAGGATGGCTGGTGCGGTGGCGCACGCCTGTAACCCCAACACTTGGGAGGCTGAGGCAGGAGGATCACACGTTCAAAGCCAGCCTCAGCAACTTAGTGAGGCCTTAAGCAACTCAGTGAGACCCTGTCTCTAAGTAAAATATAAAATAGGGCTGGGGATGTGGCTCAGTGGTGGAGTGCCCTGGGTTCAATCCCTAGTACCAAAAAAAAAAAAAAAAAGACCAAGGATAGAGAACATGATTCTGTTCCAAAGCCAGCCAATGCTGTCTGCCTGCTCCCTCTCTCTTTCTAGAACATTCCTTGGACTCTACTACTTTTCATGGATCAGTCACTATTCAAGACCTGGGTAGAACTGCCCCTGCTCTAGTTCCTGTGGCTGTGGTATTCGCCAGACCTCCAGACCTTTTCCTGGTGTCCCATTTGCTATTTCTGCTTTACCTCCCAGTCTGCATAATGACCCACCTCTAGGTCAGCTTTGAAGAGGCTGAGCAGGGGAGTCTGTGCAATTGGAGGGACTCAGCACCCATGTCTTTCAAGGCCAGATAGGTAGCCAGTCAGTGAGGACCAGGAGAGGTGTGGGGGGCTCTGACTTCCTGTCCCAGGTCTGTCCTTGACCAAACAAATTGCAACTAAATTCACGAGTCAGAAAGTTTGTGCTTCTCCCGGACACAGCCCAGGTGGCCCCATGTTCAGTGAGCCCTCGGATCCTCATGCATCTGCCCAGGATACTCACTCCTGCCTGGTTCTTTAGGACTCAGGTTGGTGGGAGGTGAGAGGCCAGCTCAGGTGGAAAGATGTCTTTGCAGGGATCAAAGGTACCACAGGGCAATCTTCTTCCTGTTGTCTTCAGAGTTACCTAAACCCTACATCATGTTACCTGTGTCCAGAGATTTCCTTCTTCCTGGTCACTTAAAATGGCTTTTTTTTTCTTTGTCTAATTGTTCCAGTGCTATGTTGACTAGAAGTGGTGAAAGACAAGGAGCAGCTTTGTCTCGTTCCTGGTGTTAGTGTCAAAGCTTTCAGTGTTCCCCACTGAGTATTATGTTACCTGTGAGATTTTCACATGTGGCCTTTACTGCACGGAGGTGATTTCCCTCTCCTCCTAAGAGTGCCAGTCTTTTGTTCAAACTGTGACTATTTCCCACTAAGGAGTTCCTTCATTGTGATATTCAATCCACAGGCCAGGAAGTCAAATTCCTCTAAGGTGGAGAAATCCTTTAGATTGGACCTTCTCCAGCTCTTCAGTCATGAGACTATTCTGGGCCATCTTTGTTCTCTAATAAATGATTTTACAAAAAGTAAATGCCATCATATTTTCTGTAAAACTTTCCTGGCCCCAGAGATGGATAGGACTGCCAAACCGGATCTCCTCAAAATACACCCAAATACAAATAAAGAACAGGACCTGATGGTTTATAAAGTCAAAAAAGAGTCACACAGGAGTTTATAGGAGAAAATGTCTACCTGATGATGAGGTTCTGGGCACATGGGCTGAGAAGAGGTTCCTGGTGCAGATCCTACAGAGATGTTCAGGGGTCCAGACAGGGGTCACCCTGGTTGACTGGGATCAGAAGGAGGGATAGCTCTCTCCTCACAGATAATCACCTGAACAAGGACACTCAACCCCTGCAGAGGGTCAGAGCCAACATCTGGCCTGCCTTACACAGCTCACTGTGGGCGCCAAGAGCTGGCTGAGATCTCTGAGCCAAGAGTCGGGCCCAAGCCCCAGGCCCCAGACTCTCAGTGGGTCCTCTGCTCTGTTTATCCACAGATCCAGGAGCACAACCTTCCATCCTTGCCAGCCATGTCTGCATCACAGAAGAGGACCCTGTGGTCCTGATCTGCCTTGCAGACGACATTGGAATCTCCATCATGTGGATCTTCAATGACCAAAGTCTGCAACTCATACAGAGGATGCAGTTGTCCCAGGACCACAGCACCCTCAGCATAGACCCCGTCAGACAGGAGTATCAGTGTGAGGTCCTCAACTCCATCAGTTCCAGCAAGAGTGACCCCCTTAGACTATGATATGACCCCCTTAGACTCAGATATGAGTGACCTTTATCTCCTCCTATGAGTGAAATCAGAAATAAAAATTTTCTCCTTATAAAAACAATGGTTATAATTCTCTTGCTTTATAAAGCTATTGTGAATAGTTAGTAAAATAAAATGGAAAATCCTATCAAGACCCGCACTGAGTCGGGCATGGTGGTTCACGCCTGTAATCCCATCAACTCAGGAGGCTGACACAAGAGGACTTGGAGTTCAAAGCCAGCCTCAGCAATTTAGTGAGGCCCCAAGCAACTCAGTGAGACCCTGTCTCTAAACAAAAAACAAAAAAGGGCTGGGGATGTGGCTCAGTGGTAGAGTGCCCCTGGGTTCAATCCCTGGTACCAAAAAAAAAGGGAAGGAATGGTCTTCACTCACTAAAATAGAAATAGGAACCACAGGTAATAGAGGGCCTGGCCTCAGTCCTCCCTGGGGCCCAGGGCTCTCCCTCTGGGATCTCTCTCCCCACCAGGGTTCTAGGACCCGTGTACCCCAAGCCCCAGCTGATATGAAGCTGCCTCTATGTTCCTCTGCCCTGGATGGTAGGTTGACACTCTCTTTACTCCCCAGGCCTCAGACCCTCAATCACATGGCCAGTGTGGTGACCTCCATGCCCTCCCTCCACACCTGTCCCCAGGGAGCACATGACCACCTCAGCATCTCTGTCCTGAGCATAGGAATGGGTCCTACCCCACAGAGCTAGCTAAAGGGAACCCAAGAAAATGGAGAGGATGCAGGACCCCCAGGAGATGAACACCCCAGCACTCTCACCTAGGCGGTGCCTGATAAGTAAGCAGGCAGAGCCAGGCATGGTGGCGCACGCCTGTAATCCAAGCGACTTGGGAGGCTGAGTCAGGAGGATCGCAAGTTCAAAGCCAGCCTCAGCAACTTAGCGAGGCCCTAAGCAACTCAGTGAGACCCTGTCTCTAAATAAAATACAAAATAGGGCTGGGGATGTGGCTCAGTGGCCGAGTGTCCCTGAGTTCAATCCTTGGTTCCAAAAAAATTTAAAAAATAAATAAATAAAAATAAAAAGTAAGCAGGCAGGTCCCTCGAGTTGAGCTCTCACTGTGTTTATCCCTCAGGCCCCCCGAGCACCCAGGACTCTGACCACATGCAAGGGGGTATCTGGGGAGGCTATGTGTGGTCATCTGATTGTGGTGCTGGGAGGAGACCATGGAATGTGCTTGGTGGGAGGGGAGGGCTGGGAGAGAGAGTTCTGGTGATGGGGCAGGTCCTGGGCCTGAGGGAGGCACTGAAGCCAGAATGGGAGAGGCAAGTCAGGGAAACCGCCCTGTCTCCAGAGAGGACCATGGACAGTGGACTCTGAGAAAAGTGGGGCTCCAGGGCCCTCCCAGGGCATGTCCTAGGGTTGCTGACCAAGGGGAGGCATCTTTGTTCAGCTGGCCCTGTGAGCCCCTCTCCTCCTACCCAGCCCAGCACTCCCTGGATCCTTCTCCAAGGGCCCCTGGACAGCCCTGGCATGGCCATGTCCTCTGAGGTGTGACTGGAGAAGCTGAGCCTCTGAGTGCTGTGCGCCTCCTGGCTGCCCAACAACCAATTGCTCCTGCCTCCATCTCCTGAGTCACATGTCTGAGAGATGCATCAGGAGTATTCCTGGTCCCCAGAACTGGAGACAGGGGACGAGGTCCTGCTCTTCCGTGTATGACAGGAGGTGCTGACCTCAATTTCCCAGGATGACTGCCAAAGTCATCCCTCTGCAGAGGACCCAGCCTAGTCACCCTGGAGCAAGACCTGGGGCCCAGGCCCTGCAGCTCCAGCACTTCCTGGAGTCTGTGCCTAGGGAGGCTGCTGCTCTTTTCCTGGGAGACCAGGACACGGTGGAAGCAGCTCCTGCCTGTTCTTCAAGATGCAGGTCCCTGAGGCCTGGTTTTTCTGTTCAGAGATGAAATGGGTCTTTGCCCTTGTCCGATCTGCCAGACTCATGGGGTACCAGGGAAGACACAGGCTCAGCCCACAGGAGGGGCCCGATCATCTCTCCCTGCAGCCCATCGGCCTAAGCAAGTCTCATGGCCAAGCCCAGGATAAACAGGAGTAAGGGGAACCCACTCCCCCTCTAGTAACTGGAGCAGTAGGCTTGGTGGCAAAAGGTAGGGATGTGTCATCTAACCCAGGGAGGGGATGGGCAGTGAAGAACACGAGTCCACGTACGGCACGAACCATTATTTATTATAAATACGAGTCCTGCTCCTTGAATCCTTGCATGTAAATAAATATCTGTTGAATGACTTTCGAATTCCCACAGCCTGATAGCACACTCCTGTGCAGGTGCCAACACCCCCCACACACAAACACACACACACACACACACACACTCCCCTCAGGGTACCTGCAGAATCTTGGACAGCACCAGGCAGGCATCAGGGACACACAGCCAATGACGGGCACGATGCCCCTGGACAGTCAGCTCCACTCATGACTTCTGTGAGGGCTGAGATGGGGGGTGATGACTGGATCTGCCAGAGGCTGGGGCATCAGGGAGCTGGGATCAGGAGGCCAAGGAAGGAGGAAGCCCTCTTCCCAACAGAGAGTGCATCTGTCTGCAACAGCAAAGGATCCCCTGGGCCAGGCTGATGGTGCTCCCAATACCAACCTGCACCAAAGCGTGGAATCTGAAGCCTGCACCATACACGCATAGCATCGAGGCTGACGGTGACATTCAAGGGGAACCTGTAGTTCCAATACCCCAAAACTAAGAAATAAGAAAACATTTCACATTCCCCATTAAATTCCAAGTCCCCACACACAAGCCACCTGTCATAAAACTAGCAAGTTCATTCATTCCTGGGTCCCACCCTCCCCAGTCCCTGTCTCCCCAGCTTTGCTCAGCAGCTGCCACCTCCTGGGGACTCGCTGAAAAGCAGGACTTAGGGGCCCAAGTGCCAGTCTTACAGCCCACCAGGAAGGAGGACTCTGCCTTCAGCTGGCCATTTACCCTTGTGGGGACAGGGGTGTAACGACAGCCACTCTGAAGACCTGGGAGTAGGAGAGAGGTGGGCACCCACACAGAGCTCACAGTGAGATGGGGACCAAGTACTGGAGTGGGACCCAGGGCCTCAGAAGTGAGGGTGGCTGTGACTAGGAGCTCAGGAACGCAACTGAGGAGCACAAAGGTGGGACATTCTTACACGTTTGCAGGGACAGGGCCGGATTCCCAGAGGAGCTCTGACCACTGTCAGCCATGGCCCTCGGAGGCTGGGCGCCTCCTGGATGCCCATCAAACCACCTCTCCCACCTCCATCTCCTAACTCACCTGCCTTCCTCCACTGATGACTCTAGGGAAGGTTCCAGAAGTTCCTCTGCCAGCAAGGGGGTGGTGGGAACTTCAGTTCCCCACAGACACCCATCAGTGGCTCCTGCTGACACACACACCAACTTCCTGGTCCTGACTCAGGGGTGACAGAGAAGCCACAGACCTCCTGCTCCTTCAGCCCTGATGGGCATCTGTGCCTGGTGGTGGTCACGTCCCTCCTGATTCTTCCAACTGAGGGTACCTGGGCGGACCCGCCTCCCATTGTAGAGGGTCCTGTCTGGAATGTCCCACAGCAGCCCTGCTGACACTTGTTTACACAAATCCCAGATGACACAGCATTTAGGGACACAGGCTCACAGTCATTTTCCCCAGTGGCCAAATAAGCAGGGGCTTCAGGGCCCTGAGTGTCCAGCTACTGAGTTTGGGATCTTCTCCCTCCCCATTGACCTGGGCCCTGGCAAAGGTTTCAGGTCACCAATTGGAGTCCCCACACCTCCTACGTGAGGTTCTTCCCTGGGGTCCCTGGTGCCTGTCCCAGGGGCTTCCTCCAGGGCAAATCTGCAGCTCCACCCAGGACTGGAATTGAGGCAGGAAAAGCAGCTGCACTGGTCTCAGAGGCCAGGGAGGCTCACAGGGGCTCTGGGAAGAGTGCGTTCGCCCTCTAGTGGACACATCCTGCGTGATGCGCAGAGGGGCCCAGAGAGGGCAGGTGAGGGCTGACCTTCAGGAAAGGGCACTTTCAGAGGATGGAACTGAGGTGGAGGAATGGTGGGGAGGGTCGGGGAGGAGCAGGGTGAGGGGAGGTCTGGGAAGGACGGGGAAGAGCACAGAGCAGGGCGCCCCTCTGCTCTCCACTGCACTTGGGGCTGGTCATCCACGTGGGGCTGTGTGCTGGGGGGTGTTCAGCACCATCTGGCATTTGACCTACCAAGTCCAGTAGGACTCCCTCCCCCAGCTGTGACCATCAAAAGTGTCTCCAGTGCTGCCAGATGTCCCCTGGGTGGCAAAATGGCCCCTGGCTGAGACTCACTGGTCCACACTGACCTCCAGAAACAACTGGGCAGATGAAATCCTCCCTCTCTTGGTGGAAGAACTGAGTGTGAGAGGGTAGAGCCTGACCAATGCTGGTCGCCACCAATCACCTGAGGTCCCTGGAGAAGATGTCCAGGCGATGGCCACACGGCTGCCTGAACCTCCACAGCACTGTGGGCTTCCCAAGGGTCTGCAGCCACTCATCAGTGACACCTGCTGGGTTCCATGATGTCGTGGACTCTCAGAAGAGGAAGCCTGTGACCTGAGCCCTTGTCCAGCACCCTGGACAGTCCCTGGGCCCCTCTCACCACCTCAGGAGGCCTCTGAGCGAAGAAGGTCAATTTGGATCTAACTGGGAAGAAATGTCTTAGTGACAGGAAACACACAGCACAGGGGTTCCTCTTGGCGTCAGAACTGCAGACTGGGGTCATTCATTAAGTGGACTCGACCCCAAGGTGACTGGACAGAGTTGGGTCTCACACCAGACCCGTGGGCCTGCGGCACTCTACTGCCCCAACCCTGGGCCCACTCCGGGCCACAGGAGCCTCACTGCTTCTTCTTCAGGGGGCGGGTGAGAGAAAAGCTTTTAGGGTCCTCTGGCGAGTCCATTGCCCACTCTTGAACTTGATATTCTTATTCCCCACCTCCATTGCTGTCCCTCACCCATTCCAATATGGTCTTAGACCCCAGAGGCACCTTCTGCACGTGATCTGGAGGGATACATTTCTCAAGGACTGTTTCCTTCACTCTACCTTGAACAGACCTCCACCTGGGGTCCCACCACTGTAATCAGCAACATTGGGATACTTTTTGCGGAGACTGAAGGGGAGTTCTCAAGACCTTTCCAGTTCTTTGGGGAAAATATGACTCTCACACTGTGTACAGGGATGACCAGTAGAAACAGACAAGGGGACTCTGCATTGCTGTGCATAGAGAAGGTGTTCTTCATGAATGCACATGAGAGTCCACTCAAATCCACATTGCGTGGACAGCTCTTCCCATTTCCTTTAGCTATAGATTGCAAAACACGACATTAACAATGAGTCTAGAAGAGTAAGATATGTATCACAGTTACTGACACTGCTTCCCTCAAAGGAGCATTCCAGTGCATTCTTGATTTTATTTTATTTTATCTTTCTTATTTATTTATTTATTTATTTATTTATTTATTTATTTATTTTATTTTGGTACTGAGGATTGAACCCAGGGCACTCAACCACCTGGCTACATCCCCAGTCCTTTTTAAAAATATTTTGTTTAGAGACTGGCTCTTGTTGACTTGCTTAGGGCCTCACTAAGTTGCTGAGGCTGGTTTTGAACTCATGATCCTCCTGCCTCAGCCTCCTGAGCTACTGGAATTACAGGCATGTGCCACCACACCTGGCCCCAGGGCATTCTGTTCATTTTTAGTGAAGCAAAGGAGGCCCTTCCTTCCACACACTATCCAGAGCATCGTGGCCTGGTGCACATTACTATGCACGTCCCCTTTCAATCTGTTACATAATTATAAGCACTCCTGACCCCCAATGCCACCTGCCGTGGCTGTGACAGAAGCTGAGGATTATGTCTCTCTGGTCTCCTGGAGAATCCCCAGGGCTCTCCTTAGCTCAGGATGTCCCAGTTCACAGGGTTCCAGGTTCACAGACAATAAACAAAAAAAATAAACATACGCTAAGACTCGTGGATATACGACTCCAATTAAAAAAAAAAAAGAGTAGGGAAGCAAACAATCCCAACAGCAAAACTCAGTCCCAAAACCTCATGGTGCCCATCAGCATGGAACTGTCTGCTCCTGATGGTATGTGTAAGTGAGTCACGATTCTCAACTCCTTCCTGGGAGACAGCACTCTCAGGAATATAGCACCTCAGGAAATAAAGTGAAGATATTGTATCTATTTTGATTTTTTAAAAAAATTCTACAGACTGTCAAATTTCCTGGGAATGGAAGGTTCATAATCAGGACTGGTAAAGCCAGGCCTGGTGGCATGGGCTGGTAGTCCCAGCTACTCAGGAGGCTGAGTCAGAAGGATCACTTGAGCCCAGGATTTGAGACCAATCTGGAAAATATAGCAAGACCTTATCTCTTTAAAAAAAATTGAATTATAGAGGGGAAAAGGTGACCCAGAATAGCCAAAATAATCTTAAAAGAGAAAAATAAAATCACTGATTCACATTTTCTTATTCGAAAATGTACCACAATGCTACAATAATCAAAATGAGGTGGTACTTGCATGAATATTCACATATAGACCAAGGAAATGGAATTGAGAGCTCAGAAGTAGATCCTCACAATTTTGGTGACCTGATCTTTGACAAATGTGTTAAGATAACTTAATGGAGGAAGAATAAACTCATCAATTAGTAGTAGAGAGACAACTGGATAACCACGTACAAAGGAAGGAATTTTGGGAAGACTGCTTCTCAATATATTCAAAATTAACTAAAAACAAATCAGTAAGTGTTGAACACATAAGAAATCTTAGAAGAAAATACAGGAGCGAATCTACAGGACCTTGCATTTGGCAATGGATTCTTAGATATAACAAAAGCATGGATAACAAAAAGTAAAAGTAAGTAAGTATATTTTATTGAGATTAGAAACATTTCTGTATTAAAGGATATAATCAGGAAAGTGAAAAATCACCTACAGAATGGGAGAAAATATTTGCGAAAGATATATTTCATCAGGGTTTCATGGCCATAATATATAAAGAGTTCATACAACCAGCAACAGTAAGACAAAGAACCTAACTTTAAAAATGAGCAAAGGACTTGGATAGCCATGTCTCCAAAGATGTCCAAATGGTCAATAAGCACATGAAAAGTTGCTCAGTATCTTTAGGCACTATGAAAACACAAGTTACAATCACAATGAGATCTCATACCACATCTACACTTTTTTTTCTTTTTTAGTAACTGGGATTGAATCCAGAGGGGTTTAACCACGGAGTCACACCCCCAGCCCTTTTTATATTTTATTTTGAGACAGGGTCTCGCTGAGTTGCTTAGGGGGTCTCTAAGTTGCTGAGGCTGGCTTGGAACTTGCAATCCTCCTGCCTCAGCCTCCTGATTCTCTGGGATTACTGCACTTGCCACCACACCCAGCTCACTATACTATTTTTTAACAAAAAGTTAAATTTCTGGCATTGGTGAAGATCCAGAGAAGTTAGAATTCTCATATGTTACTTGAGAGAGTATGTAAAACGCAGCTGCTGTGTAAACACTTAGGTAATTCCTAACAGAACTAAGCCGCAGCACGCCTGCTGCTCGGCATGTACCCAGAGGATTCCAGGAGCCAGGCATGATGGCACACAACTGCAATGCCAGATGCTCAGGAGGCTAAGGCAAGAGGTTCACAAGTTCAAGGCCAGCCTCAACAATTTTGCAAGACTCTGTTTCAAAAGAGAAAAATAAAAAGGGCTGGGAATGTGGAGGAGGCCCAGGTTCAATCCACAGTACTGAAAACAAAAAATTGAAAACAGGAACTCAAATAGGTATTTGCAGGCTAGTCCTCAGTGCAGCATTCCACAACAAAGTGTGGAAGTGAACCAAGTGTCCACCCATAGATGAAAACTACCCAAGCATGACAGATACCCACATTGGAATATTAGTCAGCCATAAAAAATGAAGATCTGATGCCTGCTACAACATGTTATGGATGAACCTGATAACACTGTGCTAAGTGAAATAAGTCAGAAACAAACAGCATTTATAGCACAATTTTATCCAAAAAAAATATGCAGAGTTTGCTGCTTCAGAGAACAGGAGATAGATTGCCAGAGACTAGGGTGGGAGGTCATGAGAGGTTATTGTTTAATGGCTACAGGGTTTTATTCAGGCGATAAAAAAATTCTAGAAATAAGAGTGATAGTCATAGAACATTGAATGTAATTCATAGCAATTTGTAGTTTAAATGGTTAAAGTAGTACATTTCATGTTGTATATATTTTATGACAGTTTTCTAAAGTCTTTAGGGAAGAAGTTTATCGCCCTCACCAGATAATCTTCAGATCCCTTATGACCCCTAGCAGGAAGATCTAAGGATGTACAGACGGACCAATCAAGTGCAGACACAGCCCTGGCTGGTGACCTCTCCCTTAAGTCTCAGAAGACATGTCCCCAGACCTCGTTTTGAAACCTCAGGGACAGATGGGTCCCCCTGAGGCAGCTCATCCCCTGAGCACACAGCTTCCCCAACTCGGGACCAGGAGTTCCCAAAACAACTGTCATCCTCTCCATATGCCCACCCTCCGTGTGTGAAGTAGGACAACCTGGTGACCTGCAACAAACTGGATGTAGGCCATCTACCCTGCAGCCTGGAGGTCAGAGCCACCTGTGCCCAGGGGTCAAGGCCAGCTCTCATTTGGACCCTGGTCAGGATCCTTGCAGCAACAAAACACTGGCCGCAGGTCTCCTCCTGGCCTCCAGGGGGCGACATATGAAAACCAGTAAAGACTCAGGAACTTGATCCCAAGACGTGAAGTTAGTTGGCTTTGGCTCAGGAGGTAGAGATGGAGCCTGATTTTCAATCTGCCCCCACAGACCCTGCTGAGACCCCCCATATGCCCGCTGTGCCACAACGCTCCCTCCTGGGCCTCTAAGGACCTTGTTCTGCTAGGAGTTCCTGTGCTTGCCAGGAGTCTCCCTCCTGAATCACCCATGGGGAAAGGCACAGTGACCACAAAAAAGTCAACTAGACAGAGGACAGAGGCCATCCAGGGAGGACATGGGAATACGAGAGCCACAGTGCAGCTAAAACACAGAGAGGGAGGGTCTCCCTGAAACTTTCCCACAGGGACAACAGAGCCCATGGCTACTCAGCACCCCCATCCCCACCTCCTGCCCTCTTTCCCTCTCAGGACATACAGGTCACCTTCCCCTGAACACCCAAGACCGAAGCTCCTTCTGAGACATTCCTGTCCTCAGATCAGAGATCAGGCTGGTGATGCCGGAGACAGAGGACCATCTCACCTGCCATCACTCAGAAGGCCCCTTTCCAGCCCCACAGCCATCTCTGTCACCTTCCCAGAACATTTGAGAACCTGGGGAAGACTGAGTGAGAGGCAGTTTTCTACATCACAAAGGGAATACATTCCTGGTTCAGGAACCTCGAGAGCCCTTTGCATGATGCTGGCAGCCCCCAAACCAGGACACAGCAGAGGTCAGCGTTGCCTCTCAGGAGAAAGGGTCCCAATCATCCTTGCTTCTCAAAGTGTGCTGTAGAGGACTGAAATGTAACACAGGAAAAGGGGAAGAAGGGACAGGAGGCAGGACTGAGAGGGGATGGGACAGAGAGGCTTCCTGACAGAGTCCCCACCTCCAGTCCATGTCACCCTGGAATGTGGTCCAGCCTCTGGAGGAGGCTCAGCACTGGCACAAAGGAAGGAAGGACAGCAGAGCTGATCAGGTCTCTCCTCCACAGAGGGAGGACAGCAGGCAGTAGAGACCAGGGAGCTCCCCTCAGCCTCTCCCCACAGAGGACATGTGCCCTGGGAGGGACTCCTGTTCACAGGTGAGGGGATCATTCTTGGGGACTGTACAGGAAAAAGGGAGCACAGAGTCTAGCTGAGGTCTCCTGGGGAGGACAAAACCCTCTCACAGGGGACACAGAGCTTCTGCTTTAGCCTGAAGGGAGAGGAGACAAAAGAAGGGCAGAAGCCTTAGCAACTGGAAACTCTCAGTGCCCCGGAACAGATAAAGAGGGACGAGAAGTTCTATTGTTCTCTTTTCCACCATAATCATCACTGGTCATTACATTTTGAAAATTTATATTAACAACTGTGTCAGAGTAGATCTCCAAACACAAACACAATTGGGGCAGGAAACAATTTCTGTAGCCACCTGAAAAGTTAAAAAAAAAAAAAAAAAGTGCCCAGAAAAACATTCCAGACACCAGAACTCACACAAGAGATTTTTTATTAGGCAGACAAACAGTGCATGCCTGGAAGAGAAAGGAAAAAAAGTGGGGAGAACATGGCCAGGGAGCTTCTTTTAAGCTCTCCAACTTCCTGGGCAAAACGATGACAGGGTCAACTCTTGAAATTGAATTTTGGTGGACTAGGGATCAGCCAATGGCTGGCAATGACAGGTCGATGAACGGACCAATAGGGGCTAGCTACAGGGAAGGGGTGGGGGAGCTGTCATCCCCCCTCGCCTTCCTGCAGGCGTGTCCTGCACCCAACCACCAGGGAGGGAGTCCCACGAGGTTGGGCTCTGGACTGGTAGGCAGCCCAGGCAAGGGTGGGACTGCAGGGCAAACCCAGCGCCAGCCTGCTGTCTGCCATGGGGAACTGACAGTGGGGCAGGGCCACACGGACAGCAGTGCTCTGACAGCTGCCCTCACATCTGACAGGCGCAGTTGTTGCAGTCTTTTACATCACACCACCAACCTCAGAAATTGGCAAATAACACCTGGACGCTCAGTGTGGGGACGCTGCTTCATTCATCCACAGGGATCTGAACCCGTCCCAGGCCCTGGGCTACAACACGGATCGGACTAGGCCTGTCCTCATGGAGCTCTCCTTCCTGGTCAGGAAGGCAGGCCAGCAAGGACATGGAGAAGGTGAAGCCAGGCGCTGACAAGAGGCACACAGGGCAGAGAGGAGAGAAATGTCAAAAGGAAGACCCGGGGTCTGTAAGGAGGTGGTCAGGGGAGGCGGGTGCCCAGGATGCCTGGAATGTGACCAAGGATCTAAGGATCCTGAGGAGTGAGGTTATGGACACCTGGGGAAATGTGTTCCTAACAGATTAACACAGAAGTTCATTGGTGCTGAAGGATGGACATCATGCTGCTGACCTTGATCCAGGGACACACACACACACACACACACACACACACATACACACACCAAGACTGAGGTGAAGACACCTGCTGAGGACTGAGGTCCCCATCTTCCCACCCAAAACAGAGGTCCCAGTATTGATGGATTGCTCTCTCCTCCCTCTTAGTCTCACTTTTCTGGAACCTGTCCACCACTGCCCAACTCACTATTGAATCAGGCCCTTCAACACTGCTGGAGGTAAAGGTGTTCTGCTTGCCCACAGTGTGTCAGACAATCTCCTGGGCTATCACTGGTACAAAGGGGAAGGAGCAGACCAGAGCCATCAAATTGCATCATACTTAGTAGGCATTCGAATAACTAACCCAGAGCTACATTCAGTGGTCAAGAGACAATATAACCCCATGCAACCTTGCTGTTCCTGAATGGAACCCTGGAGGACACAGGATCCTATACTCTACAGACCATAAAGAACAATTTTGAGAGTGAAGAAGCAACTGGGCTGTTCCACATATACCCCGAGTGATGCTCCAGGACTTTGGGGTGTTGGGAGGGGTTAATTCCACTGCACACACAGGACCCTCAGGCCTGGACTCTGCTTACCTCCCCCTATGCATTACATCCCCACAGTGGGTTTTGAGCATTTAGTGCAGGACACGGGCAATGCAGACAGAATTCAATCCATGAGGATCCTTCACCTGAATCCACCAGCAGGGAGAAGAACAACCTGATGGAGACTCAGCCCAGGCAGAGCTGTCTCAGCCCAGCCCCTCCTCATGAATCTGGCCCTGAGAAAGATCCTGTAGGACAGGTCAGAGCCTGGCCTTAGGGGCCCTGGGAACCTCACAGATTGCTGAGCTCAATGAAGTCTCTACCCCAGGCCCCTGTCTGTCCTAGGATCACCCTGGGGAGATGTGGTCAGGGATAGCTTTGGACTTATGCTCAAGGCTCACAAAGAAGATAGATTTTCAGACTAGCCAGACCTCAGAGCACCTGGAATTGGTCAGCAGCACTGGGATCAGGGCAGGGACTAGTCTCTCACCTGAGACAGCATGAAGAGCACAGATATACAGGTTCTCAAAGCCATTAGCCAACTGCTCTGGGGACTTAGGAGAGTGCACAGGACAGTTAGTGTCTCCAGCAAGAGGAACAAAGGAGAGAATATACTCATGACAGTGCCCGGCCAGCAGGGGTTGGGCCCAGTGAGTCCTCTCTTAGGGTCAACTGTAAGGAATGCTATTCACCTGGGCAGCTCCTCTAGACCAAGCTTTAGGTCAGGCAGTTGTGATTGTTTTAAATTAATTCACGAAGAACACCAAGAGCAAATTAATTCATGCAAGCCAGATATTTTTTACAATTTATGCTATTTTATTAAAGGGCAAGTGAGGGCTGGGGATGTGGCTCAGTGGTAGAGAGCTTGCCTCCCATGCATAAGGCCCCAGGTTCAATCCCCAGCACCGTAAAAACACATAACAACAATAAAGGGAACCTGAGGCACAAGGGAACACTGAGTCGGCATAATTGGCAGGTTAGAGATGTGTGTCTGCAGCCAGAGCCCCATCCTCTCCTCCCCCTTTAATAGGTGTCTTCGGACCCCAAGACCCATTCATGGGTTCAGTCACTTTCTTCTTATGCATTAGCAGCTGGAAGGGAGAACCTAGTCTGGAGAGTCAGAGATAGAAATGGGGAGCTAATTGGGTTTCCTCTGGAACCAGCTCACCCACCTCAACTCACTTAATGCCCAGGATGTCCAGGCTTCCCCCTCCCTCAGTTGGGTCACATCCTCCCTCACTGGACTTGAAGTTACAAGTTTCCCGGTGTGTTGGGTGTCACTCCCTCTGGAGCTAAGGGACAGGACTTTTCTTTCTCACTCCCCACCAGACCCTGCAACAAGCACAGGGCACAAGGTGTAGCCAACTCTCAGTGGTATCATGACAAGGAAGTAGGGGAGGGGCTGTGAATGAATGAGCTAGAACCTCTTCAGAGACTGGAACCTCATGTGCAATCCCAGGAGGTTCTGCCACCTGCTCCCTGTCCCTCCTGGAGGCTGAGACTCTTGCTCCATCCCACTGACCACCTCTCCTGAGCTCACCCAGGAGCCACATCACAGGATGCCCCTGGGACTGCCGGCTGTGGAGGGTCTTCAGGGTTGTGCTGATTCACTTCTGAGGCAGCCATGGGGCTCTTGAACCTGGAGCTTTAAGTCATTGTACCCCCACTGCCCACTGCCATGGCGCTTCTGGCTGTCTTGCTCCTGCTTGTCCGTCCTCTTCCTCCTTCTCATTCAGGCAGGACTGGCCCTGCCTTGCACAGCCCTTACCTTCCCCACACTAATGGCCATCTGTCCTGCTTACACCTGGGTCAGGCCCCCTCCTGGGCAGTAGTAAAGGGCACAGAAATCAGTTGAGGCAGGGGCACCCCCTACATCCCCCACTATGAAGTATCCTCCACTGTGTCCCATCCAGGGCCCTTTCCTTCCATGACAATGACATGTGAAATAGGCCAGGATACAGGCCTGGGCAGCTCCTCCACCTACTCTCTACACTGGCTCAACAAGGGGGGCAGAGGAGGACAGGGCTGCAAGCCCCGAAGTCCCAGGTTCCTTACACACAGATGACTGGGACAGTCCCTGGTCCCTAAGTGGGGCTCATGTTCCTCCAGTGACTCTGCAGACCTTCCCTAAGAGACAGCTGGCCTGACCAGTGCTGTTTCAGGGACTAACTGTCCATTCCACATGCACCTGTGTCCTCATGAGGACACCATCACCACAAGGTGGGTCCCCACGTGGTGTGATGCTCCAGTCAAGGTCATTTCCATTAGGCTCTGCCCGATTTGGAACAATTTGATAATCTCATTGTGATTCCTGGGGTCAAAGAAAAAGGAAGAAGGTATTTCACAGGCCTGTGTCAGGTTCTTCCCCTCTTTGCTGAGTATCCATTGCAGCTGGGGTCAAAGACTTCTTCTAATTTATTAACATGACAAGTAACACTAAATTTGGTATTGGTCCACATTTTATGTAATAAAGACACCTCAGATCTGACCACTTCTGTCCTCCACCAGGACCCACAGGGTCTCTCTCTATTCACTGATTTCAAATTGACATTAGCATCTACCTTTGACCATGTGGCCTGGCAGAATTTCAGAGCTCATTCTAAGACTTTAGCATGCACTTAATGGAAATATTCCCTTCAGAAATGGGTCTTAGATCATAGGCATTAATAACTGTGTTGCTGTATGGAAGGAATGCAACACTCACATTTCTATTCCAGGCCTGCCAAACACAGATTTTCAGCAAGGTTCTGCTCCCCTCGTTCCACCTATCAGCTGTGCATTTGAAACCTCAACATGTATTTCAGGAAAGATTCACATGGTCCTCACCTACCCCCTGGGATGGAAGAAGGGACATTACAGACCATGAACAAGGATAGAGTTCTGCTCCAAAGCTTGTTTGTCCTCTTCACTCTTGTCGAGGCCATTCCATGAACTCATGTTTTGCCTTTCAGGTGTCACTTGCTCATGTTTCAACACCTGAGTAGAACTGCCCCACCTTGTGGCCCCAGCCTGACTACCAAACTGAATGCCAAGCTTGCTCCTGGTCTCCTAGTGTGTGATTTCTCTTCACACACCTGATCCTCAGATCATGCTGTGGGGTCTTCTTGGGGTTTGGGCACAATGGGGTGTCCCATTATGACCCATCTCTAGGATGGCCTTGATAACCAAAAGCTCAGAGAAAACACTCTTGGGCCAAGCACTGGAGTCTGTGCAGCTGGAGGGACTCAGCACACATGTCCCAAGGCCAGCTGGGGTCAGTGAGGATCAGGAGAGGCATCAGGGTTTCTAACTCCCAGTCCTGGGTTTGTCCATGACCTAACTCTGCAATTAAGTGCACATGTGAGAAATAATTAATTAATTGCACATGTGCAATTAAGTGCACAGCCCAGGTGGCCCCACATTCTCTGAGTCCTTGGATCCTCCTGCATCTGCCCAGAATACCTGCTCCTGCCTGGCTCCTTAAGCACTCCAGGTTGGTGGGAGGTGAGAGAGGCCAGCTCAAGTGGAAAGATGTCTTTGCAGGGATCAAAGGTACCACACGGGGCAATCTTCTCTCTGTTGTCTACAGAGCATAGTTACCCAAACCCTACTCACAAGTGACAGCTCCCACCCCACAGAGGGTGAGGACTCCATGGCAAACGTGTGAACCTGAGACTCAAGACACAACTTACCTGGGGCGGATAAACAGTCAGAACATCCAAGATGGTGATAGGTTGGAGCCATCCAATGGCAATTGGACTCTCGCTTTATTCTGGATCATAAGGAATGACACAGTAGAAACTGGAGCCCAGTGAGTGCCAGTCAGAGCAATCCAGTCACCCTGAATGTGTTGAGTACCTTCCACTCTTCATGGCCCTGGATGCCCATCCAACAAGCCACGCCACTTGGTCCTCTCTAGTCCAAGTACATTGATCCTCACTCCTACACACCCAGGCTGGCCCTGACCTCCTGCCCCAGGTACATCCAGCCAGACCCAGCTTTGAGCCAAGGAAGAAGGTGCTGCTCCCATCTGTAGAGGCTCTGGGTCGGTCATCTGTGATGGAGAAACGGGAACATCTCAGACTCAGTCTCAGTGCACAGGGGTTTGGCAGGGAGATGGAAAACATGATGTGGTACAGAAGGATGCTGTGACCTTATCAGATCAGAAGCTTCCCCTTCCTCTGATGACATCTCATGGGGCTTTGCTCTTAGTGTTTTCTCTAGATACCCCAGATGACCCCATTTCAGCATGAGACCTATATTTCTATCCAAGGACAAACCTCAGCCTATGCTGATATGTGGCCTCTAACCTACCCACAGTGTTCTTGGCTTAACAGATCCACACAAGAGTTCCTTCTACCCAAAATCACTACAAATCATGGCAGAATCTATCCCTGCCTGCTCCATAACTCTGTCCCTGGCCTCACTGGGATCATAATTAAGACTCTCCATGTCTGGTTAAGTGGACCCTGGAGCACAGCACCAAGTTCTGAGGAAAAGTCTTTGGTTTTGTATAAATAGCCTAGAAGAAGTTGATTTTCTATCTGTGTCCACAGGCAGATCCCAACCCTCCCCTCTGGCCCCATCCCTGACATTTGCTCCTCTCCTTGCTTCTCTGATTTCTTATGGCTGACCTGGGGTCCAGCCTGGAATGTGGGCAGTGGGCTTGCAGTCCCAGCAAGCCCCAGGTAGTGAGAGGGGCTACACAGTGGATGGAGGAAGGGTCCTCAAGGTCAAGTAACTTCTTTCCATCACCAACTCATCTTTTTTTTTTTTTTTTTTGGTACTAGGGATTGAACTCAGAGACACTAATCCACTGAGTCACATCCCCAGCCCTTTTTTATTTTTTATTTAGAAACAGGGTCTTGCTGAGTTGCCTAGGGCCTCTCTAAATCGCTAAGGCTGGCTTTGAACTCACAATTCTCCTGCCTCAGCCTCCCGTTCCACTGGGATTACAGGACTGAACCACAATGCCTGGCCTCTTTCTGCCTCTTCTTTACTTCCTTTTACCTCCTCCGGGAGCTACAAGGAACACATAAGCCTTTGACAAACACACTACATTTTTATCCTAATGAGATGAGGAAACTTCTCTCAGGTAGGACATGGGCACCTCAGAGCTCTGCTTTGGGCTTTTCTCCCAGCTCACCTGAAGACAGGCGTTTCTCTGCTTCTATCTGGGGTGGGACAAGTCAGTGTGAGATGGTGCCTAGGAGGGTGGTCCTGAATTCAGCTGTCATGTCACCCATGAAAGCCTGAGTCTCTCCAGAGTCAGGGGTACAGAAATGGGAAAAGTCAACCTTGCAGCAGACACCTCTGAGCTGTGCCCTGGCTCTGAAGTCAGCTGTATGTGGCTGTGGATGCCTGTGCATGTGACCCCCCATGGAGAGCAGGGAGTGACTTACACCTGAGAAGACAGGGGCTTCGCTGTGGAGTACCGATCGGGGAAGGAGAATAGTGGCACAAGTGTATATTTGCAAGAAGGTAGGAGGCCATACTTCTGTCACCAATGTGACCACCTCTCTAGAGATTTCATCTGCTGTGGTGGTTCCTTCATGGACCAGCATGTCCCTTTCACTTTTAATAGAGAAATTCTTTACATCTGAACCAAAACAGATCTTAAGCCATGAGGACTGGGCTGGGTGGTCCTCACTCCCCAGTGATCAGTGAACAAGAAGGACCTACCTGCCCCCCTCCATGCAGATCCTCCCTGGAGCCAGAAGTGGACATGCCTGATTATCCCTCCTTCCCCAACATACATGGCAGCACATTCTAGAAATGACAAACAGAACTTTTGTAAAATCACTGCAGTGGTGTGAATGTGCCCCCAAAAGAGCACATGCTGAGAACTGAACTCCCAGAGCAACAGGGATCTGAGGTGTGGCCTCAAGGAAGTAATTAGGTCCGTGTGAAAGAGCTGTCACAGAAAGGGACCAGGTCCTGCAGACATGGCTTCCTGGTAAAGGGTGAGTGTGGCTGCCTCCCCCTCTCCCTCTCAGTGTGCTCTCTCAACACGGGTTTTCTTCACCCTATTATGAGCAAGGAGCCCTCATCACATGCAGCCCCCTGATGTTGCACTTCCCAGGCTCTAGAACTGTGAGCAACAGATCTCTCTTCTTTATAAACTACCCAGTCTCAGGCACTCTGTTACAGCAGCATAAGATGGACCAAGACCAGCACAGAAGTTCTGGATGGAAAGACACAAGAGTTCATGCGGAAACCCACCTGACAAGGAGGTTGCTGGACCTGGGCACTGAGAGGGGGTGTCCCAGAGAGTTATCAAGGGTACCAGTCAGGGGTCTTCCTGAGGTGCTGTGGAGTCAGAGAAAGATTCAGCAATTTCCTTATTTTACGTTGAGGAACCTGAGGTTCAGGAGGCCAGCTGTGTAGTCCAAGGTCCACATACTGTGGTACATTTTGTAGTTTCCCCAGGACAGACTTGAACCACACCAGAACCAAGGTCATAACAAGGTCATCTTATTTCTGAGTCCTCAACCACTGTCCATGGCCTCGACCATCCAGCTCGTCTCTGCACCAGCTCACACATCACTGTTGGCCCTGAGACCTGGGAGACACCTCTGAGGAAAGAGAGTGGCCAGGCCTCAGGCTCAATCCTCCATCTCTTGCTGTTTTTGTGCAGGGCTGGCGCTGGTGAACCAGCCCTCCATCCAGGCCACCAACACAGAACCGGACTCTCTGGTCATGACCTGCCTCTCAGATGACCCTGGAATCTCCAGCAGGTGGATCTTCAATAGCCAGACTCTGCAGTTCACAGAGAGGATGCAGCTGTCCCAGGACCACAGCACCCTCAGCATAGACCCCGTCAGACAGGAGGATGCAGGGCAGTATCAGTGTGAGGTCTCCAATGCTGTCAGCTCCAGCAGGAGTGACCCCTTCAGACTGGCAGTGATCTGTGAGTGGCCCCCGTCCCTCCCACTCCTTCCCTCATGTATGTCACTGTCAAGGGCCATAATATGGTGCAAGCCAGGAGGACGGGGTAGATGCTAGAGCTTGTAGAGAACATGGCTAACTACCCGGAAACGGGGTGCCTCTGATGTTCCCTTGGATCTGATCTGTACCAGATACTGGCCTTGGGCTGGACAGTCTATGAGGGCTCCCCACTGTCCTGTGATGGAAGGAAGAAAAGGGGAAGAGGCTTAAGAGGAACATGAGCAGGATGCAGCACAGCAGCTGTGGAGAATGTCAAGCTCAGAGCACATCCAGGGTTTCAAACCCAAACATAAAGAAATTACCAGAAGCAGAGAGTCAGGAGGACCTGGTGATGGCAACATGACAAACTGCGACACTTGGACCTCAGGGACATTTGCTTGCACCATATGTGGGCCCCCTACAGGGCCCAGCATGGTTCCCCTGAGACCTGGACCTTCTTCCCCTTTCCCTTCTCCTTTCAGCAGAAGAGAAGATCCCATGCGTCCCAGTGGGGACCATCGCTGGCATGGTGACAGGGGTCCTGGTCAGGGTGGCTCTGGTGGCTGCTCTGGGGTGTGTCCTGCTCCACACAAGAACTGGAAGATACCAAGGCTTCTCCCCTCCTCCTCCCACCCCAGGCTGACCCCAGGCCTGAAGGAAGGAGACCCATCCTCAGATTCTGGGCCTGACTCAGACCTCCTGGCTTCCCATGGACCCTCCCCTCTCTTTCCCCTATACCCTCATGAATAAGACTGACATTTTGTAGGACTGGTGTCCAGCATGGCCTCAGAGACCACCACATCCCAACATCAACACCTGGTGAGTGTCCCCTCAGCCGGCAGGTGGCTGGGAATATCTTTGTCTGCCCCACAGTGTTCACTCTTACGGTCAATCACCCCTCTAGGGTCAGGTCCTTTTCCTGGAGCTTCAAGGAGCCCTGTCATCAAACACTCAGAACAGGGAACCCAAACAGCCAGTCCAGCCCACACCTGGGCATCTGGGTCATGGTCACCTCCTTGGGCTCCTTGGCTCACTGGGCCACCAAAAGGGCAATAAGGTCTCTCCCAGGACATGCTGTCTGCCCTGACACTGAAAGTTGAGGAACCCCAGACCTTCCTGCAGCAGGGGCCCAACCCTCCTTACACCCTCCAGCTAACTCTTTTCTCTGTCCACAGGCCAAGGTCCCTCTGACAGCTCCACCACCCTGGTAAGTCCCACCACCTCCCTCTACACAGGGGACCTGGCTTTGCAGGCTCAGGACAGGTGCACTGTCAACGCCCACACAGCACAAACACCCACCTCTCATGTTGGACCAGGGCAAGGTTAGCCTGACCTTGGCCAGAGTCTTGGCCACTCTCAGGGAAAGGACCACCATGACCCTGTCCTGAGCCCACCCTACTTCCCTGTATCTGTCTCAGGGGAACCCTGAGGCCAGCAGGTGCACAGTGGGTGCCGGAGGCTTCTATTAGTGGTCCTGGGTTAGTGATACTGTAGACCACTGGAAATTGCGGTATCTGTCCAGAAGTAGAGGCTGGTGCTCAGGACCCAGAGCTGGTAACTCCTGAGAAGAAAGGGCTGAAGCACACACAGAGAAGTAAGCTCTGGTCTGTCAGAAACCAAAACATTCCAGGCACCACCCACCACCTGCTCACTGGACTCTCAGCCTTGATGACCCTCCATTGCTGACCCTGATGTCTACTCCCCCTCCCCTGCCCAGGCCCCTCTCCCAGGCCACAGAGCTGCTGTTCCCATCTGCCAGGTGAGTGTGGGTGATGAATATTCTGGTCACAGTCCAAGGGGGACCCAGGAGCTGCCCCTTCCCACACCTTCCTGAGCTTTGTAGGAAACTGCAGCCAAAACAGGATCTGGGATGGTGAGCGGGGGAGGGAGGGAGGTGCCTGGGAACAGGAGCCCCCGAGCCCAGCCAGGTGCAGGCACAGAGCAGTACCAGGTATGCCAGGGTCTAGGAGTCCCTGGTCTCTGTTCTCAGAAGGACACAGGGTCAGATCAAAGGCCTCTTTGATCTTTTTCAGGAAGTACTAAACCCTGACATGGACATCTATTGCTAGGTTGACCACAGAGCTGATGTGGCTTCTTAGCTTCACTAGACAATGCTCCACATGTGCTGAGGGAGGGTCCTACTAGGATCCCAGACCCTGGGTGATGGGGCAGAGGTGGAGCCTGAGCCCTGGGATACTCTGGCACCTGGAGGGGGAGGGGTCCCCTGGGATTCTGGAGACCCAGACGGGCTGCCCTGGGCTCTGAATGGACCAGAACTAGGCTGCCTGTGCCCAGGAAGAGGGGCTTCCAGGGAGAGGGAAGGGCCCCTAAGGGTCACCTGAAAGCTGCTGAATAAAGACCACCTCCCTCCTTTGCTCTTTTTGTTCTTGTGGAAACTTCTCTTAGCAGAATCTCCCCTCAAGTTCCAGGTCACCTCTCTCCATGTCACGCAGAGGAAACAAGGAAACACGGTCTCTAAGTTGTTCAAAGGGTTTCTCTTCCTGGGAGACACGGGCTGGGAGTTGGTAGCCAGGGCAAAGTTCAGGTCCATCCAGAGGGAAGGGTGAGGGTCACAAGGCCCTGCAGCCAGCATAGAACTCAGCAACCCTTATGCTCCAGGGACCCATGGTGGCTAGATCTGGTCACTAATTTCTTCTCGGCCCAAAGGTCATTACTCAGGACATCTTTACCTCTTCTGAAACATGGACAGATGTTGTCAGAGTGATCAGGGGACAGGGCAGGCCCAGACTCAGGCCCTGAGCAAGGGCCTTAGGCACTGCCTGGGGCTCCAGCCCTGCCCTCCCCATCACCTTCCACTCTGTCCTGCCTGGTCTCACTGGAACCAGCTTCCTCTCCACACTCCAGGGCAAAGGCTCAGGGCTCCCCAACATGTGACCCTCCAGGCTCCCTGACCTAGGACCAAGGATGTTCACTGCAGCCTCCTCCGCACACCTGGGCCACTGCTCTGACTCCTTTCCTGAGGACTGCAAGGGTGACATTCTCATGGAGGTTCACTTAGATCAGGCCACCACCATTCTGGATATAAATGATCCATGTACTATAAAGCTCAGGGGACACTCTGCTGATGCCTAAGATGAGAAGTAGGGTGAGTTTCCAGAGTGACGGAGCTCTAGTGAGTGCAGTCCGCCATGAGCACAGCCTCACCCTACACGTGGTCACTTCGTGATGCTGCAACAGACTCCCCCACACAGTGGCACGGAACAACAGATATGGAGGTGTCTGTGCAGCTGAATTCTTTCTGGAGGCTCCAGGGGAGAGTTGGTTTCCTCACCTTTTCCAGCTTCTAGCAGTTGCTTCCTTCCCTGTTCCATGGCCCCTGCTCCACCTTTGCAACCAGCAGTGTGATCCCTTGAAGCCTTTCTGCTCTGCTGCACTCTCACACCTCCCACTCTTTCTCAGATTGTTCTGCCTCCCTCTCTCACTTGCAAGGAAAGGACCTTGTGACTACCTGGACCCACCAGATTAACCACAAGAACCTCTCAACTTCATGACTCTTAATGTCATCTGTGTGTGTAGCACTAGGGACTGAACCCAAGGGTGCTCTACCAATGAGCCTGCATCCCCAGCTCTTTTTATGTTTTTTATTTTGAGACGGTCTCACTAAGTTACCAAGCTGGCCTTGAACTTACAATCTCCTGCCTCAACTTCTCACAGTGCTGGAATTACTAGCCTGCACTACCTCATCTGGCTGTAAAGTGTCTTTTACCAAGTAAGAAATTCACAGATTTTATAGATGAGAATGGGAATCTCTTTGAAGGGACCTTCTTCTGTCCACCACAACTCTCAATGCCATGTGTCTTCTTTTCATTGAAAACTACACGTGAGCACCTTGATTATGGTGTCACTTGCTGCAGTAATGTCCACAGCACCTTTAGCTCCTGAGAGGGAGGTGGGGGACACACCACACCCCAACCCCTCCCCACCATCTCCCTGCTGATGATGTTCAGCTATCAGGAATAAAAGAACTGTGAGATCCCAACTCACCAGCCTTCAGTAGTTCATGGTCGTCAGCACCATGGAGAGAGTCTCAGGCTGCTGGTTCCTAGGCACTGCAGGAGGCAGGACACAGAAGAGAAGGGTCTGCTGGGAAAGCTTCCCATTTCCATTCTACACAGGAGAGATTTCCAGGGATGACCCATGTTCCCTCTAATTTACACACTGTGAGGCCTCTGCACATGTTGGGGCATTAGGGTTGTTGGTACATCCACCACAATTCTCTGGGTGGCGGATGGCTGCACCAGAGTAGGGCCTCAGAGAAGATGAAAGCCTGCTGGAGCCTCATGGTGTCTCTGCCCCTGAGACTGGGGGGCTTGGGTTATGGTCCAACATTATAGTCCTTGCCTCGCATGGGTGAGGCCTGTGTTTCATACTCAGCTCCTTGCGACAAGTGGGAAATGTCCCCTGAGACTCAGTCACTGTTTCTACCCACAACACAATGGGGACTTTTCATGATTATCTTCTGACACTGGTGCTTGACCCTGGAACCACATACACCACCATCCTCAAACACACCCTGAATATCGTAATCTGCTTCCTGAGCCACAGCTGAGCCCCTAGGAAGCTGAGCCAAGGTGATGATCGGATAAATAAAATTTGGTGTATCAATACAATGGAACATTATGCAGCCTTAAAATGAAATGAAGTATTGATACATGCTACAACATGGATTAATTTTGAAAACATGATAAGTGAGAGAAACATGATAAGTCACAAAAGACCTCTTATAGTATGATTCAATTATATATTATTAATATCTCCAGAATAGGCAAATACATACAGACAGAAAACACACTAGTGGTTTTCTAGGGCTGTGGGATTTGGGGGAAAATGGAGAGTGGCTGCTAATGAATATAAAGTGTCTTGTGGAGCTGATAAAACTTTTTAAATGGATTTTTAATGATAGTGTACAATTCTGTGGATACCTAAAAACCATTGAATCATACACAAAATAGGTGGCTTTTATGGCATGTGTGTTATATCTCAATAAAGCTATCATAAATTAATGAAAAAATGTTCAACAATATAATTCTTAAAATTTTTCCTCTGCATGTATTCAGCATCATATTAGATATTAGTATAATTTTTCACCAATAATACAATATAATTAAAGAAACTCATGGATAAAGGACAGTATATTATGTTTACTTCTATCTCTTGTTCTTTTTCCTTCTGAAGTTTTCAGCCTTCTATATTTTTTTTTTGTACCAGGGATTGAACCTGGTAGGGGCTCTCTACCCCTGAGATACATCCCCAGCCCTTTTTATTTTAAGACAGGGTCTCATTAAGTCACCCAGGCTGTCCTCAAATCCTCCTGCCTTGGCCTCCTGAGTCACTGGAATTACAGGCATATACCTGGTCTTTCAGCTATTTTTTTTTTTTTGGTGCTGGGGATCAAACCCAGGGCCTTGTACTTGCAAGGCAGGCACTCTACCGAGCTATATCCCCAGCCCTCTTTTAGCTATTCTTTAAATACAGCAACAATTTTCTTCATCAAAAAATGTCCTTATTTTCCCTTCATTCCAGAAAAATGTTCCCTTGGCAACTGGGCATGACACTGCCTTTTTATCAGGCCAACCTGTTCATTTCTTGGACATGGCTGGCCCTCCTCACACCTCCACACATCCATACTCTCACAGACCACAGGACAAAGCACAAAGGTAACTCCATAACTTTATTTGGTTAATCAAAGGGGTCTGGGTGTTTCATCCAGCTGGATGGACAGTACCTGAAGACAAGCAGGAGACTTAAGAGGATGCCCCAAGAAGGATCTTGACTAGAGGGCCCTGCACCAACAACCTGGGACTTCTCAATGATGTTGAGGACCTCAGTCACTCTGATACTTCCAATATGATGAAAATTTGATAAAAGACTCTGATATTTACGAGTACAGCCCAAGATGAGGAAGGTTGTATTGAGAAGCCCTATAAGGAAGAAAGGAAAGATTCAGGAGTGTTTTCAAAACAGCCATTTCCCAGAAGCCCCTCACCAACCAGGACACCTGCTTTCCCACCAGAGACTTACCCACCAGGCACCTTACTCCTTCCTCCTTAGAATTCTGTAACTGGACCCCTATACCCATAATCCCATCTCTAGACCCCACCATCCTCTTTCAGAGGTTTGAAGTCACTAAACAGCTCCTGGCATACAGCAAGTATTTGATAAACAAAGTTCCTCTCCTCTCACCTGCCTGAAATTTGAAGGTGGAACTGTAACAGCTAGGGGCAACAGAGGGACAAGTCTCGGTGGAGACAAAATTTGGAAGACATTCCTTATCATGCTCGCCCACACATGTTGGGCAAGAATTCGAAGAAGTTGAGGTAGACTTATGAGTTTTGGTCTTGAGCCCCACAAAAGGCTGCATGCTGGTGAGGTTATTGCAGAGAAAGGTACGGCAGACTCGACTATAGGAGGCAATGGACACTCCAGGAGGTGCAACAAGGTAGGAGACTTGTTGATGGTAAGATAAGCTTGAAGTGCAGCCTTTAAACCCCACAACTCCCCTTTTGGTCCCTGGGAAGCAGAGGAAAAGAGTTCTGATCAGTGTCATTGGCCTTGATCAAAGTCTACCCTTCTCCCTCAGCCTTGTGCTTCCTGCACCCTCTGCCCCCTTCGCCTCTTCCGCATGTTCACTCACCATAACTGCATGAGGTCTCCATCTGTGCCTCCAACCTTCTCCCTGCAGGAGTCCCTCTGTTCCTCCCTCCCTGTATCCCATCCTTTCCTCTCCCCCAGATTTTCCCCTCCTCTGAGATCTGCCCACCTCCACTTTGCCCCTTAATCAGCCCACTCTACAAATAGCTGGGACCACCCCTGCTCTTGCCAGTGTCCTGGCATATTCCCAAATATACAAGGAAATAAATATCTGGAACTCCAGTCCTGAGTGCCAGGAGTGCAGCTAGGGGTAGAAGAGTGAGCAAAAGATTATTAAACCCACCCCACTTCACCTGACTCAATGAGCACTAGTGTCTCCTCACAGCCTTCTCTCAGCTTGCACACCATGCTCTTCATCAGAAGCCACCTCCAGTTATGGAAGGTAACAGCTCTGAAGGCTGAGGCTTTTGCTTGATAGCACAAAAGAGTACCAGCCCCTAAGAAGAGAATGAACTTCCAGTCACCTGCCCCACATCACCTTCTCAGGCCCTGAATTGCCAACCAAGAATTCAGCCTTGGACCTAGATACCCAGCCCTCCTTCCCAGGTGACATGAATCCAGCCTCCCACCTTTTGAGGTCTTAATAGCATTCAGCCCCACCCCAGACATACGAGGTAGAGAAGAGATGGCCCCTAGGAGGCAGAACAGTTGCACAGGTCTCAAATGCTGGGGTCTCATCGTCCTGTGTCTGGGTCCTGTATGCTAAAAGTCAGTCTGGAACCAATTTCAGCGTGGGTTCCAAATTCAGTTCTTGGCAGTCCCTAAATTTTCTGTTCACCCACCTCTGGGTCACTATTTCTGGAGCAGAAAGTTGACTGCATCAGTTACTTGAGGCCTTCAGGGACATAGGTTCCCCATCTCCATGGTCTCCCCTCCAATCTAACTCATGCCAACCCCATCAGGTTCTCAAAGCACAGCTCTAACTCTCCCACCTAGGTCCTCCCACTGGTCTGATCTGAAGGACCACTATTGCACAGGTTTTTATCCAGACACAAGATCAGAACAGCAAATGGATGCTTAAAATTCCTATGAGTGAGAGTCAATCTACAAGACTACTAAACACCCCTTGGTTCAATAAACTAGAAAGTATTTATGACTGAATCATAATAAATGTAATGCATACCACACACACGAGTGTATGCCAAATCCAATGAAAACTCAATAACATCTGTGGATTAGTTAAGCGTATTGTACCATTATCATTTTCTCACTCATATACTATAGTTACACATAAGATGTCCTCATGGGGACACTAGAGGAAGGGTTCAAGGGACTGCATGTATTATTTTTACAACTTTCTGTGAGCCAATCATCATTTCACAATCAAGAGATTTTGCCCTTTTTTTAAACAACATACCACCATTTTGGGATACAACTAAAGTAGTATTTATAAGTAAACCTATATTTTTAAATACATTTATCAGGAACAAGAAGCATCGAAAAATAAATATGTTCATGAATTAGCTCAAGAAGTTGTATAAGGAAAAATGAAGCACACACTCACAAAATAAGAATGGAAATAAAAAGGATGGCAGAAATCAATGAAACAGTAAACAACAACAACACACATTATTACAAAAAAAAACCCTATTGTTCATTCTTTGAAAAGATTAATAATATAATTATCTGGCAAATGTGCTCAAGAGAAAAGATGCAAATAAAATAAGAATGAAAAATGGGAAGTGACAGCAGATGTTTTATAAATAATAAAAGTATCATTAACAACTCTACATTGATAAATTTGAAAACCTAGATGCAGTGAATAAACTTCTAAAATAATAGAAAATGCCAAAATTAGCATAAGAATATACATAATGCAGGGCTGGGGATGTAGCTCAGTGATACAGCACTTGCCTAGCATACTTAAGGCTCTGGGTTCAATCCCCAGTAAGGGAAGCTGGAGGATGTGTAATGCCTGAAGCCAACAAGAATAGCCAAGGACTTTCTGAAAAGCAATCAGAAAAAGAAAGCAACCCTGTAGGAAAATGGACCAAGAATATGAAGAGGCAATCCTCAGATGAGCAAACTAGAAACGCTAACAAACACACCCAGCAAGCATCAGGGAAGTGCAACCCCCTCAAACTGTACATCTCTTAGACTGACAACAATCAGGAAGCTGGAAACAGACAAGTTTGGGCAGGAATTTGGGCATAAAGGGGTCCTGCGCACTGCTGGTCATGGGTTGGTGGATAGGGCCCTTTTCTGGACACTGAGGAACAGAGGAGTTGAGAGTTCTGATCAGTATCTCAGACCCAACACAACAGAAGGAAGTCCAACAAAATTTAGTCAAATTAGGTATATAAATACCCATTTCTGGTGTATCCTCAGTACATATAACAAAAATTTCCACCCTTGGGTTCATGAGGAGGCAAGCACACAATTGCACATCAATTGCACAATTGATGGGTAAGCACACAATTGGTACATCCCTCCCTGAGACCAATGGGATGCACAATATGCAAGGGATATACACCACAGAATGTCACAGCAGTGCATGTGCATGTATCATAAAAGTACAGTGGTGGTTATTTTAAGTAGTAAATAACAATATCACGCGCATAAATTTGAAAGTGTGCAATAAACTCTACATATCTTGGACAATCCACAAAAGCACCTTAGAATGACTGCATATAGGAAGGTTAGGGAATGAAAGGGGGAATAGGAATTTGTGGAAATAACTAAAACAATGTTGGACAGGGTACAAAGTTCGTGCACTTTGCACTCAGAGACCAAAGATGGAATCTTTATCCTGCTGCTTATGTGATCTTCTTGAACTTCTTGTTGAACTCTGAGTCTGCTTTCTCATTAATATAATGTATTAATAACATATCTCATAGGGTCATTGTTAAGAGTAATAAGATTATTAATATAAAGTACAGGCAAATACTGAACTCTGTATAAATATTGGTTCCTCTCTCCCTCTTCCTTCCCCATTTAGAGGATGGAGTTCAATCTGTTTAGCTGGTATAAGCATTCCCCCACCTCACCACCACTCCCAAGTAGACCCCAAATAACCTTTTCAATTTTATCTAGTATGGTTCCCTGCACAGCAGTCCAGTTGGAGGTCACTTCTGTCACCCTTTTCAAGCCTGGAATGCCACTGACATACAGGTCTGTGATCCAGAAATCTGTGGCAAAGAGGCTAAGGCCCACAGGAAAGATGTGACATGGGAAGGGGAAATGAAGACTAACAAAGGATTACACAGAGGTGTTGTTCCAATCAGAGAAAATGGAACACACCAGCCCTGGAGGCAAAACGACAGGAGAGAACAATCCAAGCACAAGTGGGGACACACCAGAGCAGACCTGAAATGAAATCCTGAAAAAACAAAGGAAGGAGTGGTCAGAGGGGATGCTACCCGCACAAAAAAACAAACCTACAGGGAGAAGCAACTTGGACTGGAATCTTGCAGGGAGACAGAGGACCAGCAGGGACAGCACAGCAAAAACGCAGGAAAATGAGGCGTGAAGCACTCAAAACAGGGAAAGAAAGAAAAGCTGTTGGGTGGGATGAACAGAGAAAAGGGGCTCATACAGAGGATGAGGAGGGAAATCGTGAAACGGGTCTTACAGGGAAATGCAGAGAAGGCTACCATTAAAGAGGAGTCCTGGGAAGGGTTGAAATCCTTAAGAGGCACACAGGGCAGAGGACCTCAAAAAAAATGTACAGACGCGTCTCTGGAAGCAAAGAAAGGGGACCAGGCTATCAGGAAATAAAAAACTAGGAAAAGATGGGTCCAAAAAGCCGCAAGATGAACAAGCAGAGGGTCGAACCGAGAGCCACCAAAAGGGGCTCAACCTAAGGTGAGACCCCAAAAGGAAACAGGGAAATCACAGGGTAGGAGAATGCATAAGAGGCGAAGCGTAGATTCAGAGTTGGGAAACTGGAAGAGAAGTGAAAAAGAATAAGGGAGTTCGCGCAGCGAGGAACAGCGGCGGAGGCGAAGTCCGTAGCTCAGTACAGAAGGATGAGGTCGCGCATGCGCCCACGATCTGGTCAACGCCTAGGGCGGGGCCGGGCCTACCGTTCCTGGGTTGGGGGCTGGGCCAACCTCCGTCCCAGAGGCAGTATTCGACGCCCCATTGGTCACCTTCTCCAAAAGAGGAAGAACAATCTGAGAAGACAAGCCACAGGGGGGAAGGGCAAGGGGCTCGAGACTCAACTCGACGCGCTATTGGCCAGCCTGATGGTCTGGCGCGCGGAAAAGCGGCCAGGAGGGAAGGGGCGGGCCGTCAACGCAAGGATCTCGAAGCACATTGGCCACCGGCCTGAGCAGCAAGAGGCGGTGCTTGAAGCTCATTGGCCCTTGTGAGAAGGTGCGGGAAAACAAGCGCGAGCGCAGCCGTTCCTCTAGCCACTTTCTCGTCCTTTCCCTTGGCTTCCTCCTGTCTGAGTCTGACTCTGCTCTCGAGGCTGTGGTAACCACGGACGGGGCGCGAACACTACCCCGCCCTTCCTGTTCCTTCTGCTCCCTCTCACTTGGCACTGGATCTCCCCGCAGGCATCCTCTCGCCCTTCCCCTCGCGCTCCTCGTGCCTCTCTTCTCCCTTCCCCCACCCCGCGGGCCCCTGGGCGCGTTCTCTCTGGAGCGGGGCGGAGCCACAAGCTCAGTGTTTGGGGGGATGGCTGTTGGAAGGGGTGCACGAGAGAAATGGTTGCATAAGGAGGGGGGAATGCATGGGACTGTTAGAAGTGGGTACGGGGCGTAACACGGGGTGCAGCCATGACCACACAGGTTTGCGTGAAAGCCTGGACGCCTTCTAGATGCAGTGGAGAAATTGACGCCATCCTTTGAAGAATTTTTGCCTTGATCAGGGATTCACATGGCTGGAACTCAGTAAACTGCCCGGTGAAGAAAGGAGTGAATTAAAATAACTATTGGAAGTAGGCAAAGAGCAGGGAACGTGACTTAACAGTAGAGGGCTTACCTAGCATGTATGAGGCCATGGGTTTATTTCCCCAGACTGCCCAAAAAGAAAAGGAAAGAAAGAAAGAAGGGCAAGGAATCCATTAGAACAATGTAGAACAAAATCAGGCTAGAGGAGTGCGATGGGCAGACTGACTTCTGAATTGCCGGCATGGTGGAACTAAGAATTGAGGGGGCAAAAAATATTTGTAGGGATTAGAGAAATTCAAGCCATAGGATGCAATTGTTGAAAACGATGCCAGGAAAACTGTTGGATGGGAATGGGATGTTTGTGGAAAGGGGGTGCAGGTATCATTGAGGGGGGCCTAGGAAGACATGTGCCAAACCGAAATCTGTCATGGGAAGTGTGCAGATGAGTAAGAGAATGATGTCTGCATTGAATGCACACCTAAGAAAGGGTCCAGGGGATGGGTTCTTAAAAAGGAAGATCCATGAGAAAGGCCAGGAGGTGAAGTCAGGGTGAAAGCTGGTCAGGCTAGAGAATATGTCCTCTTCAAGACAGGAGGGTTAACTTAGGATTTGCTTAGTAGAGGGCCCACATGTCCATCCTGACCTGCCTCTCCTGCCCCTAGATCCATGGAACCCAATGAAACACCTGCTGCCCACCACTGCCCTGCTGACTCTGCCCTGGGAGGTGAGACCAGAGCCCCCCAGAGCACAGAGCTTATACCCAGAAGAGCTGTCAGTCGCTCTCCAACCTGTGCCCGCTGCCGCAACCATGGTGTCACTGCCCACCTCAAGGGCCACAAGCGCCTCTGCCTCTTTCAGGCCTGCGAGTGTCACAAATGTGTCCTTATCCTGTGAGTATAAGGTCCAGGGAGGGGAAGAGGATGGGCTTCCTCTAAAGAGTGGCTGACTTTTGACCTGCACCCTCCCCCCATTTTAGGGAGCGCCGAAGGGTCATGGCTGCCCAGGTCGCCTTGCGCAGGCAGCAAGAGGCACAGCTAAAGAGGCACCTGGCTCAGGGACTGATGAGGAGAGGGGCAGCCCCTCTCAAAGCTCCCAGCCGTATCAAGAAGGGAGCCACTCGACCAGGGATCCCCTGTGAGTGTCTCTGGCTAGGAATGGGACAGGGATTTGGGGTGTAGAAAGCATAAGTAGGGAAAAGAGTCCTGCCACTGAATTGGTATTTGACCCTGGGCAAAGTCACCCCAACTATAAAATTGGATCAAATGTTGTGAGGGTACAGTGAGATCTATAGGCAAAACATAGAGGGATGCAGAACATGGTCAGAGGGACATAGGAACTCAAATGGGGCTGGGATAAGACAGAGGTCAACATAAAAGACTCACTAGTGCTCTCTGGTCCCTCACAGCTGGAAAGGAGAACATAGCACCCCAGCCTCAGAGTCCCCATGGGGCAGTCCCACTGGCACTGACACCACCTGGGAAGGTAAGGAAAGCCTGTGCCCTGAGGGAGTGACTCCTACCCTAACTCCTGCAGAGATCCCTTCCTCTGTGCCCTCAACATCTAATTCTAGCCCCAACTCTGACTTACTATGTAATCATGGGCAAGTCACTTCTTTTCTGTGGGCAAATGAGAGGGTGGGACTTTGAAGCCCCTCTAGCCTTGCCCCTAACTCTAAACTGTGCCCTCTGCCTATGCAGGAAAACTCCTGTGGGCCTCTGCTGCTCAGTCGTCCCCCAGAAGCCTTACCTTTGCCCTGGACTCCAGTGCCTCCCGGCCCTTGGGGACCAGGGCACTGGCTGCCTCCAGGCCTTTCCATGCCACCTCCAGTGGTATGCCGCTTGCTGTGCCAAGAACCTGCTGTCCCTCTACATCCCTTCCCTGGTAAGAAGATAGTTCAACATCCATTCAACAGATACTTGAGTGCCAATTTGCCACTATCAGAAAGGGAAGAGCTGACCCCTATACACTCTGCATCTTCTTACCCTCCTTAGGCTTTGACCCTGGCACCTCCCTCCGGCTGCCCACTCACGGGTCCCTCCCAGCCTTCCCAGGATCTCGCTCGGTACTGACGGCTCCTCTTTCTGGAGAGCCCCAAGGGCCCCCTAGCCTGCCCCACACGTGAGTAGGGACCGAAGAATGTATATTTATTCTGAGCCTGACTCTGTGATAGACACCATAGGGGATGATTAAAAAAAGAAAGGTTGGGGCTGGAGTTGTGGCTCAGCAGTAGAGCACTTGCCTGGCATGTGTGAGGCCCTGGGTTCAAATCTCAGCACCACACATAAATAAATAAAAGATTGATTGACAACTAAAAAAAATTTAAAAAAAGGAAAGGTCTCAGACTAATAAGTGAGGCAGAGCTCTCTTAACTCTACTATGTCTTAGCTGTGAACCTTTGAATAAGTGTCTGTACCTCTCTGAGCCTGTTTTTCTATTGGCAAATAAGAGATGCTATTACTTTCCAGTTGTCATAATAATTAACAATAATATATGTAATATACCTAGCCCAGGCTGTTAAATCCTCTTAAACAGATAAGATGAATTAGGATTGCCTGCTAAAATGGAGGGCCACTATGACAAGAGCCTCAGAGGCCAAGGAAAGAGGCCAGAGGCCATTAGAGAAAGCTTCTTGAATGTGGGATAGGGGAACTTGGAGAGAGAACCCAGACTCTGGTAGGGCAGGGACATAATCTCAGTCCCTCTATATATTTTGTCTATTTTTTAAAAACTGACACCAATGATTTCCTGTAATCCTCATAGTATCCTGGGTGAAAGCTGGCAGGGATTTTCATTTTATGGAAAACAAAGGAGGCCCAGTCAGTGAACAGGATTTACCCAAGCCCACAAAATCCAGTGGCCCAGTAAGCTCTCTGATTCTCAGATCAGAATATGTACATGTCTATTTATGTGTTTGATATGCCCTGGCATGTCTCCTTGTTTCTAGATGCTCAACTCTGATACTCCAGTCCTGTGGCACTCCAGACTCTCTTCTGCTACAGCCACAGGTCCTGGGAAAGAAGGGGCATCCAAGACCCAGGGAGGAGGCTGAGTCTGGGGAAGGGAAAAGCAAGGGACTGTGAAGGAACCAGGGGCAGAGGAACAACTGCAGGGTGGGCAGAAGTGGGGGTTCCCAGTCTGCTTCTTTCCCTCTCCTTTGCAGGCCCCTGGAGCCTCTCGCCTGGCCTGGACATCTGCTCCCTCAGAGCGGCAGCTACAGCGGGAAGCAGCTGAGGCCCTTGTGGGTCTGAAAGATTCATCCCAGGCTCCCCGCCTGACCCCTTCTGTCCCTCCCAACCCTGCCTGGATCTCCCTGCTCCACCCCTGTGGCCCACCAGGTAACCTGCTTCCTAAAAGGAGAAGATGGGATAAGGATGGTAGTAAATGGAGGTCACTAGAGCAAGCAGGGATCAGTCATGGAGATGAGGGAAGGGGTTAACAAGTTGAATGTCCTCAGATCCAGGCTCCCAAGTTCCTCAGCCTAGTCTCTGGGATTTTAGTTGAGACTTGTTCAGTGAATCACATTTACTAGTTTTGTGCTCAACAGCAAATGTCCAGTGTCCTGATGTCAATTTAACATAGTACAAACTTCAGGCTCTTTTTTAAGCTTTCAGGTGCTTTGTTAACTTTCAGTTCCTTTTATAGTGTGGGCATTTTCTTGTCCAAAGATGGATATTTTCATACCCTTCCTTGAGTTCTAGGATCTTTTCAAATATCCAAGAAAGAGGTGGGGATTTTTCCAAGGGCATATAGCCAGACAGTGTGGAAGCCTGTCTCCTGACTCCAGTCCAAGGCTTGCTTTCTAGACCCTAGCTGCTTGCTGAAGTCTGAAGAGGGAATGAAGAAGTAACCAGGGTCTGTCCTGGGAGGAGGTGATAACTGCCTTCCAGGAGTTTCCATCCTGGTAGGGGAATCTGGATACTTTCACAAGGCTCAGTGGTGAGATGATAGGAACTCAGGAACTCTTGAGGAGTGAGAAACACTCAGGCGACAGAGAGGGAAGGCTGAGAATCCTTCTGTCCAATAGTGGATTGGCCTAGAGGAATTTTCGTAATAGGGAGAGATACAGCTAGATAGGCTTCTGATTGTGGAGATCTGGCATGCTTGGTTTAGGAGTTTACACCAGCAACTGTGCACAAAGTGGGGCCAAGGAATGTTTCTAAACTAAGCAAGCTATATTCAGAGAGCCTGAGCTTGAGAAAGAAAAATATGGTGGCTTTAGTGGAGGAGCCAGAGAAGGCAAGATTGGAGGTGAGGAATTCAGCAAGAGGAGGTCTGTGCAGTAAGCAGGTGAACAGGGTGAGGTGGATCAGATGGGGTAAATAGAGGGAGTTGGTGGGAAGGGGAAGGGATATGACCTGGTCCTGCCTTTTCCTGCCTGTAGCTCCTGCTGGAGGAAGAGGATTCCAACCTGTCGGCCCCTCTCTCCGACCCAGCCCGGCTCCCTCAGTCTCTCTGCATATTGGGCGTCTGGGATCCATCTCCCTTCTGAGTTAGAAGCCCAGAGGTGGAGGCTGCCTCACTGGGGCAGGGAATCAGTAGCCCACAGGCACTGCATATTTGGTATTTTACTTACAGATTTTTGCATGGAATTTAACGTAGTACAAACTTCAGGCTCTTTTTTAAGCTTTCAGGTGCTTTGTTAGCTTTCAGTTCCTTTTATAGTGTGGGCATTTCCTTGTCCAAAGATGGATATTTTCATACCCTTCCTTGGGTTCTAGGATCTTTTCAAATATCCAAGAAAGAGTTGTGCAGTTTAAGCTGGCCAGTATCAAAGTATGTTTCTGCATGAGTTCATGTTCTGTATATACCGATGCACTCATGTCTGTCTCCATGCATATGAAAACAGGAGAGTACTTTCATTACATGTCGAGGTTTGTGTGAATAAGCAAAAAATAAACCTTTGTTGTTTTAAGTACTGAGATTTGGGGATTATTTGTTACTATAGCCTAACCTCATCTATCCTGACTGACAGAAAGGACTTGTTCAGTTCACCTCTCAAAATGAAAATCAGTTATTCAAGATCTACCACAAGGACTGGGCCTTGCATGTCCGAGGCTTTGGATCTATCCCCAGTACCACTAAAAATTACCACAAATAAAGCACAAACTTGGACTTCTTATTATACCATATAACAGTTTCCTGCTATCCAGAGGGCCACAAATTGAAATACCTAAGAGCCAAACAGATCATATAAATGAGTTAAAAGGGGCAGGTGATGGCTGGAAGACTGAGAATGCATGCCTTACCTGAAGGGGCAGACTTTTTTGCCCCTAGTGAATTGTTGCCAGGCAGAAACATGGGCTCAAGGTTGCCACATCTTCTGATTTTTCGAATGAAATTGGGAAACTTTTTTTATGTTCAACACACCTTTTTCTTCTTTATATCTTATGTGGGCCAAATAAAACATATCAAAAGGCCAGCTTTGATCAGTGGAATGTCAGTTTGATGCTGTACTAACATGACATTTTTCAAATGGAGAAACTGAGGCCAATCAGGACAGAAAGCACCAAGTTAGCTTTTATCAGTTTTTCCTAAGTTTGGAAGAATCCATTAAAGGTTAGAGACAATCATTGCCATTTATTAAGTATCCACTATATTTGATATACATACATCTTCACAGTAATTGTAAGCTGTGGGTTATTTCCATTTTATTAATAAAGGAAGAGGCTTAAAGAGGTAAAGTGACTTGCCTGAAATTTTAGGGAAAATTTCTAAGCAACACTCAAGGCAACCCTCCTTCTCCTTGCCAGGCCTTAGGCAGACAGAATACCCTTATTTTATTTATTTTTATGTGGTGCTGAGAATGGAACCCAGTGCCTCACATGTGCTAGGCAAGAGTTCTACCACTGAGCTACAACCCCAGCCCCAATAGATAATTTATTTATTTATTTTTTGCAGTGCTGGGGATTGAACCCAGGGCCTTGTGCTTGCAAGGCAAGCACTCTCCCAACTGAGCTATATCCCCAGCCCAATAATTTTTATAAAGCATAGAGTCTTATCTCCAGGGGATAGACATGAATCAGGTTTTTCAAAAATGTCTTGCTTTTCTACTCCAGATATCATTAAGTAATAAGAGCTTACCTACATTTGTTTCTTATTCCTCTGCTGTCAAGTCTCCTTGAGCTGTTCCAAACATGAAGACCTACAAGCTATTCTAAAGATAGGCAGGCCTAGAGACCCTATCGTTGCCACACTTAGAAGGGGGGCACAGAGGGGCTGGAGATATAGTTCAGTTGGTAAAGTGTTTGCCTCACAAGCACAAGGCCCTGGGTTCAATCCCCAGTCACTGCGAAAGAGAGAAAGAGAGAAAGAGAGAAAGAAAGAGAAAGAGAGAAAGAGAGAAAGAAAGAGAAAGAGAGAAAGAAAGAAAGAAAGAAAGAAAGAGAAGGAAAAAAAGGAAGGGACATACAGAAAGCTTCAGGGGACATGCCTGATCACTGACTATTTTTCCTGATGTTATCCATACCCCTCTTTTTATTTATCAGTGGTGATGACATCCAATTACAGCTTGTTCTTTTTTATTTGGGGCCTTAAGAAGGTGGGCTGCTTCTACTCCCTAACAGATGACAGAATAACAAACCTGCAACACTTCTCAGGAGACCTTGCAAGATATCAGAAGAACTGAAGTCCACTTGACATCTTCCTTTACTCCCTAGTTATAACTTAGATATATGATTGCCCTTTAATAGACTTGCCTAAGCCTTGCTGTGCCATGCTTTCCCAGTGACAGATGACCAAGCCAATATTGCCACATAGCTAGGAATACTGCAACAATGCAACTCAGACTACACTAAACTAAGACTCTGCTACTCCAGCTGACCAAGGGTCCCCAGTGTGCCATGGTCACAGAGTTGGGAAGGAAATGAAAGTATAATTTGGGGATAAGGGATGGCATGAGAAAGGGGACCTGGAGCCCACCTCCCCTTCAGTGCTAGTATTTTTCCAAATCACTAGCCCCCTCACTGGTGCCTGGAGGAGTGGGGCAGATCTCCTGCAGAGGTCAGCCTTGACAACTGGGCAGATTTAAAAATTGTTCATGCTTCCACATTGTTACTGCTTTGAGTACAGCACTCTTCACCCACAGTTGAGGAAATCAGCCCTCAGAGATTTCAGTCAGTGGACTGTGAGCACTGCTTCCTACAGAACCCTCTTTCCCACTTGCCACTGCAGAGTAGGGAAAGATGTTGCCATGGCCCAATGGAATATGAGTCTTTTCCCTTCACATACTCTCAACACTCTAGAAATAACCAGTGGTTTCAAATATGAAGTACCATCCCTGTTCCTTTCTCTCCTCACAAGACTCTTCCCCACAGCCATATACATTTTTTTTCACTTTGCAGTATTAGAAACTGAATCCAAGGTGATCTATTACTTAGCTATGTCCCCAGCCCCCTTTTATTTAAAGTTTTTTTTGAGACCAGTCTTGCCAAGTTGCTTAGGGCTTTGCTAAAGTTGCTGAGGCTGGACTTGAACTTGAGATTCTCCTGCCTCAGCCTCCCAAGTAGCTGGGATTACAGGCATGAACCACAAGATGCACTTGTGCATCTCCAGCCCTTTTCCATCTTTTACTTTGAGATAGAATCTTGATAAATTATCAAGGCTAGCCTGGAACTTGCAGTCCTCCAGCTTCTGCCTCCCCAGTTGCTGGAGGTACAGGCATTCACATGCCAAACTATTTTTGTTTTGCAGTACTCAGTAAGGAACCCAGGCCATTAGGCATACTAGGCAAACACTCTACTTGTGATCCTTCCTCCTTGGCCTCCCAGGAAACTGGATTGTGGCTACTGGGCCACCATGCTGGGCTCCAACCAGGTTTTACTTCGGGAGCACAGTTCAATTCTGCCCTTTTGAGAATTCATGTTCCCTTTATTTCAAGCCCTACTTGAACTTGGCCATTCCTGACCACACTTCTAGTCCAAGGTAGACATGATATCATGCCACCTATCCTATCCAGGCTACCCTCAGACCCTCCTCATTCCTGGTTCATGCATTGTTTTAGTCAGCTTTTTCATCAGTGTGACTGAAGGACCTAACCAGAACAACTGAAAAGGATGAGAGATTTATTTAAGGGCTCACATTTTCAGAGGTCTTAGTCCATAAAAGGCCAGATCCATTCCTCAGGGCTTGAGATAAGGCAGAACATCATGGCAGAAGAGTGTAGTGGAAGGAAGCAGCTCACATGTTGATCGGGAAGCAGAGACAGAGACTACATTCTCCAGATACAAAATATATACCCCATTGCCATGCCCCAAATGAACCACTTCCTCCAGCTACACTAGTTAATCCCATTAGGGATTAATTCACTTATTAGATCAAGGCTACAACCCAATCATTTCTCCTCCAAATCTTGCACTGGCTCACATGTGAGCTCTTGGGGGACACCACATTGAAACCATAACATGTGGGTTCCTTCAGTACATGACGCCTTGTGTAGTTGGCTTTGCAGCTCAGAATAAATGTTCACATATACCCAGCCCTAAAACTCATGTCTTACATAGACTCTCATGAAAATCTTGAGCTCTTCCCCAAAGCAAGATTACCCTTTTCATCTCTGTTGAATCCATTAGTCAGTCCTTATGTTCTGTAGGGGCCCTTGGCCCCTATTTCACAGACCTGATCATCTTAAACTATGTCTATGTCCATCTGTGTCTCCTCCATGTACAGAATAAGTATTCTCAGAGGACAGCACCTAGGGCTGGGGTGTAATTCAATGCTAGAGAACTCTCCTAGTACAAACAAGGTCCTAGGTTCCATCCCCAACATCACAAAAAAATGATTAAAAAAATCCAGAGGACAGGGCCTGTGTTCAGTACCTCTTTGAGATTTCAGAATATGTGGGTAAACAGGGTGTTTCCAATACCTTAGGAATCGTTTTTCCTACTAAGTTAATGTATTCCAGTGCTACTCCTTGCCCCATGTTAATATGAACAACTTTAAGTCATTCTTCTACTGTAGTTTATTTTTCAGAGCAGTTATGGGTTCACAGCAAAATGGAACAGAAAGTGGTGTTTACATATACCACTCTCTTCTACATACACACACACACAGTCTTCAACTCTATCGGCACCCTACACCAAAATGGTGCATTTATTACAATTGATGAATCTATATTAACACAACATTCACCCAATGTCCACAGCTTATATTAGGGTTCACACTTGGCAGTATGCATCCTTTGGATTGTAACATACAACATACGTTTATTATTATAATATCAAAGAGAATAATTTCACTACCCTAAAACTCCTCTGAGAAACATCTATTCATTTCCTCCAAAACCTTGGCAACCATTGATCTTATTACCATCCCTGAAGTTTTGCCTTTTTCCAGGATGCCATATAGGTGAAATCAAATAGTATGCAGTTTTTTTAGATCAGCTAAATTGTACATATGCAAAGTCCTTTTTTTGGAGGGGGGGCACTGGTTATTGAACCCAGGGGCACTTAGCCATTGAGCCACAGTCTCAGCTCTTTTGATTTTTTTATTTCAAGACAGGGTCTTGCTTAGTTGCTGAAGCTGACTTGCTAAATTCCTTCTTGTCTCCCAAGTTGCTGGGATTACAGGCATGTGCCACCACCCTGGCATTCTGTATCTTTTATGCTTTGATAGCTGATTTATTTTTAGTAGTAATAATATTCCATTGTCTGGATGTACCACAGCCTCAAATCTATTTTTTATGGCTATGGAATAAATTAAGGGCCTAATACATGCTAAGCAAGTACTGTACCCCTGAGCCAAATCCCTAGCCCTTTTTATTTTTTAATTTTGAGGCAGGGTCTCTCTAAGTTGCTTAGCCTCACTAAATTGCTAAGACTGGCCTCAAACTTGGGATCCTCCTAACAGTCTCCTGATTCCTGGGATGGGATTACAAGCCTGTGCCACCATGCTGGCTGTGTGACTTGATTAAGTCTCACTGTCTACTGTATAACCAAGTAAGGTTATTTATTTAGTATCCATAAAAACTAACAGGTATAAAAATTAATACCAAGGATACAGTGCTGAGAAGCCATGTTCTCTAAAATCATATACTACATCAAAGTCTGCTCTTTAAAAACATAGCAATAATAAGAATGGGCAGCTCATCCTTACCTGGAGTGTCTAAGTCACTCTGATACAGAGAAGCAGTCGTGGTTTCTAAAAGCACCCAGAAAAACCACTCCAGATGTGGGAACTCACGCAAGAGATTTTATTAGGCAGACCAGCAGAGTGTCTGCCCTGAAGGGAGGGAGGGAGGGAGGGAAAGAGGGAGGGGGAGAAAGAGAGGCAGAGAGAGATTGAGAGAGAGAGAGAGAGAGAGAGAGAGAAGAGACAGAGAAAAGAGAGTATAAGAGTGAGTGAGAAGAGAGAATGAGTGAGAGAGAGCGTGAGCAAAAGTGAGTGACAGAGAGAGAGAGAGAGCGCAAGAGTGAGAGTAAGATTGAGTGAGAGAGAGAGAAATGGCAGGGGAGCTATTCTTAAGTAGTGGAATTTCACAGGCTATTAACAATCTGGACCAATGACCAACTCGGAAGTTCGAGGGCTAACAATCTGGGTTGTAAAATGGTGTGGGGGAGGCAGAATAATGGCGGCAGCAAAATAGCAGATCTGATGCTAATATTCCTTCCTTTTTGTTTTCATAAATACATGGGGTGGGATGACTGTCTTTCTTCTGGAGCTTCTTCCTGCTGGTTAGGGGCAAAAACCATTCAAAATTGTGAACTTGAAAAATACAGTGGGCAAGAAAGAGAAAGCTTGAAGATAAGGAATCCCCTTCCATTTGCCCGCTTGCTCACAGAAGTTGTATTCCATTATGTGGCCATTTTTGATTGATTATCTAAAGGATACTGTGGCCAAATATAGTAGACAAGCGAATAAGTTTTGGTGGCTCAGGTGAAGGGGTTTAAGATTATAGACACCTCAGGGATGAATCTGCCAGAATGGAGGACCCAGATCCCATGGTGGAGACTAAAAAACAGCCAAGTCAGTGTCCAAGGCGTCCCAAGGTCACCGTCTAGTTGTCTGGAGATGAGAAGGCAGCACAGTGATGGGAGTCATCACCTGACCATCAGTGTGTGCTGGGCAAAAGCCAAGAGAGTTGAGGAGCTGATGTCAGGCTTTTTGAGAGAGAGAGAGCGAACATGGACCTCAACCCTGGGAGAGAATCTCCACCATAAAGATCAGGGATCCACCAGTCAGGTAAGGTCAACTAAGGGGGCCAACCATAACTGTAAAAATCATGGCTGGAAGCTGGGCGCAGTGGTGCACACCTGTAATCCCAGCGACTTGGGAGGCTGAGGCAGGAGGATCGAGAGTTCAAAGCCAGCCTCAGCAACTTAGCGAGGCCCTAAGCAACTCGGTGAGACCCTGTCTCTAAATAAAAATATAAAATAGGGCAAGCTAATGTCTGAATATGCAGGAGAGCATCCGGGCGAATGGAAGGTGAGACCAGCGTTTTGGGGGTCTGGGGGTGACAGATGAGATTCCACTCGCTTAAGTGGCGTTGGAAGAACCCATCCTAGTCACAACAGCAATGAAAGCACCCAGAAAACCATTCCAGATGCGAGAACTCATGCAAGAGATTTTATTAGGCAGCCCAGCAGAGTGTTTGCCCTCTGGTGGGGGGAGGGGGAGAGAAAGAGAGAGAGAAAAGAGTGAGAGTGAGAGAGAAAGAGTATGAGCAAGAGTAAGAGTGAGTGACAGAGAGAGTGAGAGAAAGAGTGTGAGTGAGAGTAAGAGTGAGAAGCTGGGCGTGGTGGTACATGCCTGTAATCCCAGTGGCCTTGAGGCAGGAGGATCACGGGTTCAAAGTCAGCCTCAGCACAGGCAAGGCGCTAAGCAACTCAGTGAGACCCTGTCTCTAAATAAAATACAAAATGGGGCTGGGGATGTGGCTCAGTGGTGGAGTGCCCCTGGGTTCAATCCCCAGTACCAAAAAAAAAGGTAAGTGAGAGAGAGAGAGAAATGGCTGGGGAGCTATTCTTAAGCAGTGGAATTTCACAGGCTATTAACAATCTGGACCAATGACCAACTCGGAAGTTCGAGGGCTAACAATCTTGGTTGTAGAATGGTGTGGGGGAGGCAGAATAAGGGTGGCAGCAAAATAGCAGATCTGATGCCAATAGTTTCCAACCCAGATGAGAACTTCAGAGAAAGGATTTCTAGAGACAACAACGCACATTTGTTCTAAAACTTTATTTCCAAGGAATCAGCACTATGGTCTACTTCTCGGCCAGACAAGATGCTAACAATTACAAAGGGCCCACTTTATCTAAATCCATCCAAAACTCTGCTTACCATAACTTTTTTTTTTTTTTGAGGTGCTGGGGATTAGGAGTAAGCACTCTACAAACTGAGCTATATCCCCAGCCCCATAAATTTTACCTAAGCTTCAACCTTCCCAAATTCCTGCACTAACCCCATTTCTTTCCTTGTTTTGTATGGTACTCCACGGTAACTTTGGAGATCTTTTTTTAAAAAAGAGCCAGAAAGAATAATTCTGTGAATCGACCTTAATGAATTAAGCTTAGAAGACTTAGAACTGGTATTCAAAATGTACGAAAAGTGAACAAATTATCCAAATAATGGAGATTTCCAGTTACGCACGCATACAAATACATATTCAAATACATATGTTTTTTCTGGGAGAAAAAAGCCAAGATACTAAAAACATTCTCGTGTTTTAAAAACTGTGAGAATTGGGTTTCGACTGCATTCCACCTGAATGTAAAACCCAGATTTAAATGCATGATTTTTATCATGCAAGAAGCATACTTGATTTTAGCTTTCTTTTTGCAGTACTGGGTATCAAACCCAAAGAGAGCCTCCTCCATGCTAGTCGAGCACTCTACCACCAAGGTACTCTCCGAGGCCCAAGATTTTTGTTTTCTAATAAATTCTAGTATACCATATTGCCTTATAAATAATTGATGGGAAAACTGATGGGAAACACATATATATATATTTGTTGTTGTTGTTGTTGTTTTGGGGTTTTAGGGTTTTTTTTTTTTTTTGGTACTGGGGATTAAACCCAGGGGCACTCCACCACTGAGCCACATCCCCAGCCCTATTTTGTATTTTATTTAGAGACAGGGTCTCACTGAGTTGCTTAGGGCCTTGCTAAGTTGCTGAGCCTGGCTTTGAACTCACGATCCTCCTGCCTCAGCCTCCCAAGTGCTGGGATTACAGGTGTGCACCACCGCGCCCGGCAAATTTTTATATTTTTAAGTAGGTGGTGTTGTCCTTTGAATACAAGAAAATGGCTACATACATGTGCTTCTTTTTTGCAGTAAGCTAACATAATTTTATCGAACCACACGGGTTATTCTTTATGCTCTTTGGTGGCTGGGCCTCATGAAGATTACATGAGATCATGCATGTAATACTACAGGACGAGCCACAAGAAAAACGTCCAAAGGTTTACCTGAACCTGGCATAAAGTAGGCACTCAAAACATTTGTTGCTAGAATTAATGTGACGCACCAGAGCAGTCACTTGAAATAGGCAAATGATGGGGATCTCCGTGGTGGTGGTCGGGGGAGTTAAAGTGCTGAGACCAATCACGAGGGCGGGGCGGGTATGGTTGGGAGTTAAGGGCTCTGCGTAAAGTTACACAAGTCAGCAAGCCGGGACGAGAAAGGGCCAAATGAGCCTAAAGGTTGAGCAATTATTCCAGCACTAAGAGGCAGACCTAACTTCTCCGAAGGTCCCGCCTCTGCCTCTTTGTCCCTGCCCTTATCTCCTCCCCGCCTCCATTCCCACTCCGGTCACCTCGGACGAGCTGAAGCAATTTCCGCCCTAAAGGTGACGTTTCCAGCTCTTGCCCTGGCGAGTTCTGGTGGTGGAGAGGGAAGGCAGTGGCCTCTTCTTTCCCTGCCCCTAGGTTTCCTGTTGAAGTTCCGCCCTTACGACAGTCACTTCCGGCCAGGGAAAAGTCACTTCCACCCGGAAAAAGGGTCGTCCATTGTGGCTAGGTCTTCTTTCCTGCCCAACTTCCCCCATGCTTCCGCCCTTAGTGTCTCCTGCCAGCCACGAACGATGTGAACAAAGCCAGGTTCCCCCAGCTTCAGACAGCACTCCCTGTTCTATAACGCCCCGAACAGGAAGGGCTGTGAGGAAACACAGTCCCCCACGCCCGTGCCCCTAGCTTTTCTAGTTGCCGCGCTAACCCTCGCCATATACCCTCCCACCTGGGCAAAGATGAAGCCACATTCGCCCTGAGAAAGGCGGAGCCGCCTAATTCTAGCCCCGTTATCGCGAGATTTCTGAAGTATCGCGAGACTCGACGCCCGACTTGTGCGCCCGGGAAACCCCGTCGCTCCCTTTCCCCTGGCTGGCAGCGCGGAGGCCGCACGGTAAGCTGGCGCTCCGATACGGGCTGGGCATGGGGCTTCGCGGCCGAATTTGTCGACCCCGGAGTGTGTACCTCAGAGACCCTGGGCGCCCGGCGCGGGGCCGCCCCGCCCCCTGAAGCCGCGACCACGTGCGAACGGCAGGCCCGGACATGCCTGCTCGGCGCGGTCCGGAACCCAGAGGGCTTGGCGGGCAGCGGAGGGGTGCGTAAGGCACCCAGAATCCCGGGGCTCAGGGGTGGCGTTGTACAGGGACCTCTCAAACTGGGCTAGGCCGGGTTGGTGGGACCCACCGAGACGGGCGCCAGTGAGTTCTGTGGGATCCAGTGAGTTCTGTGGGATCCACCGGAGCCCGGGCCGGAGTTGAGGTGGGCCTCGGGAGTTCATGCGGGTGCTGCGGTTTAGATCGCGGAGGAGCGGAGGTTGGCTCCCAGCGCCGGATCCTTGTTAGTCTTCTCCACGAGACCTCATGTTCACGTGTCTGACTTTCACAGATGCCTGGAGTTACTGTAAAAGACGTAAACCAGCAAGAGTTCGTCAGAGCTCTGGCAGCCTTCCTTAAAAAGTAAGTGTGGGGACTGAGGCTCAGAGTGGATGAAATCTGTCGCTTTTGGCCCGTCAGGGCTTCAATCTCCCTTTACTGGGAGGGTAGATTTGTGTGGTGCCTCCTTGTGAAGAGCGCCCTTTCTATATGAGGCCTGGGTTGGTTGGTTTTGAGTTTCAGCCTGTTTGTGGTCCTTTTTAAGCTAGAGTTATGTTCAGGGAAAGGGGTTATAGGGATGAAATTGTTTGTGGAGATTCCCGAGTTGTGCTTTTCTTCCTGTTTAGGTCCGGCAAGCTGAAAGTCCCCGAATGGGTGGACACAGTCAAGCTGGCCAAGCATAAAGAGCTTGCACCCTATGATGAGAACTGGTTCTACACACGAGCTGGTGAGGAATGTGGGCCAGCCTTTGGCTGGGGGTGGGAAGCTGGGTGACCCCATTCGCAAACCCCTTCTTGCTCCCTCCCAAGGGTGCAATAGGAAAGACTTTTGTGTTGCCACCTATGTGACCTGAGACTTTAATAACCGTGTTTTTGACTAAGCTTCAAGGAAAGCTTGGTGTCAAATGGGTATTCATTTTTAATTAGAAGTTCTTCACTTTAGGGGCTGGGGATATAGTTCAGTTGGTAGAGTGCCTGCCTTGTAAGCACAAGGCCCTGGGTTCAATCCCCAGCACTGCAAAAAAAAAAAAAAAAAAAAAAATAAGAAGTAGTTCTTCACTTTAGAGAGGCAGCATCCCATCTACATTCAGGGAGTCAGATTCATCTCTACACTTAACCATAACCTAGGGCAAATTGCTTAACTTGCCTACATTTTCAGTTTCTCATCTTCATGTTGGAGCTAGTGATTGTACTATTGCAGGATTACTGTGAGGATTAAATGAATTTAATGCAGTGGAAATTTTAGAAGCATTCCCATTGCACAGCAATTAAAGTCAGCCGTCTTGTTTCTGTTGTTCAGATCATCGTGTTAGCCTGCTGTCTATAGCAAATCATTTCTAACTAAGTAGTTGAGGATGTGGGCAACTTCTTGCTCTAAATCTTGACGTGACTTTTAAGTGACCAAAAAAAGTGTCCTGGCCTCTGGTCACCATCTGCCCTCATGATGGCAGCTCTCATTTTTCTCTTTTTTCGTTCCTTTTTTTTTTTTTTTTTTTTTTAACTTTTAGATCTTTTGGTCATAACGTGAATACATTCGCTAACTTAACAGTGCTAGTTCTTCCTTGTCTTGACATTTCTAGATTGTGTATACATCACCACTCTTCTATAGGCCTAAACCCCCAGGGTGGGGTTAGTGCTGGATTGTACCAAGGTGGCAGCTTCTGCACAAGCCTTCTACAGGATCTTGATCTCTCTGATCTTCTCCCTTTATGAAGTGAGGGCTCCAACCTAGCCAAAGGTCATTATCAGATAGAAAACCGTTTGGATATCATCAGAGTTTAAGAATGACCCTAAGATCAGTTGGTTTCAGCCTTGGTACAAGTTGGTTAGCTCTTAAACAACATATTGAAGACTTGTTGTGCATTCGTCCATCAAATGTCCATGGGGCCCACTTTGTTTCAGGCCTTGGACTGGGCACAGGGGACCAACATGACTCACCACAGCCTCTGACCTCTGAGGACTAAAAGATCAACTCTGTGAGGTGGGTAGGATGGGTAGCATATCCACCCACCCACCACTATAGTTTTAGAAAATGGGGGTGGTTGCCGGGTTGGATGGTACATGCCTGTAATCCCAATGATTCAGGGTGCTAAGACAGGAGGATGGCAAGTTTGAAGCCAGTCTGAGCAACTTAGCAAGAGCCTGTCTCAAAATAAAAAGGGCTCAGGATGAAGTGCAGTGTTAAAAGTTTCTGGGTTCAATCCCTAGTACCAAAAGAGAGGGTGGGGATGGTAAAGGAAAGCTGACTCCCTGGAAGCTTAATAGTGACAAGATCTGAATGACACACATGACCTCAGTGTTTTAGGGTGATACCTCAAAGGTAGGTCAAGGAAGCTTTGGATTTAGGATCAGAAGAATGTGCTTTTTCCATTAGGTGAGGTGCATAGACGTTTTGCATAATCTGTGTGTACTGAAAACCTAAGGTGAAATTGGTTGTGTCTGCTTCACAGTTGATGTCAGGTGATTAAGTAGCGTGCCCAAGGTCTGCTGGCTAGTGGTATCAAAATCCATCGGTCCTTAACATTGCTTGGAGGAGACTCTAGCTCTCCAAGATGCCAAATGTTTTTAAGGTGGGGAATGGTTAATTTAAAAATGGGATCCAGACCCTGGGTGTGAACCTAGAGGAACTTGCTGGTCATGATACAATTGTTAGTGTGCCCTGCCCTGGACATCTCACACTGGGTGTGTTGGCTTTTGGACCTCACTCTCCCAGTGGCCCTATGACATAGGGAGTTTAGGTTCTAGACCGGAGATTGTTATTTACATTTTTGTTGGGGTGCTGTTGTGCCTGTTATTTACACAGCTACAGCAGCAAAAGTTGATTCCTTTCTGATCCCACTACAAAGGGTGTCTACTAAGGTCTATTCTGGAATCTAATGTGCTTTCACCCAGTTCGGCCCTTGAATTATATTCGATTAATAATAGTCATAGGAGTAACCTATTTTGCCACAGAGGAAACTGAGGTATAGAGAGGTAAAGTGACTTTTCACGCAGCTTTGGGGGCATTGGCAAGCTAACTCTGTTCAACAGCAGATTCCTGTTTTCCTCTCTTTGGATGGTGGGATCTGTTTTGCCCCCTCAGGGGATTGAGGCTGAAGTACAGTGGGGCAGCGTGCAAGTCTTGATCTTGAGGTGTGGGAAATAGTTTGTGGCAGAAGGTGGTTGGGACATGAGGCAGGACCCTAGGATCAAGAAGTCCGGAGGCAGTGAGGAGATAGAAACCTCTAAAGAAGGCTGTGTTGCTCAAGGTCAGACTACAGTGGATCTGAGGGGCAGGATGCTATCACCCTAGTTAGGTCTCTTGGCCTGTTAATACTCAGAAAGATCTGCTTACAAGTGAAATGAAAATTCACTATGTTGTCTTGGTGGGTGTCTGACTGGGAGTAATTGCTAAATTACTATATATTTGAAGACATCTTATTCCTTGTAGGATGAAGGCTGGTCCTTCTGAGTCCTATGCAGGGTCAGGGACTAAGTAGAAGGAATGAAGCCTGGGAGGCATCACAGAAAAATCCAAGGGGTAAACCAAGATCAGGAAAGTGGTTTTTCCTTGGTTTGGCAGAGAAGGGTCAGGGCAGAACCTCCCACTTTTGACTCAGGCTACAACCACCAGTCTGTGCTTATTAGCACAAGCTGTGTTGGTGCTATGGTGACTCAAAAAGCCTTAGGTTGCCTAATGCAAGTGCAGAGTGCCTATTGTCCCTCAGCCCAGCAGGAACACACAGCTATTCCCCCTTGCCTGTGGACTTTTCTAAGAAGAGTGGGTTGACATCCAAGGGGTGTCCAAGGCCTGTGGTTTTCTCCTTAGTCTGTTTGTGACAGGGCCTAACTCTCTGACCCACATAAATTCCATCTAGGATGGCCTGGATTTTTTATTTTATTATTTAAAGCTCCACCTCAAAGTGTGGCAATGGGGCCCAGGTCTCAAGGGGGAGGAAAAGAGACCAGTGTTTTCCAGAACTTGGTATTTTACCTTAGAGCTCCAGTAAAGTGCATCCTTTCACTTCTTGTGGGTTAGAAAAATAATGGAGTAGCAGGGCCTTGTACTCTCTCTGACAAAGGTGGTTCTCCATTGTGAGGCTCTATTGAAGAAACTAATATACTTTATTAGAGCTTATTTCCTACAAGTCTCTGTATTTAGGGGTTAAATTTAATGGTCTTCTTTGGTGCCACTGTACATACCTCCTGAAGGCTAAATATATGTATTTTGTGACACTGCTAATAAGGAGCCCCACTGAGATTCAGTCTCCCACCTACTTGTTAACTCAGGGTTTTGCACATCAAACCCAGGCTGAGATCCCTGAACTCTGGGCACTGGTCCTGGCTCAGCAAGATGATTTCCTGTACCACTTCTGGTACATAGCCTCTTACCTTTCCTGAGGTTATCCTGCTTTCCCCACCCCTTTAGCCCTAGCAGGAGAACAGGTCTCCTCAGCAGGGCACAGCCAGATAAAAGCCCAGGGACAGAGGTGGTTGTTGGGCATTCAAGGTGGTCTTCAGGGGTGGCATTTTCCAAAGAGTGGGGTAAAGTGATTTATGGCAAGATAGTCTTTTGATCCTGGCAGAGGAGCAGAGCTATAGTAAAAAGTCCCAGGGTAGAGATAGGACATACAGTAAAGTGGGAACGGATAAAACTAATGGAATGATTTTAAAGTGAGCAGAAGCCAGAAGCAGTGAGAATGTGTTGGGGCTGAGCTTTGGCCCCCAACAGAGCCTGGTTGTGTCTGGAGATGATCTTTGGGCAAGAGGAAGCTATGAAATAATTGTGTATAAGAACCGTTCTGGAACTGGGTTCAGTGGTGCACACCTGATGATCCTAGCTACCTGGGAGGCTGAGGCAGGAGGATCACAAGTTGGAGACCAGCCTGGGCAACTTACCACTTCCCTGTCTCATAAAAACAAAAAAGGGCTAGGGATGTAGCTCAGTGGTAGAATGCTTGCTTAGCATGCCCAAGACCCTGGGTTCAGTTCCTGGTACTTTTTTTACAAAAAGAAAAAAACAGGCAGGGACTGGAGGAGACAAGCAGCCCTTGTCACTTGGTTTATTATCTACAGAGACCACTGCCCAGCCCCTAGCTCTGAGTTAGTAGTTTTTGAAATGAATCACTGATTGACCGTATTGATCTTCTTCAGAACCAGAAGAGAACTCATTGGGCAGATTCTGGCCCTTGTGTTCCCCAGGCGGTACAGCCATGTGATGGCTGGAGGACTGTCGCTCCTGGTCCTGGTGAGGTTAAGTGGTTTGCCTAAGGCCATATCAGTCCAGCTCCTGAGGCCATCTTGATGAATGAGTGAATGTGTGCAGGGCATTTGGCATAGGGTCTAGCAGACCTGTGCTGCTGTTCCTCAGCAGTTCTGGGTATTGCTAGAGCTTGCCTCCCCTGTGGGGGAGACTTGATGATGCCAGTTCAGGGATAAGAACCCTTGTGGCATGGAGGGGGCAATGCACATTCCAAGTTGGACGTGTAGGCTCCAACCCATACCATGCCTCAGATTCCTACCCAGAACATGTAACTGTGGGAGAACTTCAGGCCAAGGGGGTGCTGTAAAGTAATGGGTCATCATGTGTGTTTTCCACTTCCCTCCATATAAAATGGTGAGGGTTAGCCATCTCACTGAATTGTTACATGTGTGACCACGAACACTTCCCTACCTCAGCTGTGGAAAAGTCTTTTTTGCCTAAGTGTTCTCAAGCTCCCTCTCACTCCACCTCCAGCTTCCACAGCACGACACCTGTACCTCCGAGGTGGTGCTGGGGTTGGCTCCATGACCAAGATCTATGGGGGACGTCAGAGAAATGGTGTCATGCCCAGCCACTTCAGCAGAGGCTCCAAGAGTGTGGCCCGCCGAGTCCTCCAAGCCCTAGAGGGGCTGAAAATGGTGGAAAAGGACCAAGATGGGTAAGCAGGAAGGGAACCTGGAACCCAGGTTATCAGTACCCATAGCTCACATACACTGAGGCTGTCAGGTGCCTCCCACCTGTCTCCTGTCGGGGCAGGCAGGGCATTCAACAGAAAAGCAAACAGTGAGGGGCCTCACCCTGACCTCTCTGGCTGACTTCCTCAGGCTCCAGGAAGGTAATTTAGCGACTGTCCGCTTTCATTAGCCTGCTCGTTAACTTTTCCCAATTGATTTTTCGGGGCTTTTGATCTAATGCTTGCACAAACGACACCCAGTCAGCTCCCCAGAGGGCTCATGCTCCTTCCCCCAGCTCTTTGGAATGCAGCTGGCTGGGGCCTCCAGGGGAATTGGCTGGAGCTGGCATGTGATCCCACAGCCAGGTGCCTTCTTGGGAACCCTGGCTTGTGACCAGGAGGGAGGGGGCTGAGAGCCTGTACTCATCAGGGAGCAACTGAGATTCTTTACTCCTCAGGGGCCGCAAGCTGACACCTCAGGGACAGAGAGATCTGGACAGAATCGCTGGACAGGTGAGATGTGCCCAGGTTTAGTACCTGGTCCCTCAATCACTCCTTGGCATTTCCAGGACCCCATGTTGTGTACGTGTGACTTGTTTCCTCCCCTGGAGGACATAGCTCAGGAGAGGGCTGCCCAGGGGCAGGAACACAAGAACATTTCTGACTTTTTCTACTGAAGTTGATTGGAAATTTGGGTGTTAGAGTGGGGAGCCCAGGCCAGGCTGATGCTGGGCCTCTGCAGGGCACTTCTGCCCCCACACACTGGTGGTTCCATTGCCCCAGATCAACCTGCTGAGGGATTTTTGTGCAGTGTTGCCTCCTCATATTTCATGCTTCCTGGGTAGCAGGCTGGGTCAGGCCCTAGAACCCAGGTCTCCATCCAGATCCTGACTGGCTGACACTTGGACAAAATTGCTTCACACCTATGGACTCCCTGTCTGTGGAGTGACCCACGCACCAGCCTTCAGTGGTGTGTGAGGACTCCACAGGCTACATACAGCAGGAGCCCCAAGACCTGAGGGGCCCTGGCATGAGCTTTGTAAGGTTTCTATTTCATTGACTCAGGCCTCCTCGAAGCCTTAAAACGTGCAGTTATTTGGTAAAGTGTCAGAAAAGAATGGAAGGTGTCAGCCCTCTGGGAGTTGTTGGAAGGGAGCCTGGCACACACATCAGTGCTGATAGTTAGATTTCAGGGGGCAGTGGGCAAAAGTTGGGCTCATCCATTTGCTTGAGCCCCAGTGGGGGGTTTAGGCTGTTAGTGCCCCAGTGGGGACCCACCTTGAGATGAACTCTTCTTCTTTTCCCACAGGTGGCAGCTGCCAACAAGAAGCATTAGAACAAAAGGATGCTGGGTTAATAAATCGCCTCATTCGTAATTCTGGCCTGGGTCTCTTGACTGACTGAAAGAGCACATTCCTAGCAACCAGGGGTGCCTGGATGGTTATGGTGACCAGCAGCTGGCAAAGCACTAGGCCAGCCAGCCCACTTCAAACAGCTCCTCCCTAACAGGACACTTTCCAGCAGTAGGTGAGGGGACTCTGCCTCCCTCACATGTTGTCTTTGCAGTTCTCTGAAAGCAAGAAACAAAGGGTGACTGGTTGGGCAGTGGCAAATCTGATGCCTGGATTGCAGAGGTGGCATCTCCTAGAAGAGGGATAGTCCTGGGGCCTATGTGTCTTCCCTGGGAGGTGAAGAGGGACCTGCAGATCTCACAAGTGGTGCCATTCTGCCCTCCCCATAGGCTCCTGCAGTTACTGGGGTTACCAGATGTGCACTGCTACCCACAACCCAAAGTAATGTGCCAGGCTTCTATAGCCTGGCACGTGATCATAGGACTACATGGGGAGGGTGGACCTACTTTAGCCTTTGCTTTCTGCATTAAGGGGTGGCCTGTGACCTATCCCTCCAGCAAATCCAACCTGCCACTTAAACTAGTAGGGCTTTGCACAGGACTGGACCCATGAAGCACCAGTGCAGAGATGCTGCTTCTGGTGCTTGGGTGCAGCCACCTCGGTAGCCCCTGCAGTTCTACGCGACAAATGGGATGGGTCCTGTTACTTAGGTCTCTGATGAGGCTTACTAGTGTTGCCAGACCCCCTACCAGACTGATCCATTCTAAAGCAAAACTGAAGTCTACTTGGGTTTAAGTTGTAGCTATAGGCTTGAGATATAGCTCAGTGGTGGAGCATTTGCCTAGCATGAGCAAGATGGTTCCATCCCCAGCACTGGGAGGAAAAAAAAAAACCTTTGCTCCTAATTTTGTGTAACCCCGTGTGCCTAGCTCCCTCTACAATCTTCCCTGTCCTCTTACTCTTTATCCCTGAGGGATTCAGCAAGGTAATCTCATAGAGCCTTGGCTCAGGGCAGTGCCCCAGTAGATAATCAGCTGGCCTTGCATTTTTGTTTAAACACCAAGTATGTGCCAGGTACTTGACAAATATTTTGTTCACCCAGTCAAGTGCCAAGCAGCACTTAGGTGTTGGCAGGAAAACTCAGTCCTATGGCTAGGGCTGATAACACTCAGAAGAAAAAGCCGAGAAAATGAGATCCAAAAGGTTACACTCCTCAGCATGACCTGAGACCAGTCAACACCCAGTCCTGGAATCTTGTCTGTCCAAGGATGAGAACACTCAAGCTGATATAAGGACCCAACACCAAGCATCTGGTCTGCACCAGGGTGGGGCACCAGGAAGAGGTGCTAGGTACACCTGGGCCCCGGTGAGCTTGAAATCCTGCCGCTTTGCCTATCCAGCCACTAGGGGGCAGTGCATGGCTTGGAAAGATGCTGAAGAAGGTGAATTCCTAGGGCTTCCAGCTCTGGATCCACGCTTCTTCCTGGGAAGGGCTTATAAGGAGGAACTGAGGCACAGAGCAGCTAACCTGCTATTCAGTGATAGCAGGGACCCAGCAGTACACCTGGGTCTCTGGAGTGAAGAGGGGAGGTTGCCAGAGCTGGAGGAGAACTAATCTTGTCCTAGGATCTGTGCTGAGTGTCCATAATATTCGTGCAGTTTTACAAGGGGGAATTGTACCCCCATTACAGAAGACAACACTGATGCTCAGATGACCAGTGAGTTGGCAGAACTGAGATGCAAATCCCAGAAGCTCTTCTGTGGGTGACAGTAATAAAACAGCCACCCACAAACCTACCACTCAGCTTAAGAGAGCACAAGGGGGGCTGGCAGTATAGTTCAGTGGTACAGCACATGCCATGTGTGCACAAGGCCCTGGGTTCAATCCCTGCCCCACAGAAACAAACCAGAGAAACAAGGAATAAAACCAAAACTGGCCAACCACTCTGTGTGCCCTTCCCCCAACCTTGTCCTTGCTTCCCTGAGAAGTAACCCCCCTCAACTGGGCATTTGTCATCTATGTGGGACTAAACCTCCATTACAGGCATGTGTCCCGAAGCAGCACACAATGTTGTTTTGCCTTTTGAAAACAAGTCAACTGCATCATGCTGCCCTTCTTATCCTTTCATTGTTTGACTGGCAGCCTTATTGATGCTTCCCCTATTCTGTGGTATTTGGTTGGCCGATGGTCACAACCCATGAATCTGCTCTCCTGTAAATGGCCTTTTGGATTGCTTCTAAATTTTTGCTAATAAAAATCTCCCTGCAGTGTTTGGTTCCCCACCCCACCCCCCCCGCCCCAGTACTGGGGGGTTGAATCTGGGGTGTTCTGCCCTAGCTTCCTGCCTCTTTCTTTTTTTTTTTTTTTTTTTTTTGAACAGGGACTTGCAAAGTTGCCCAGGCTGGCCTCCAACTTGTGATCTTCCTACTTCAGCTTCTGAAGTTCTGAGATTACAGGCGTGCACCACTGTGTGTTTTGTGTGTTTGTGTGTGTACACATGGGTCCCCGAACTGCTCATAGGTATCTCAACTCCACCCTCCCTACTCAAACCTCATTTCCCTAGCCAAGAATGACAGGCTTGAAGAAACCTGGAATAAAAAGGTGATTTTGAATCCCTGCACCATCACTCCTAGACTGTATAGCACCAGGAAAATGATAACCTCCCCTCTCCAAGCCTCAGTTTCCTCCTGTAAAGTGGCAAATGGCCTATGTTGTCCCATCTGGGAAGACCCATGTAAAAGAACTTCAGTAAAAGAGCTTATCATGGTCCTAACTTCTGGGTGCTGGGCACACCATCCCGTGCCACAATGTTAAGGAGAGCCGCTGCTCCTCATCTTGTGGATTTACAGATGCCAAGGCCGTGGCTGGAGATGTAACTCAGTGGTACAGCTCTTGCCTAGAATGCCTGAGGCCCTGAGTTTGATCACCTGTACTGGGGTGGGGAGGCGGGGGGCAAGACTCAGAGGAGGGGAAATCCTTGTTCACAACCCCAATAAATAAGGAAACAGAGGCTCAGAGGGGAACAAGTTTTGCCCAAGTTTTAGGAGCGGGACAAAAGCCGAGTTCCAAACCACCACACAGACTGCCAGCAGTAGGCACCCTGAACTCTCTCTCGCTCCCTCAAGCTTCTGTCCCAAGACTTACCAGGCCTGAACCAGGCCTGAACCAGCCTCTGCCCCCACCCCAGCAGCCACGCCTCAGGGGAATTGCGGCCACTGCAGGTGCAGCGAGCAGAGCAGTTTCTCCCCACTCTGGGTCTGCAGCTACCAGCCTGAAGCAAATGGGCAGGGGCTGCCCCCAGGCCGGCAGTCAAAGGGCCCAGCAGTGAAGACCAGTGGAGCCCATCTCCGGCAGGGTAGGGCAGGAAGTGGGGCGGGGTTGGGGTGGAATCTAGTACCCCAGGACTGCTGCAGCCCAGACTCACCTACCAGCTGGGAGAAGATGCCTGGGGGTCCAGGAGTCCTTCCAGCTCTGCCTGCCACCATCTTCCTCCTCTTCTTGCTGTCTGCAGCCTGCCTGGGTATGTGGCCAAAGGGCAGGTGCTGTGTGAAGGGGTGGAGGAGGTGAGGGTGCTGGAGGACAGGCACAGGTAGTGGGGGCAGGGAAGGGTCAGATGGATGAGGAGCTAGGGAAGGCCCCCTGCAGAAATCAGAAATCCCTGTTTTGGTTTGACCAATCCAAACTCTGCCACAGTAAGTCTGGAGGAGGCTCAGGGAAGCGGACTGGGCCTCCGCAGTCCTGTGGAGGAAGAGAGGAAGGGAGGACATAGAGGGCCACCCTCCCCCTGCCTGTTCCCACAAGTCAAAATAAGGAACTAAGGTGGCTCTTGATTGAACACCACAGCTACGGACAGGACGGGGATTTGGGGGTGAAACTAAGAACCAAAGGGGAGCAAAAGCTTTCTCCTGTACCCTAAATTTAAGCTGCCCCATGTGTAGGCAGCCCTTTCTCAGTGCGGGGTTGGGAGGTGGGAAGGCGTGCCTCATCTATCCTCCTCCTTCCTCCCCTCCCCCACCCAAGGCCAGCTGGCGAGGGCTGTGAGCACATTGACTGAGGAGTTCAGAGAGGAAGGTCACTCACTCCAGTGACCCTGGGAACAGGACTAGAACTCACATCTGTCTGAGTCTTAAGCCTGTGACCATGAGGTTGCTCAGCCTCTTTCCCCACCTCCTCTGTCTTCCTGCTTCCTCACCTCCCTAATCCTCTTACCTCCCAAAGAAGGGGAGCTGGTCAAGTGGACTGAACTGGGAAGCCTGAGAGCTGGGGCTTCCCAGAGGAGGCCAGAGGAGATACCACAGCCTGCTGGGCCACCCCTGCCTCCCTCTGAGACACCTTTGGAATGCCCCATTCCCAATTCCGGGCCCAGGGAAAGGAATAAACCCACCTAGGACCCCTAGGTTGACACATTCAAGTTATAGAGAACTGGAAACTGATCCAGGTTCACAAGCCAAGGCAGGCCCAAAGACTGTTTGCTGGATCCCAAGCAGGGACAGGCCCAGGGAGCTGGAGTCTGAACCCCTACAGCCACTCCGAATAGCCCCAAAGATGCTGGAAACCTCCTGCCCTCCTTGGGCCTCAGCCACCCCCTACAACACAGATAAAGTGGAAGCCAGAACTAAGGGTTTTGCAATGGGGTTACCCTGGGTGAACTGCAGGGTGCAGGACTGGCCTGAAGCTGGGGGTGGGAACATGCACCCGGAAGGACTTAAGTTGCAGGTGCTGCCTGAACTGACTCTGCAAGGAGTTGTCTGGGCAGGGACATTTCATACTAGGAAATCAAACATCCAAAAGTCAGAATTTGCAGGGGCCAAAGCAGGAGAGGCAGGGGACACACCCAAGAGTGCTGGAGCTTCCCAGGGGCCTGAATGCCCATCCCCAGACCCTGACTCAACCTACCTCTTTGCAGGTCCTGGGTGCCAGGCCCTGTGGGTGCATGGGGGCCCACCATCAGTGACAGTGAGCATGGGGGATGAGGCCCGCCTCCAGTGCCAGCACAATGGCAGCAGTCCCAACATCACCTGGTGGCTCATCATCCAGGGCAACCACTCAGGGCCACCCATATTCCTGGGTTCAGGCCACAGCACCGAGGGTGGGTGGACCATCCCAAAAGTGAATAAGAGCCACGGGGGCATGTACCAGTGCCGAGTGGCAGAAAATGGAAAATTAATATACTCCTGCGGTACCTACCTGCGTGTTCGAGGTGAGTAGTCCCCTTCTGGCCCCAGTACCTGCCCCCAAGCTGGGATACCACCTTCCTCATCTGTGAAGTGGGGATAGTGTTTGTCGTGGACTTGGAACTAAATGGACACAGTGAGTGAGGTTCGCACCTGCAGGTCTGTGGGCTCAGGGGTTCTAGGCCTGGTGCGGGGAGGGGGATGGCCAGGAGCTGGGGGCACAGGAGGTGTCAGGCCTCTGAGCAGCAACCCCTCCTCACAGAGCTGCCCCCCAGACCCTTCCTGGACATGGGAGAGGGCACCAAGAACCGCATCATCACAGCGGAAGGCATCATCCTGCTGTTCTGTGCTGTGGTGCCCGGGACACTGCTGTTGTTCAGGGTAAGACCCCAGGTTCCATCCCCCAAAACTTGGGAGAATGAAAACACACACCTCTCTGGGGAGATGGGGGTTAAATGAACTAACACTGAGGATTTTAAGTGGTGTGGGCCAGAGGGCTGTTCTCATTGTTTCCCTTTCACTGTGTCCCCACTGACCCTCCTTAGGGAGGTGCTCACTCACCCAGGGTGTCTCACCCTCCTGCCTGCACCCAGAAGTGCAGTCCCCTGCAGATGTAGCCAACAGCAAGGTATACAGGACCTGTGTCCTTGCCCCTCAGGCCACAGGGCAACTATTATTATTTACTATTATTATTGTTGTTGTCAATTCTGGAGGATAATAAGGCAGTGGAGACGATCAAAAGGACATTAGTTTTGAACCCAGAGAGACCTGTCACATAGCTCATACATGACCTTGGGCATGTCCCTTACCCTTTCTGGCATCCAGGAGGGTCTGAAAAATTCTTCGCCCTCTCCTCCTACTCACTCCTCCTCCTACCCCCTCAAACCCCACAGAAGCGTTGGCAGAATGAGAGGTTTGGGGTGGACACCCAGGATGACTATGAAGATGAAAATCTTTATGAGGTGAGTGGAAGGTGGGGATAGGGCAGCAGCATGTATGTTGCGGGGGTCCCTCCCTGGGGTTGACTGAAGACAGGGAACCCAGATGTCAGGGTACTGATGCTCCTTGCCCCATGGTGTCCCTCCAGGGCCTAAACATCGATGACTGCTCCATGTACGAGGACATCTCCAGAGGCCTCCAGGGCACCTACCAGGACGTGGGCAGCCTCCACATTGGAGATGTCCAGCTGGAGAAGCCGTGACTCCTCCCCTGACACAGGCACCGTGACAGACTGCCTGTCTGCTATGCACACCCAACTCCAGCTTCTCTCCTGGAATGTTCTCTCCTCTTTCCTGGGAGCTTCCTGAGTCATCTTCCCCCTTGGAGTGTCCCACTCTTCCCCTGGAGACTGCCCCCCCCACTAACCCAGCCCTCCCCTGTTGCCTTTCCCAGGCTCCCTCCCCAGCGGGTAATGAGCCCTTAATCGCTGCCTCTAGGGGAGCTGATTACAACAGCCTCGTTAGTGTCACCCCCTCCTCCTGGATCTGTCATGGCCACTTAGTGATAATAAATCCTTCCCAACTGCAGATCTTGGCAGGAGTCATGGATCTCATAAGGACGCACCCCCTCCTTCCTTGGGACCCAGGAGTTCAGGCCTAAGTCCTCTTCTCCTTGGGCCCAGGATTCTGGGCTCAAGCCATGCCCTGCCCACTCCCTACACCTGGGACCAGGTAGCCAGACTTGGCCACCCCCACCCACCTACCCACCCCCAAAACAGGAAGTCTCCTGGCAAATCCCCCACCAAATGGAAGGATTGGTTTGGCCCTTTTTTGTGCCTCAGCCCTCTCCATGTCCCCAAGCCAACGGGGTAAGTGGAAGGGGTATCATGGCTACCAAATTTTTTATTGCCTTTTTAAGCTCTGGAAAGGGTGGACTATCTTGTGGGGCTTGTTCTGAATTCCCCCATGGGTAGACAGGGTAGGAAACCAGGGGGAAGTGACAGGCTGTGACACCCAGTCACTCAAGTAGGGAGAAGAGAGAGGCAGAGGTACAAAGAGGCAAGTCAAGGAGAGCCAGCAAGGGAAGAAGGGATGATGTGGACACTGGGAATCCAAGGGACAGGCATAAGCAGGCGGAAAGAGGCAGCAAGAAAGAGATACAGGAAAGACTAGTCCAGGGAAACCTGGACACGGAGGGGCTGACCGGAGAGACTGTCAGGGAAAGCAGAGTCCGGGAGAGGCCAGAGCCTGAGGTGCGGATGCAGAAAGATGAGAGAGGGGAGGGCAGGGCGATTAGGGAGAGCGGGACGAGGAGGAACAGCGGGGTAAACAGGTCAGGGAGGGAGCTCCCACAGGAGAGGGAGCGAGCCATTGGGACCAGGGGAGAGGGACACAGAAGGCAGGATGCCCAGAGAGGCGAAGAGAGAGGAAGAGCCGGGGCGCACGGAGACGGAGGGCAGGGGAGGCCGCCCTGGCCCCAGCGCACCGGCGCGGGCCTAGTTCCCGGCCCCGGCTGGCGGGCAAGGCGATGCGGGACCCCGGCCGGAGATGCGAGGACCAGGGAGCCCCTCGGCGTGCGGACAGACCGACCCGGCCCTCCTGGCCGGGCGGGGCCGGGCGGGGCGGGTGCCCGGGGGAAAGGAGGGGCGGGCGGGCGGCGAGAAGGGGAAGGAAGCGGAGGTGCCGGGCGGGCGCGGGGCGCGGGCAGGAAGCGGGGAGGGGCGGCGGGGCGGGGGCCTCCGGAAAAACGCCCCAACTTCCTGCCCCGCCGGAGCCAGGAAGCGGGAGCCGGGACGCAGGGCCCGGGATCGCCGAGCCCGACCTCAGGCGCCCCGCCGGTCACCTCCCAGCGCGGACACCAGGTACACCGTCCCGGCCCCGCCCGGCCTCCTCCCCTCGGCTGCCGGGGGAAGTGGGGCAGAGGAGGGCGGGCGCTGGGCGCTCCGGCGGCGGAGGGGCCTCCTCCGAGACCCCCGACCCAGCGGCCACCCCTCCTGGGGCCTCAGTTTTTCCATCTGTCAAAGGGGACAGAGAGCGCTCGAATATTTGTCAAGTGCCCAGGGGGCGGGGATGAACGCTGTGAGCCGGGGTCAAGGCTCCCAACTGTTCAGGACGGATGATCGCACCCACTGCACGGGTGGGGAAACTGAGGCCGGGAGACCGAACTGACTCGTGCCAGGGACACTTTGTGAGACAGTGTGCAATTGGGATTTGAATTCTAAGATGCTTCCTGCTAAGCGCCGTCCTCCATCCCTGCACGCTCTAGGGCCACCTAAAAAGAAAAACAACAATAACACCGTGGGCCGCTGTGAAGCTGAGAGTTGCAGAGCGCGTTTGAAAACGTTTTCGGGAAGCTCCTCTTTGGGCCGTTAATTATACCCTGGGAGATGGGAGTAAGGGGAGAGAGCTGGAAACTTCCCGCATTGTACAGATGGGAAGACTGAGGCTTGGAAACAAGTCATTGCATTTTCAGTGTTACCCTGATGTCAGAAGGAAAGGTATGCTCAAACCCAGGGTTTTAGCTCTCCAGCTTTAGCGGAAGAGGGTGGTGGGGTTGCGGAGGGCATTGTATGAGCGTCGGGAACTCAGCAGCTTCCCGTGTTGGGGAGGCAAATAAGGCGGGGACCCCCAATGCAAGGGCTGGAGATTTAGGGACCGAGCGAGCCGGAGATCTTGGGTTGAGTTCTGGCCAGGAGTTGGAACCACCCTTACCTCCGGCCGGGGGGGCGGGGCCCGAGAGAGTGACAGGGGCAGTCGAGATACGGAAACGCCGGCCCTCCAAGGCAGGCCAGAGCGGCCCTATCTGGCCAGCGTGGCGCAGTGGAAAGCTAGAGCGGCCGGCGGAGGAGTAGAGTCCTGGGGGCAGGAACCTGGTAGGAACCGGGCTAGAGCGGTCGGCGGGAGGAGTGGAGCTGGGCGCAAAGTGGACTCTGGGGCGGCTAGAGCGACTCGGCAGTAGGGGTGGGGGAGCCCGGAGCCCGCGCGCGGAGGCTTCGGTTTCGGCGACTGCAGTGACTTCTCTTCCAACCCAAGCAGGTGAGGGACACGGCTCCTGGCCGTCGTCAGGCTCTGCGCGTCCGACTCCGCATCCCCGACTGTTTATACCTCCACATCCCTGTAGAATTTAGGGCCCCTGTAGAACCGCCACGTCCCATGTAAGATTTGGGGCTCGTGAAGACCCGCCACGTTCCATATAGGTTCCAAGATCTTCCAGACCCTCCAGATTCCGCCTAGCCTCCCGTGGAGGGCCGGCCTCTTGGATTCTGATAGGTCAATAACATCCCCTAGAATTCTGGGCCCTATAGATCCTGGGTCCCGGGATCCACCACACACCCCTACAAGAATTCTGTGCTCGCCTTTTAGTCTTCAGATGTCCCGCAGACTGGCTGCTTTCCCCATAGAATCATGATCCATATGATCTCCATATTCTTTAGATCCACCGTGTGTCAATAGAATCTGGGGCTGCATACATTCTAAGGGCCCTTTTTAGGTTCTTCAAGGCTCCCAAAGGTTCTTGGAGATCCTGGGTCATCCGCTCAATGTCTTATAGACCCTGAGCCCTGCAGAGAACCCAGGGGCCCATGTTCGTCACTTTCCTCTAGAATCTCCACCCCATGAACCTTCTAAATCTGTCCAGACGGACCAAAGCCTCTTGCACACAGTGCTCCTTTTACTGGATCCCAGGCCTTGTCAGGCACATATAGATCACATTTTCCCTTGGACAACTTCACCTATAATTTCCTAGCTTCTTTGGGGACCCCCTCCACTCCCATGCCCTAAACATTGAGCACTCCCTCTCACCCCACTCCCAGTCTTGAGCCCCAGGCCAGGTCCAACCTGCACTCCTGCCCAGGCCACAGCAGCTACATAACCCTGACTTTCCCAGGCATCTAAAGAGACTTGTGTATCAGAGCTTTGGTTCAGATTTTAGTTTCTTAAGGGTGTGGTGGGGGATCCTTATGCTCTGAAATATTAAATTCATCTACTCTGAAGCCAGACTGCCTGGGTTTGAATCTTGGCTCTGTCCCTTATGAGTCATGCCTCAATTTCCTCCTCTGTGAAATGGGGATGAGAATAATAGTGGCAAAAAAATTAAACAAATCAGAATATTGCTGGCCTCATGAGGTCATGGAGAGGATTCAGTGAGTAAGCATCTGTAATATGGCATGCTCTACTGGGCACATACTAAGTGCACCTTGAGTGTTAGCTATTATTTCCTATTATTATGATGAGGAGTAAGGAGATAATTCTTGTCAAGTGCATGACTTTAGGCCTGGCACTGAGCATTGCTCAGATAATATGCCTTCCCTCCTTTACTCCCCCCTGCATTGTGGGTTTGGAACTCAGGACCTTGTTCATGCTAGGCAAGTTCCCTACCCCTGAGCTACATCCCCAGCCCCTCCTTTAGGATTGTCTTGCCTCAGTTGAACTTTTCCATCCCTAAATGGGATAAGAGTGGATTCAGTGTCAGTGGTCATATCTTCCAGCCCAGAAGTTGCAACTGATGGTCTGGGAATGAGACTAGCATAAGGTGCTTGCTTTTGTGGGGTTTAACTGAATTAACACATGAGCAGTCCTTGGAGCAGTACCCAATGTAAGTGCTAGGTGAGTTTAGCTCTCATAATAAATAATTACTGTTATTTTTCTGCCTTGGTTTGCAAATTTATTTATGTGAACATTTAACTGCTCAAAATCTTGAAATTACCCCAGCTTGAATAGTAGACACACTTTTTTTTTTTTTTGCCATACTGGGGATTGAACCCAGGGCCTTGTGCTTTCGAGGCAGGCACTCTACCAACTGAGCTATATCCCCAGCCGGGTAGACACACTTTTTATGGAAAAGAATAAAAATGATGCCTGCTTGGGTGGATCCTACTAGGTGGCATTTGAATACTACCAAAAGCATCATTTAGTAATTGTAGCAAAATCATAGCCACCATTTATGGAAGTGCTAGGGAAAAGGCCCATGGAAGAGGGAAAAGGATGGGACTCAGGCAGCTAGGATTACAAATAGCTTTGGGGTGTAGGGAGCTGCACCTCGCACTGATCCACCCCACCCATCTTCCCACTGCTCCTTCCCCGCCTGACACAGCTCCTGTGACATTATTCAGCCTAATTAGGGACACAGAAATGTCTTTGGAAAGACTCAAAGAGAAGGGGAGACAAAGATGGGAGAGACATTGAGAGATGAAAGAACGGGATAGAGAGAGATGAGACAGCAACTTGGGTCTTCAGAAACTGGCTGTGGAAGGATAAGCACACAGAGGGAGAGAGGCAGGGAGCAATGGAAGCATGGTGGAGAAGGGTGGAGGAGGGTGGAGGAGGGCAGAGAGGCCAAGACCAGTCAGGAGGAGACAGGGTTGAAAGAAGGGGAAGAGCCCAGGAAGCAGAAAGGGCAGAGACTGGAGATAGATCCCTGGGAGAGACAGTCGGGCCCCACCCCCGCAAAATCTTGTAGGTTAGAGGGAGACTCACACCTTGGGGGTGGCTGTCAAGGGCCCCTCCCTCATTTTCTGGGACCAGATGCTGGGAAAGGTAGTTGGTTCCTGAAAGAAAGAAGAACCCCTAGGTTGGGGACTCTGGGTCCCTGAGAGAGGAGGGTTCAGAGTTTTGTTTTCTTGTGTGGAGAGAGTTGGGGGTTGGGGGTTTGCCATTGTGACTTCCTGTCACAGGAAGTGGGGCTAGTGGGTTCAGAGGCAACATCCTGGCCTAGGCCTGTCACAGATCAGAGGAGAGCCCCCCACACCCCGTCCTCTCTTTCCTCCCTCCCCTCAACCTTCCCTTCAACTGTTTGCCCTGCCTCCTTGGGGGCCAACCCCCAGGCCTCTGGTCCCTCCTCTTTTAGGGACCCAGATTGCCAGCTCATACCCGTAGTCCTCTTGTGGACCCAAGCTCCTGGGCCTCCAGCCTGCACCCCCCTCGGGTCCTTGGACTCCCCACCCCCCTGGCTAGTCTCTAAAGGGCTCTTTGTCGCCGCACAGAGGCCCCATTGAGCTGCGGAGGCTGGGATGGGGGTAGGCTGTTTACTCACCTTCACACCTGGGCCAGGAATCTCTGAGTAACCGCCCTGGGCTGCCTCATCCCACCCTAACCGCAGCCCCTCCTCTCCCAGCCCCACAGAGCCTTGGAGATGGAAGACATCGCCCGAGGGGTGGTGAGTGAAGCAAGAGAGGGAGGGTGTGGGGACTGGGGGGCTCCGAGGTGGGGAGCCTTGTGGACTGAAGCCATGCCCCTCCTTCCACAGGCTTCAGGGCCCCCAAGGCCTGGCCTGGTGCCTGTCAGCATCATTGGGGCTGAGGATGAGGATTTCGAGAATGAGCTGGAGACGGTGAGTGGGAGATGGAATGGAAATCTTCTGTCCCACCCTCAGTCTGTCCCTTCATCACAGAGCCAATTCTCCATCCTTGGCTGTGTCTCCTCTGCCCATCTCTTGTTCTCTCATCTTACGGATAGATACCGCCTTCCTCATCTTCCTGCCCCATAAGTGCCCCCATTCCAGCACAGACTTCTTACTCTGGCCCAAATTTATCACTGCCCTCATCATGGATTCCCATTCCTGCTCTCCTAATTTCTGATCTTGTCACCCATGGATATGACATCAAATCTCATTCATTCTCTCCAGCCTTCTGCCTCTACTGTCACCATTCTGATGTAGACACATCACCGCCCCAACCTTCCCAGAACCTTCCAGCTTGGATCCACTGAGAGGTGCCATGGACCAGGTAGGGCCACGAAGGCCTCTTAAACTCTCCCCAAGGCACTTAGCTACCTTCTTTTCCTCCTGCAGAACTCAGAGGAGCAAAACAGCCAGTTCCAGAGCCTGGAGCAGGTGAAGCGGCGCCCGGCCCACCTCATGGCCCTCCTGCAGCATGTGGCCCTGCAGTTTGAACCAGGACCTCTGGTGAGGACATGGCTGGAGAGGGAAGGGGGAAGTGAGGTTGGGCAGGCATGCCTTTCCATGAGCTAGACCAGTAAAAGCAAGCCAGGAGGGTCTGGAAAACACATCCAGAACACATGGCACAAAGTCTAGAAGAAGTAGCACAGCAGCTGAGAGCCAGAAAGCACACCATGTAGTCTAGACAATACTGAGTACCCCATGTAAACCTCAGTGAGCCAAGAGCACTGGCCAGGAGAGTGCCCACAGCAGGCCACACATACAGCCACAGAGAACCCTGTAGCATGGCAGAAACCATGTCCTGTCAGTTGCCTTCCAGGACTGGAGCAGGGTTCCCTGTCACAGTGCCCTTCCCATGGACTTTGAAGGAGGATGGAGCTAGGCCTCTGCAGGTGTTACCAGTCAGCATTTGGAGTTGGTGCTTGGGAGAAAGCTGTTAGCCATCCCAGCCCGTCTGACACTCTAGCCCTTGATCCTGAAACAAAGAAACCACCACAAGTGCCTACCACATGGGCAGGACGTAATTGTTAATCCAGAAACCTCTTGCACCAGGCAGAAGATACCTGGGATTTGTGGATTCAGGACCATTCTGTCCAGAAACACCTGCAGAGTCTAGAAAACTCAGGAGGTAATATATGAAGGAGAAGCCACAGCACTGGCCAGTGGGAGTCTGTAGATGAGGTCTCGGCCCAAGAAGACCAGAGCAGCCCAGCACAGGCCTTGAGCTGGGAGACAGACAGCCCAGGCATGCTCTGCATGGAAATGTACCATGTTTTCCCTCCAGAAAGCTGGGAGACAAAGAAATAGCCAAGAGGAACCCTTGGGGATGTAGAAGGAAGGGGACATCAAAAGCAAAGGCTGGGTGTCCTGATGCCAAAGCTTTAGAAACTGGCAGAAAATTGGGAAATTGCCAGTATCATCCCTGTCTGCATTCCCCTAATGCTGTGGCCCTCCAACAGGGAGTCGTGCCTAAGCCCTGGGTTTCTAGAACACAAGGATCCTACTTAGCCCTCAGCACAGGGATGGTGTCAACTGCCATATTGCTTATGAATGTGGAAACTGAGGCCCAGAAAAGGCCAGAGCTTGCCTGAAGTGACCCCAGATGGCCTCTGGCCTTTTGAGATTTGTCCTCATTGGCCCCTCAGGCTATATTTTAGGGGTAGAGGTAAGGAGAGTGGATGTAGATTTGTTGAAACTGTTTAGAGAGAGTCTGCCCACAATGGAGTAAGTCCTTAGCATACTTCAGGCCATGTCACTTGCTAGGTGAGAACCCCTCTGGGAGCCAGAACAGGTTGGCTGCACTGCGGGCGTCATCCAGCCCAGGGCTGGTACACAGGCACCCTCAGGTGCTGAGTGAGCCCGACTCCCCCACCATTTATTTATCAAGCCGTTGCTGTGCACGGGGACACAGGATTCAAACTCTCCCACCAGTACTGTGTCCACAGGCAAACTCTCAAGTAGCTCATAATATTTGTAGACAATGGGGAGTTGTAGAGACAGGCTGCCTGCATTCAGGCTGCCACTTACCAGCTGTGTGACCTTGAGTAGGCATCTTTATTTTTTTAAATTGTCGATGACCTTTTCATTGTATATATTTATATGCGGTGCTGAGAATTGAACCCAGCGCTTCACATATGCTAGGCAAGTGCTCTACTACTGAGCCACAACCCCAGCCCGAGTAAGCATTTTAACTCAGTTTTCTCATCTATAAAATGGGGTAATGAATGCTGGGCTCCATGACACACACCTAATCTCAGCTACTTAGGGGAGCTGAGGCAGGAGGATTGCAAGTTGGAAGCTAGTCTGGACAACTTGGTGAGACTCTGTCTCAAAATAAAAGTATAAAAAAGCATTGGGAAGATAACTCAGTGGTAGAGTATGTGCCGAGCATGCAAAAAGCAAAACAAGGGCGGCTGGGGATCTAGCTCAGTTGGTAGAGTGCCTGCCTCACAAGCACAAGGCCCTGGGTTCAATCCCCAGCACCGTAAAACAATAAAATGGGGGTAATGATGATCCCTGTGATTGAACAGATTAATTAATGCACAACAGGACGTAGAATCACATCTGGTATACACTGAGCCCTCAGTGTGACCAGGAGGAGTAGTGAAGAGACAGAACCACCAAGAACTATAGAGGATAGAAAATTAGGAAGTGCTCATGGTGGTGACCCCAGAGAGGCTAGGGGAGACAAGGCCTGTGGGTGGAGGTGGAGATCAGGGAGCACTTGCCTAGGAGGTGGCATTAGAGTCCTTCAGTCACTGGGTGCCTGGGGGCTGGGAAGCCCCTTCGGCTATCCAAAGAGGGAGTGTGGTTGGGGGCTGGGAGGGAGGACAGTCACACTGTATGTCCTCCCCAGCTCTGCTGCCTGCATGCGGATATGCTGGGCTCACTAGGCCCCAAGGAGGCCAAGAAGGCCTTCCTCGACTTCTACCACAGCTTCCTGGACAAGACCGCGGTGAGAGACACTTTCAAGCCCCCCATCCCCACCCACCTAGCCCTGGAGAGCCTCTGTGTACCTCCCTACCTCTGCACCCTGAGTCAGCTTAAAGGGCAGCCTGACACTCACCTGGGCCCTCCCAGCATCCTCTCCTCCCTCGAATTCTTGTTCCTACCAGACCTCCTGGGCTGCATCTCCATCTCTCCCAGAGTTCCCCCTCACTAACCTCTCCCCTGAGCAGGTCCTACGGGTGCCAGTCCCTCCCAACGTCGCCTTTGAACTTGGTAAGGAGAGAATTAAGGTACTAGGGTTGAGGGAGGGTCTCTGGCAGGGCCAGTGCCTCCCAGGACACCTGGGGAGGGAGGTCAAGATTCATTCATCCCTTGATAGTAGCACCCCAGGGAAGCTTGGCTGACTGCAGGTGGGTGGGGACTGTGGTCTGAGCAAGTGGGGAGCCAGGCTGAGACTTGGTCCCCAGCCTGTGTGTGTCCCTGCAGACCGCACACGACCTGACCTCATCTCTGAGGATGTCCAGCGGCGGTTCGTTCAGGAGGTGGTGCAGAGCCAGCAGGCAGCTGTGGGCCGGCAGCTGGAGGACTTCCGCTCCAAGCGGCTCATGGGCATGACACCCTGGGAGCAGGAGCTGGCCCAGCTGGAAGCCTGGGTTGGGCGGGACCGAGCCAGCTATGAGGCCCGGGAACGGCACGTGGCCGAGCGACTGCTGACCCACCTGGAGGAGATGCAGTGAGTGGCCAGTGGGCCAGGCCCCCTGTGCTCCTTAGTCCCCAGTTTGTGGGTCCTTCTCAGCCCCAGGGGTGTTTCTGAGCACATGGGCTCTTCCTCCTCCATCACATTTTCATTCATCCTGGTAATGGATCTTCCCTTCTTGGCTTTGGGGCCCCTTTGCAGTTTCTGGGTCTTGTCCATGGTCTTGTGCTTGGGCCAGGCTCTCAGGCCTGTCGAGGCAACTCCCATCCACCTGGAAGAGAGCCTCCCTTCTTTCTGGTGCTTCAGCAGTTGCCCTTCCTACTCTAGAGAGCGAGGGCAGCCTGGAGTCTGTGCTCATTGGCAGGGACCCCAGGCTTTGCAACTTGGCCACAAAACTATGTTCTTTTTCCTGCAGACATACCATCTCCACTGATGAGGAAAAGAGGTAATGGGGTGGGGAGCATGGCAGAGAGAGGCAATGGGTCCCCTGGGTTGGGGAGGGCACTGAGGCCTGGACTGCTAGTCCTGCACCGAGCAGCGTCCCTGGCCCCTGTCCTGCTGAGCCCTGAGCCCTCCTGGATGGGGAGGCAAGACCATGCCTCTGCCCTGGGACAGTAGTGTGCACATGTCTGTTTGTGTTTTGGGCCCTCACTGTCCGCTCCTCACAGTGCTGCTGTGGTCACTGCCATCAGTCTGTACATGCGCCACCTGGGGGTACGGACCAAGAGCGGGGACAAGAAGTCTGGGAGGAACTTCTTCCGGAAAAAGGTACTAAGATCAAACTTGGCCCTCTCACCTCCACAGATGCCCTGGGGGAGCCTCAAGACCCTGACACCTGGGGTCCTATTCTGCCTTCTTGCATCTTAGACATGCTAACCTCCTCTGTCCCCCAACCTCCTGCAGGTGATGGGGAACAAGCGGTCAGATGAGCCTCCCAAGACCAAGAAAGGACTGAGCAGTATCCTGGATGCTGCTCGCTGGAACCGGGGAGAGCCCCAGGGTAAGGTGGCCCTGGCCTCAGCCCCACCCTGTCTCTCCTAGGCCACCCCCACCTCACTATCCTGCTCTCTTGTTTCAGCTCCAGATTTTCGACACCTCAAAAGCGAGGTTGATGGTAATGAACCTGTAGCCAGAGCATCCACCCTGGGTCTGAGGGAGGAGGGCTGGGTCCTGGAGGAGGAGGCAGAGTGTAGGGAGGATCTTGGTCCTCGAGGGAGGAGGGTGGTCTCCCTATGATAGGGAGAAGGTGCAGAGCCGCGCCCTGGGTCCCCTGCAATTGTAGATTGGCACTGCTGCCCACCCCTGCCATTTCCTTCTTTCTCCCTGCTGTCTCCCCAGCTGAGAAGCCAGGTCCTACAGACCGGAAGGGAGGCCTGGGAGTGCCTTCTCGGGACCGGAACATTGGGGCTTCTGGACAGGATATCCCTGGAGTCTCTCTGCACCCTCTGTCTGGAGACAGCCCAGACCGGGAACCAGGTGAGAGATTCCTGGGCTAGGGCAGGACCTGCTCAGATGAAGGCCTCCGACGTTCTCAGCATCTGCCTCTCCCCGCTTCTGGGCACAGTGTTGTGTCCGCCCCTCCTTGGACTAACACTTCCGTCATTCCTTGGGCCTTGTTTCCCAGGACCTGAGTATAGGCAGGCCACCTCAGAACACCATTCCATGCCCCCTTGAGTGTTGAGGCAGCTGCCCCAGTAACGTCATTGTTCATGTTCCTCAGGGCTGTGTGGCCCTCGGCACCTTGGATCTGAGGTGGCCGCCTGGCCTGCCCTGCATTCCCATCCCCACTCTGCAGCTTACCTGTGCTGTGCTCTGTGACTCGTCCCCTTGCTGAGCCCCAGTCTACTCACCTCCATGTGGGGTCTACCTCTGCCCCAAGGGCTGGGAGGAAGAATGGAGGCAGCGGGACCCTCCTGCCTTGGGAGACTGCAGTCTGGCTGGGTGGATGTGTGCAGGGGGCACCCTAGTCCTGCAGATCACCACCCCCTTAGCCCCTGCCGTGTGCTTTGCATTCTTAACATCTGTCTCTCCTTGAGGGACCCAGCTGTGGCATGATGTCTGCCAGGCACTGGGCGCTTGAGCCCCAGCCCGCTTCCACAGCAGGGGAGACCGCAGCCCCTAGCTGGAGAGTCTTGCCCCCCAGGGCCTTCCAGCCAGCTTAGCTCCCTCCTCACTCTGCAGGTGTGGACACTCCCCTGGAGCTGGGGGACCCACCCCCACAGGGCACAATGAACTTGGAGCCACCAGCACCTCCAGAGAGCACAGAGGAGGGTGCTGAGACTGAGAGGTGCCTGACTGGGGTGCCTGGAGGGCGGGGCAGGGCAGGGCCAGCTTCCTGGGGCTGGGGGTGGGGGTCGCCGCTGCCATTTGCACCTGCGTCTCCTGAGCTAGCTCCATGCTGCGCCCCCTCCTCTGCTCCTCTGTCTTCCTCCACTCTCTTCATTTTTCTCTCTTCCTCCCTTTCTCCTTCCTTCTGTGTTCACTTCTTCTCTTTCCTCTGTTCTTCCTCTTTCCTCCTTTCTCTGGCCAGGTTTTCTTCCCCTCCTTCCCCCTTCTTCCTCAGCCTCTCCCATCCTTTTCATTTTCCGTCCCTTCCTCCCCTTGTCTTTAGGCCCCTGCCAGCCTCGCTTCTGCCCCTGGTGCCCTTCATCCCCCCTCTGTGCTCCATGCTCAGTGCCCCGGGGGCCCTGTCCCCCTCACAGTTGGGGGGCAGGCTCTGCCCCCTGCCTGTCTTCGTGCTGCTGCTTTGGGGCCCCTTGGTGGGTGTAAGGAGGCGGGCTGGGTGCCATCTGGTCCACCTCTGACCCTGTGCCCCTCTCTCCCCAGAAGGTGGAAGAGGTGGGTGCCTGGGCCCTGGTGGGGGAGGGCTAGCCCCTCCCCCATTCCTCCCAGCCCCTGTCCCTCCCCTCGGCCACCCTCTCCCCTTCAGCCCCTCTGAGGGGTGGGTGGGAAGCGTCACCTTCCCAGTTGAAGAGCTAAGTATTTAAATCTTCCTCTCTCCCCTTCTGACCTCATTCCCCTGCTTCAGGGAAGGGGGGTCAGTCCTCTACCACACTGGGTCCCCCTTGCCCTGTCAAATTTCAGTACTCCTGGCCACCCTCTGCTGGCCGGGCACCTGGAATCCCACTACTTCTAACTCTCCTCTCTCTTCTGTTGCATGTTTGATCCCTGTCCTGGTCTCTCCTTGTCCCTGTCCTGTCCCTGTCCTGATCTCCACTGTCCCTGTCCCTGTCCTGGTCTCCTCTGTCCCTGTCCCTGTCCTGGTCTCTCCTTGTCCCTGTCCTGTCCCTGTTCTGTTCTCCTTTGTCCCTGTCCTGGTCTCCTCTGTCCCTGTCCCTGTCCTGGTCTCCTCTGTCCCTGTCCTGATCTCTCCTTGTCCCTGTCCTGGTCTCCCCTGTCCTGGTCCCTCCTGCCCTGTCTTGGTGCCCTCCGTCCCTGTCCTGATCTCTCCTTGTCCCTGTCTCGGTCTGTCCTTGTCTCTGTCCTGGCCTCTGCCTGACTCTGTCCTTGACCTCGGGGTCCAGGCTATCAGGGCGTCTGGGGCGCTCAGAGAGCCTGAGGGTGAGCGACCGCCGCCGGCCTTCCCGGGGCAGCCTCGGGGCTAAGGGCCGGGGTGGGGGCCGTTCCCGGAGCGACGTGGACATGGACCCCAGCTCCGCCACGGCCGTGCTTGGCCCTGCCCGACGAGCCACGTACGTCTCTCTCCCCATCCACTGAGGCAGCCTGGAGAGTCAGGGAGGGGGTTGTTGCCAGTCACAGTGGGCAGCGGATGCTGAGGTCACTAAAAGCCACCTATGATCGTGGGCCTTGGAGGAGTGGGTGGGACACTTGTCTAGAGTTTTGGGGACTGCTGTGCAGCATGGACCACCCTGGGGGCACAGAGAGGTTGAACACTGAGGAGTCAAAGTTTCCTTCCTGAAGTGTCTCAAACTGGGACCTTATAAGGCCTCTGTCCACAGCCCTGAGCCTGGAGATGAGGGGGAGCCAGGGCGGTCAGGACTAGAACTGGAACCGGAAGAGCCTCCTGGCTGGCGGGAGCTCGTCCCCCCGGACACCCTCCTCAGCCTGCCCAAAAGCCAGGTGAAGCGGCAGGAGGTGATCAGCGGTGAGTGCCACCCCATCCGCCCTACTGTGACCAAGGACAGAGGCCTGCAGGGAGATGTCCACCTTGGTGTTATTTACCATCAGGAATGCTCAAGACAGCGCATTCCTAGCACAGGACAGTTGATTACATAAATTACGGGACAGTCACTTGATGGAATTTGAATGCAGCTATCAAAGCTATATTTTCAGAGAATTTGTAGCTAGGGGCTTGGGGTGTAGCTCATGGTAGAGCCCTTGCTTAGCATGTATGAGGCCCTGGCTTTTCCCCAGCACTGTTAAAATAAAGTGCCAGAAATAGTATATAAAATTGCATTTCTAGTGTAAGCCTTTGTTTCCTTATTTGTGAAACATGGGCTGTAACACTTCCTCCTTCAGGATTGTCATGAAGATGAGAGAATCATGTGAACCCTCTGTGCAGTGCTGGGCGCAGGGACATGAATTTTATGTGATTGTTGTTGTTAGTACGATTAATGACTTAGGGGGGAATGGTTCCCACAGGGGAAAGGTTGGGGAAATAATCGCTGTATTAGCAGGGCTTGCTTCTGGGTGGGGAGATGTAGGTGAATCTTTTGGTCCTGATTTGTGTGTGTGTGTGCTTTCTAATTGTGTATGGGAAGAGGGGTGGCAAAAGTAGAAAACATGGGGAAGCTAGTTTATTTTATGAAAGTTTATTTACAGGTTACTTAATAGTAGGAAAGATGCTCATTTCAGAGTTTTTAGGGCAGACTGGTGGTATGGCTCAGTGGTAGGGTGCTTCTTAGCATGCAGTCTTGGGTTCAGTCTGAAGCACTGCAAATACAAAACCCTGAAGAATTTTTCAGGTACAAGGTGAATACCTTTTGGGTCACAAACCCTTCTAAAATAATAAAAACATAGGCAGTACTATGTGACAGAACTCTCTGGATTGGTGAGAAATGTGCTTTATCTACATGTCCAACATGGTAAGACCAGCCACATATACATCTTGAAATGTGGTAGATACAACCGAGAACTGGATTCTTGTGTTTCATTTGCATTTTAATTAATTTAAATGTAAACAGATGTATGAGGCTAGTGGCTACCCCACTGGCCAGCATAGTAATTTCTCTCACCAGAAAAATATGCGTAACACACATAACAGTGCATTTAGTATCAGCAGACTTCTGGGGCCCTGGAATTTGTGCATGCTCCCTCTCAGGGGTCCCTGGATCTGAGTTACCAACCTGTGCTAGAGGGAATCATCATGCCAGAAGCCACGGCTGAGAAAATGGCTGGACGGTTGGGCAGTATATACAGCTGCAAGCATGCTGGTGGGGGGACGAACTCATCCTGGTTTGCCAAGGACTTTCTCAGTTTGGTTGTTGTGTTTTTGTGATGCTGAGGATCGAACCCAGGGCCTCACACACACTAGGCAATCGCTGTGCCACTGAGCTACAGCCCCCACTTGGCTTCCGCAGTTTTATTACTAAAAGTCCCAGGACCAGCACGTTGGGACCACTGCTCACTCTGGCTGACAGAAGGGAAAGGCACTGCCAGTCAAGGAATCCTCCACAGCTGCTTAAGGGGGCAGATGACCCCACCCAGAGAGTGTGTCCCCCTAGACCAACTCTTAGGAAATGTCCTCATCCCCTCTGGCTCTGGCCTCCCCTCATTCTTCCAGCCCACCTCTGAAGCCGTCACTCCTCAGTGATGCTTCCTGCTTCACTCCACCCCTACAGAGCTGCTGGTGACAGAGGCGGCTCATGTGCGCATGCTGCGGGTGTTGCATGACCTCTTCTACCAGCCCATGGCTGATGGGGGCTTCTTCCCCCTGGAGGAACTGCAGAACATCTTCCCCAGCCTGGATGAGCTCATCGAGGTGCACTGTGAGTGTCAGGCCACATCCCTCTTCACACACCCATCTTCCTCCTTGGAGGCCTCTGTAGACCTGGAATTCTCCTCGAGCCCCAACCTCTGGCCACCTGTCTGGGGCCCCTAGATGTCCCGTCTCAAGGGAGCAGACATTCTGACTAAGCTCACTGACCCCCAGGAGCCAGACACAGACACCTGTGGCTATGGGTGACCCCCACCATCTCCTATCTGGGTACTGCAGACAACCTTCTAGGCCCTAACAGCACCTGCTTTCCTCACTGCGCCTCTCCCCCAGCCCTGTTCCTCGATCGCTTGATGAAACGGAGACAGGAAAGTGGCTACCTCATTGAAGAGATTGGAGACGTGCTCTTGGCCCGGGTGAGTGCCCTGCCCAGTCCCTCATGGCAGCTAGGGGTCTGGTCCCCAAGCCTGTCCTACTTTGGACTCCCATCCCTGCCTGAGACCCTATTTTGCCCATCACCCCTGAGACCTTCCCTGGCCTGAATCTTGCTGTAGTTCGATGGCGCTGAGGGCTCCTGGTTCCAGAAAATCTCCTCCCGCTTCTGCAGCCGCCAGTCATTTGCCTTAGAGCAGCTCAAAGCCAAACAGCGGAAGGAGCCTCGATTCTGTGCCTTCGTGCAGGTGAAGTGGGACCTGGACTCCAGGTCCCAGGGGAGGATGGGGCTGTTGTCCCAAACCTGGGATGAGTCAAAGCACAGGCCACCCAGCACCGATTCCCCACAGGATGCTGAGAGCCGCCCACGGTGCCGCCGCCTGCAACTGAAGGACATGATCCCCACCGAGATGCAGCGGCTGACCAAGTACCCCCTGCTCCTGCAGAGCATCGGCCAGAACACAGGTACTGTGGGGCCCTTGACTTCTCTTCTCTAGCAGTGACCATTGAGCTGGGAGCTTCCAGGGTTGGGGTTCACTGCAGCCAGTCTGCCCCTTGCCCACAGAAGAGCCTACTGAACGGGAGAAAGTGGAGCTGGCAGCCGAGTGCTGCCGGGAGATTCTGCACCACGTCAACCAAGCTGTGCGTGACATGGAGGACCTGCTGGTGAGCCCTGGCATGGCCCCAGCAGGGATGGGGTGTGGTATGTGTGTGGGCCTGGGCCTACCTCACTTTGTCCAAAAGTCAGACCAAGTTGTCCCTCATGACTCCCCCCTCGGGGTCACTGGAGGTCAGGCCTGGCTCAGCCTTGCCTCTCAGCTTATCCTCCTTGGGGTCACTAAGGGGCAGCCCCAGAACTCATCCCCATAACACTCTTCATTTTGGCCCCAGCGACTCAAGGATTACCAGCGGCGCCTGGACTTGTCCCACCTGCGGCAGAGCAGCGACCCTATGCTGAGCGAGTTCAAGGTGGTCCTGCCTGCCTGCCCCTCCCCATGGCCCACCCAGGCCTGCTGCCCTGAAACCCAGCCCATCCTGTCCCCCCCTCATTCCCAACCAGGCATCTGCTTCAACCCCTGACTTTGGCCTCTGTGACCATCTTCTCCCTTTCCCACCTTCCCTTGACCAACTATCACTCTCTCTCCTGCCCCAAGAACCTGGACATCACCAAGAAGAAGCTGGTGCACGAGGGTCCATTGACATGGCGGGTGACCAAGGACAAGGCTGTGGGTGAGCACTGGGGTGGCAGCAGGATGGGGGCAGTGAGCAGGGTGGAGGTCAGGCGTGAGCACCTGTTGGCCTCACTCCACAGAGGTCCACGTGCTGCTACTGGATGACCTCCTCCTGCTGCTCCAGCGCCAGGATGAGAGACTGCTGCTCAAGTCACATAGCCGCACGCTCACGCCCACTCCCGACGGCAAGACCATGCTGCGGCCTGTGCTGCGGCTCACCTCTGCCATGACCCGCGAGGTGGCCACCGGTGAGTGTAACAGTGGCGCGGCTCAGGGCAGGTCATCCAAGCAGAGCTGCCCCGTGGGATGGGTGACGGAACCCTCTAGAGGGCCAGGGAGACCACTCTGATTTCTGTACAAGTCAAGAAGAGGCCTGCTGGGGCTGGGGCTGGGGTGCGGCTCAGTGGTGGAGCACTTGCCTAGCACATGTGAGCCCCTGGGTTTGATCCTCAGCACCACATACAAATAAATAAAATAAAGGTATTGGCTGGCTGAGACAGAGGTGGGCAGGGCTGGGAAGGAGACCTATTAAAGTAGAGGGGATCCTAGTGCATTGGCCCATGCCTGTAATCCCAGCAGCTCAGGAGGCTGAGGCAGGAGGATCATGAGTTCAAAACTAGCCTCAGCAACTTAGTGAGGTGCTAAGCAACTCAGTGCGACCTGTCTCCAAATAAAATACAAAAAAGGCTAGAGATGTGACTCAGTGGTTAAGTACCCCTGAGTTCAAAACACATTACCAAAATAAATAAATAAATAGATAAAAATAAAGAAGAGAAACTGCTCCCAGTGTCTGGCCTGCCCTGATCAATTCTTTGTTTTTGTTTTTGTCTTTTCCTGGTACTGGGGATTGAATCCAGGGGCACTTTACCATTGAGCCACAAAATATTTTTTATTTAGAGACAGGGTCTCACTAAGTTGTTTAAGTTGTTTAGGGCCTCACTAAGTTGCTGGCCTTGAACTTGCAATCCTTCTGCTTCAGCCTCCTGAGTTGCTGAGATTACAGGCGGGGGCCACTGGGCCAACTCTGATCAGTATTTTGACATGACACCCTGGCTGACTGCATGGAAATTTTTGGGAGCTGGGGCAGGAATTGTAGGGAACCCAAGGAGAGGGATTTGTAAACATGCTGCTAAGAAGTTGCACTGGGGTCCTGGACAGTGGGGCGGGCAGGACTGTGGGCTGTAGCTTGAGGGCCTCTGTAGCAGAGCAGCCAGTGACTGGTTGCTTCATCAGATGGGGGCTGGGGTGAGCAGAGGCCTGGGGTGGGGGTGGGCCCTGGGTATTAGTGGGACAGTGAGGGGCTTCCCAGTGCAGGCTGTGCTGAGGGAGGGGTGCACGCTGGGGACCGTGGCCCTGAGCACTGTCTCCTGTCTCCCCTCCCCCTGCAGATCACAAAGCCTTCTACGTTATTTTTACCTGGGACCAGGAGGCCCAGATATACGAGCTGGTGGCACAGACCGTGTCAGAACGGAAGAAGTGAGATGGGGGCCTCGGGTCAGTGTGGGGATGGGAGGCATCACACAG
>JAJEJO010000275.1:0-42159 GCA_020662805.1 Glaucomys volans | reverse complement strand
ATGGAAACCCCAGCTTTTTTACTCAGTCCATGTGCATGGTATGCTTTTTCCCAACCTTTCACCTTTAGTCTGCGGGCATGTTTTTCTATGAGATGAGTCTCTTGAAGGCAACATATTGTTGGGTCTTCCTTTTTAATCCAGTCTGACAGTCTATGTCTTTTGATTGATGAGTTTTGGCCATATACATTCAGCGTTATTATTGAGATATGACTTGTATTTCCTGTCATTTTAGCTTTTTTGGGGTTTTTAGCTTAACTTTGTTTCTCCTTTGATTGACTCTTCCTTTAGCGTAGTTCCTCCCCATGATGACTGAGATTGTTATTTTTCGTTTCTTCCTCTTTGAATATTTTGTTGAGAATGATCTGTAGGGCAGGTTTTCTCTTTGTGAATTCTTTAAGCTTTTATCATGGAAGGATTTTATTTCGTCATCAAATCTGAAGGTAAGTTTTGCTGGGTATAAGATTCTTGGTTGGCAACCGTTTTCTTTCAGAGCTTGAAATATGTTGTTCCAGACCCTTCTTGCTTTTAGGGTCTGGGCTGAGAAATCTGCTGATATCTGTATCGGTTTCCCCCTGTAGGTAATCTGATGCTTTTCTCTTGCCACCTTTAAAATTCTATCTTTGTTTTGTATGTTAGGTATTTTCATTATAATGTGCCTTGGTGTGGATCTGTTGTAATTCTGTGCTTTTGGTGTCCTGTAAGCTTCTTGTAATTGATTTTCCATCTCATTCATCATATTAGGGAAATTTTCTGATAATATTTCCTTGAATAGATTATTCATACCCTTGTTTTGTATCTCTGTGCCTTCCTCAATCCCAATTACTATTAAATTTGGTCTTTTAATTATGTCCCATATTTCTTGGAGGTTGCGTTCATGATTCCTAACCATCTTCTCTGTTTGTTCGACTTTGTTTTCAGGATTAAATATTTTGTCTTCTTTGTCTGAGGTTCTGTCTTCCAAGTGATCTATTCTGTTAATTATGCTTTCTATTGAGTTTTAACTTTGTTTATTGTTTCCATCATTTCCTTGTTTCCTTCAAGAATTTCTGTATGTTTTTTTCTCAGAATTTCTATCTCTTTATTGAAGTGATTTTTTGCTTCCTGCAATTGCTCTATTAGCTGATTATTCATAGCCTGAATCTGCTCTCTTGTCACATCATTCTCTTCTCTGATCATTTTAATTATGAACATTCTGAACTCCCTTTCTGTCATTCCTTCTACCATGCTGTCTTTGGGTTCTCTTGATATATCATCTAGGTTTGATTGGGACACTTTCTTCCCGTGTTTTCTCATGGTGCTCATGTATCTTCCCCTCTAGTAGTGCGAATCTGAGGGCTTACAATTTCCCTGTGAAGTCTTAATGTGTCCCTGTAGATTTCCCCTAAGTTCCCTGTTGCTTGAGAAGTACTTGATCAAGTGGTGACCCAAGAAAGGTGACATCCCACTACGTCCAGGTTGGGAATGAGCAATGCTTCTGGGCCGAGGCAGCCTAGTGTTGATAGACAATAAGATACAGCAAGGTGGTAGACTCTGGGCCAGGGTATGGACCTGGGCATAGACCAAGTTGGGGTGGTGTCACAGAACTGTGCTCAGTGATGGAGACCCTGGGCTTGAGAGCCCAGGCTGGCCTGAACTCCTCGCTGGGGCTCAGGGGGTGGCAGGTGGTTGCTCTCTCCTGGGAACACTATTAGCTGGTGCCAAAGGCCCTATGCTCCACGCCGGAGTCAAGGACCCCAGGGGCTCCTGGCCAGACCTCTCCAGAAACTGCGGGAGGCCCCAGGCAGCCTGAGATGGTCGGTCTCCGCCTGGGAGGTTGCTGGCTGATGCCAGAGCCTGGCCAGTAACTCTAAAGCCGCTGCTGTTGTCCTGCACTCACTTGCTGGCTGGCACAGACCCAGGTTGGTGACTCTGATGCAGCTGCAGGGTCCAGGGCTCCCGGGTGGTAGCTGCCCCCGGCCGGGCCAAGCCCAGCCTGGCAGAGTTGGTTCCGCAGTGGCGACTGGGGACCCCTTATATGTGATTTGAATATAAAATCTCTTTGAGAGCCATATTCCTGCTGTTTGAATCCTGAGCAAGTAGGAATCCACGGAGCAAGTAGGAATGCAGCCTTCCTCTAGCCCACCATCTTGAATCCTGGAGCTTTTCTTAATGGATGTAACTTTAGAAAGTTTTATGAATCAAAATGTCCCGCTTTCAAGATAGATTGGTGCCCTCAGGGCATTGGGCAACCAAACCATCAGGACCAGGTGCCTTATATTCAAATTTGGATTATTCCTTAAGCTTTGCCTTTCAGCTAGTTCGGGAACTAGGAGAGGCTGCCCTGATTTGATGGCAAATGCCAGACCAGACTGAAATGCAGCTCGTGCTGTTACCAATCCCTTAAGACTCAGGTAACTATCAAAAACCATTTCCAAATCCAGGGGCCAAAGGAGGGAGAAAATGGCTGGGGGCACCTGCACTCTTGAACCCCTGAGGGGGAGGAGATACCAGGTACAACCCCCCAGTGTTACAGCACCCCCACAGTGAATTCTTTTGCAATATGTAAATGACATGTGCCTCTAGCCAGGAGGAATAACAAAAGCTCTTTACAGAGCTCTTAAGCATTCAAACTCTGTCCTGATAAAAATGGTTAAAGTGCCTGAGATATCAGGTTTCTGCTGGAACAAAATCTCAAGTAGAACTTATATTGAAATGACAATAGAGGAAGCAAAAAGCCCAGTAGGAGACCAATTTCCAACCCAAGGGGGAAAAAAAAAAAAAACAGAGTGTTTTATTTGAGAATAACTAACAGCTGGTCAAATACTTGTTGAGCTCATAACTTTTGGTCAGTCCCAGTTGAAGTTTTTATTCAACTTAGATTTTTGAACATCTTGTTACATTGCAATGGAGATAAAAGGGAAGCCCCTATGGCTCATGGCTGCACCCAACCACCTAGTAACTTCACGGCTCATGGACCCACCAATATACCTCCTGGACCCTGCTTCCGATGTGGGCAACAAGGACGCTAGGCAAAAGGCTGCCATAACCTGGGGAACCCCTCCAAAGCCTGTTCCAAAAGTGGACAATGGGGATATTGGAAGGTGGATTGTCCCCAGGGAAGGACACCCCTTCCCCCAGTACAGTCACCCCATTCCCAAGTCCCATTCACCGAGTTGCTGGAATGATGGGGCCCAGAATTCCTTGCCCCTGCCACCTCAGATGGTACATCTGAGGAGCCCCATGTCACAGGGATGGTAAATGGCCATGAAGTCTCATTCGTGGTCAATACTGGGGCAAGCCTTTCACTCTTGAGTGAATGGCATGGATATACTTTTAAATCAAATACCCCAATTATGGGAGTCTCAGGTACCCCTACGTATCCACCGCAAACACTTCCCCTATTTTGCACATTTGGATACCTTTCATTTTCCCATTCTTTTATAGTTATGCCTAGTTGCCCGGTTCCCCTTTGGGTTGAGACCTCCTTCACAAATTAAAAGCCTCCATCATCATTCCCCGTTTAAAGTTCACTACCATTTTTTTAATGCACACTGACCCGGACGTGGACTCTGTGCCCCCAAGCCTCCCAGTTGCCCTTTACTTGCTAGAACTAATCCCACATCTGGGACACTTCTCAACCTAAAATAGCCAAACATCATTTCCCAGTTCGGATTCAATTGAGACCCTATGCTCCTACCTTTGACCCTCCTCTGGGTCCGAGCACTGCCCCAAAAGCCCCTTATGCTCAGCCCTTTTGAACTTCTTTATGGGCGACCTCTTGTCCCACACACCATTCAACCTCAATCACCTAGCATTCCTCCTGAGGCTCTAAAACCCCTCCTAGCTCACCTCAGGGCTACTCTCTGGAAGTATGCACACACTCATCTTCCCCAGCTCCAATCTACAGAGACCCCCCATCCTATTTCCATAGGGGCTTTAGTTTACCTCTCCCCTTCCCAACCTGTAGCCCCCTTACAAGAAAAGTGGACAGGCCCCTTCAAGGTAATTTTAACCACTCCCACTGCAGCCAAGTTAGAAGGCCACCCCTCCTGTATCCACCTAAGCAACTTGAAGCTTGTTCCTGCTAATGCCCTTTATCACTCATTCCTACAGGCCCCACCCAACTCTTCATTACTCTCCTTCCTGCCATTCCTGAAGAAGCTGCTAAGCCACACTCCAAAATTCCTGATGTCCCTTTCTATAGCTGCCTTTCATCTTTTCCTAATGGCACTCAGAGATTAATTAAATTTACTATGTCCACTCCCCCTTCATCTTTCTCCTTCTCAAGCATTAGACCTCATTTGGAATCTCTGGCTTCAAGGAATATTTATTGACTTAACCCCCACCCAGATTTCTTTCTTCTCTCTGTGTTTTCTGTATATTGTCTTTCAATTCCATAAACAGCTGCTCTGGACCTGAACTGGTGGAGAATGAAGAAGTTTGGGGCAATTTAGCTGAAAGAATTTCTTCTCTGAACCCTTTTAAATACTTTTCTACACATGTAGCTGGATTATTAGATAAAACTGTACTATTAATTTTATTTCTGTTCTTATTTTGCATAATTTGCCAAGCATGATGGAAACAATTAAAGTGCCAGGAAACTATGATTCCAAGGCTAGTCATGCTTCCTATGCTCTGAAGGGCACACACTCCCAGAATCATGGAACAATTTTCTTAACAAGTTTACCTGCACAGCCCCAGAAGCCTTCTGGAACACATGGATGCCAATCTCCTGGTCACTTCCTGACCCACTGAGACCACAAAGAAGAATTCCACCTAAGATGACCTCAAGACCCTTCCCCTACACTCTTCCCCACCAGGGTTTCCATACTCTGTTCCAGAACTCTGAAAGGAGGGCTCCCCCCCACAACTTCACCCCTTCTCAGCTCAGGGCAGCCAGATCTGACTTTACAGTGCCCCATTTCCTTCTCCCCTTTCAGAGTCTAGAATGAAGGGTTATGGAAAATAATATTCATATAAAATAACTCCCCAAGAAAAATGAAGGGAAGGTGTGGCTTGAGAAGTGGGAAAGGAAACTGGTCAACCATTAAACCTCTCCCAGTGAGTGCATTCCTGATAGCAATGGGCCCTGGGGAAAAGGGTGGATATGGAATGCTAGGCCCTAAACCTTGACCTTCCCCAAGTCAATCTAATCCTAAATGACATTGGGCAAGATTTGAATACTCATCCTTCGGTATCTAATTTTAAATTGCATGCACTCAATGGTTATATCACCCTCCTGATACCTTATAAAACCAGAATTACCCCTGTAACTGGTGGCCATTTTCCATCAGGAAAGTGGACCCAAATGGGGCTATTTTCCATCCCGAAGGTGGACCCGAATGACACCCAACTCTGTGAAGGAATAAAGGCTTCTCTGAATCTGTTGAGGTCTGCCTCCCGTTTTCCTTTTTGCACTTACAGAACAAATTGTATTTCATGTCTGTATAATTATATCAAAATGAACCCAAACATTATGTACAATTGTAATGTACCATTAAAAACAAAATTTAAGGACAGACATCAGGCGCAACCCAGGTGCAGATGGCTGAGTGCTCCCCACTCAGAATGTCGGCCCAGAGCCCACTCGTGGATCCTCCACAGGGACCACAGCACAGCTGGGAGGTGAGAGTCTTAAGGGCAGGAAGTGGACACTGAGGAGAGGCCACTTGGGTAGTCTTCTCCCAAAGGCCCAGTCCAGAGTCTTGCATTCTACTCAGTCAAGTTCTGGGAGAATTCCAGGCTCGGGGAGGTGGACCCAGTGACAGACATCAGGCACAGCCCAGTGCATACTGGTGATAGTTCCCCACCAGGGACATAGGCCCAGAGTGAACCTCTCAGGGAGCAGCAGGCACAGTGTGGAAGCGGGATCCTTCAGTGTGGGGGAAGCGAGCACAGAGTCCACACTTGAGGCTCCCATGCTGGGAGGCCGAGCCCAGAGGTCAAGACTTACTCCAGCCTGACCTCAGCCTGTGGTCTACTGCTACTGAACACTAGGAGGTGAGAAATTGGAAACCTGCAGGGACACCACTTGTTTTAAGGGGTGAAGCTGCTATACCTCAAATTCTCATGGATGGAAGGGAAGATGCATGAACAACATAAGAAGACGGGGGAAGAAAGTCTCTCAAATAAACCTAGAAACTGCATCAAAAAAAATCCAGTGATAACATGGTAGAAGAAGTGTCAGAAATGGAGTTCAGAATGTACATAATTAAAATGATCAGAGAAGCAAATGATGAGATGTGAGAGAAAAGGCAGGAAATGAATGATCACACCAATCAACAGTTAAAGGAACAGATGCAAAAAGCAGATCTTTTCAATAAAGAGATAGAGATGTTGAAAACAAACCAAACAGAAATCCTTGAAATGAAGGAACCAATAAACCAAATTAAAAACTCTATAGACAACATAAGCAGCAGGATATATCACCTGGAGGATAGAACATCAGACATTGATAACAAAATATATAATCTTGAAAACAAAGTTGACCAGAGAAGATGGTAAGAATTCATGAATAAAGCCTATAAGAATTATGGGATATCATGAAAAGAAGAAATTTAAGAATTATTGGGATTGAGGAAGGCACACAGATACAAACCAAAGGAATGAATAATCTGTTCAATGAAATAATGTCAGAAAATTTCCCACATCTGAAGAATGAAATGGAAAATCAAAGACAAGAGACTCACAGGACAGCAAAGGTACAAAACTACAACAGATCAATACCAAGGCATACTACAATGAAAGTACCTAACATACAAAATAAAGATAGAATTTTAAAGACTGCGAGTGAAAAAAATCAGATTACCTTCAGGGGGAAACCAAGACACTGATCAGCAGATTTCACAACACAGACTGTAAAAACAAGAAGGGCCTGGAATAATGTATTCCAAGCCCTGAAAGAAAATGGATGACAACCAAGTATCTTATACCCAGCAAAACTCATATTCAGATTTGAAGATAATATAAAATCCTTCCATGATAAACAAAAGCTAAAAGAATTTATGAATAGAAAGCCTTCCCTACAGAACATTCTCAGCAAAATATTCCATGAGGAAAACATGAACATCAACCATGTAAATGAGCATAAGGAGGAACTACCCTAAAGGAATAGCCAAATAAAGGAGAAACCAAGTCAAGTTAAAAACCAAAAATAAGCCATAATAATTGGGAATCCAAATCATATCTCAATAATAACCCAGAATGTTAATGGCCTGAACACATCAATCAAAAGACATAGACTGGCAGATTGGATTAGAAAGAAAGACCCAACATTATGCTGCTCCAAGAGACGCATCTCATAGAAAAAGATACCCACAGACTAAAGGTACAAGGATGGGGAAAAACATACCATGCACACAGACTCAGTAAACAAGCAGGGGTTTCCATCCTCATATCAGATAAAGTGAATTTCAAGCCAAAATTAGTTAGACAGGATAGTGAAGGACATTTCATTCTCCTTAAGGGAAGCATAAATCAGTAAGATGTGACTAACAAAAATATTTATGCCCAAAGCAACAGTGTCATGTATGTCAATCAAATCCTTCTCAACTCTGGGAACCAAACAGACCACAACACAATAATACTGGGTGACTTTAACACACCCCTCTCATCATTGGAGAGATCCTCCAAGCAAAAACTGAACAAAGAAACTATAGAACTCAATAAGACAATTACTAATTTAGACTTAACAGACATATATAGAATATTTCATCCATCAAAATGTGAACACACTTACTTCTCAGCAGCACATGGATTCTTTTCTAAAATAGACCATATGTTATGCCACAAAGTTTCTCTTAGCATATACAAAAACATAGAGATACTACCTTGTATTCTAGCATAATGGAATGAAATTAGAAATCATTGATAAAATAAAAAACAGAAACTACTCCAACACTTGGAGATTAAATAATATGCCATTGAATGGTGCATGGATAACAGTAGACATCAGGGGGGAAATAAAAAATTCTTAGAGATCAACAAGAGCAATGGTACAACATATCAAAATCTCTGGGATACTATGAAAGCAGTGCTAAGAGGAAAATTCATTGCATGGAGTGCATTCAATAGAAGAAGGTAAACAAATAAGTGACCTCACATAACAACTTAAAGCCCTAGGAAAAGAAGAGTACATCACAAAAAGTAGTAGAAGGCAGGAAATAATTAAAATCAGAGCAGAAATCAATGAAATTGAAAGAAAAGAAACAATAAAAAAATTGACAAAGCAAAAATTTGGTTCTTTGAAAAAATAAACAAAATTGATAAAACACTTAGCCACGCTAACGAAGAGGAGAGAGAAAACTCAAATTACTAAAATTCGTGATGAAAAAGGAAATATCACAATAGACTCAATACAAACCATAATTAGAAGTATTTTGAAAATTTATTCTCCAACAAAATAGAAAACCTGGAAGACATCAACAGGTGCCTAGAGGCATATGAGCCACACAAACTGAATCTGGAGGACATACACAACTTAAATGGATCAATTTCAAGCAATGAAATAGAAGAAGTCATCAAAAACCTACCAACAAAAAAAAGTCCAGGACCAGATGGATTCACAGCCAAGTTCTATAAGACCTTCAAAGAAGAGCTCATTCCAATACCCCTCAAAACATTTCATGAAGTAGAGGAGAGGGAACCCTTCCAAACTCATTCTATGAAGCTGATATCACCCTGATACCAAAACCAGAGAACAACACATCGAGGAAAGAAATTTGAGATCAATATCCATAATGAACATAGATGCAAAATTTCTTAACACAATTTTAGCAAATCACATACAAAAACATATTAAAAAGATAGTGCACCATGATCAAGTGGGTTTCATCCCAGGGATGCAAGGTTGGTTCAACATCTGGAAATCAAAAAATGTAAGTCACCACATCAATAGACTTAAAGTCAAGAACCACATGATTATTTCAATAGATGCAGAGAAAGCATTTGATAACATACATTACCCCTTCATGCTCAAAATGCTAGAGTTAGTGCAGCCTCTCTGGATAGTGGTGTGGAGATTCCTCAGAAAACTTGGAGTGGATCCACCATTTGACCCAGCTATCCCATTCCTTGGCCTATACCCAAAGAACTTAAAATCAGCATACTAGAGTGATGCAGCCACATCAATGTTTATAGCAGCCAAATTCACTATAGGTAGATTGTGGAACGAACCTAGGTGCCCTTCAATAGATGAATGGATAAAGAAACTGTGGTATATATACACAATGGAATATTATTTGGCCATGAAGAATAATAAAACTATGACATTCACAGGTAAATGGATGGAATTGGATAAGATCATCTTAAGTGAAATAAGTCAATCTCAGAAAATCAAAGGCTGAATGATTTCTCTTATAAGTGGTTGATGATACATAGTCAGGGGAGGTATGGGAAGAATGGAGAAGGATTAGGGTTAGGGTTAGGGTTAGGGTATCATCTTTTTCATGCTTCTACTGCCCTGATGGTTATATTTACTGTTGCTGGGATCCTCTACTCCTACTCTCAGATTGTCTCCTCATTAATGAGGATGTCCACTTCTGTGAGAAAGCATAAAGCAGTTACCATCTCTGGGTCACACCTCTGTGTGGTCACCTTATTGTATGGAACAGGCCTTGGGGTTTACCTTAGTTCTGCTGTGACCCACTCTCCACACGGAAGCACAATTGCCTCAGTGATGTACACTGTGGTCACTCCCATGCTAAACCCCTTCATCTGCAGCCTGAGGAACAAGGATGTGAAGGGAGCCCTGGGGAAACTCCTTAGCAGAGCAACCTCTTGTCCTTAATAGTTCACTCAGTTCAGAACTCAGGAAATGTTTTATCCCCTGAGGCAAAAACACTGAATTTCAACTTCTGGCTCTTTTCCTCCTCTAAATGACATATTTAATTTATTGTGCTCCCAAAATATTTATAAACTCATGAAAAAAATATTCAACACTAATGGTGAGGAAAATGTAAGTAAAAGCCACAATGAGATGCAACTCCATACTCAATAATAAAAATGACAGACAATAACAAGTGTTGGCAAGAACACAGAAAATTGGAACTTTCACAGCAATCCATTGGGAATGTAAAATGGTATAACCCTTTTGGGAGCAGAATTTTCAGTTCCTCATATAGTTTGTCACATAGCCATCATGTGAGTCAGTAATTCAAATCTGAGATATACCCAGGACAACTGAAAACTTCCACAGAGAAATATCAACAAAAATGTCCATTGCACCATTATTCTTAACTTCCCAAAACTTGGAAAACCAAAATGTCCATCAACTAATGATGAGTGGATAAGTTAATGTGATATATCCATATATCCATATCATTAAAATGAGTGACATATTCATACATGTCAAAATATAGATAAGTCTTGAAAACATTATGTTAAATGACAGAAGCCAGACAAAGATCACATACTATATGATGCCATTTTTGGGGATTATAAAAGTATTCTGGAATTAGATAGTGGCAATGACTGCACAACCATGTTAATATGTTCAAAAGTACTTCATGTTCTACTTTAAAGAGTGAATTTGAGGTTGTATGAATTCTATTTCAAAAATAATTAAAATAACATACTTGTCAAAAGAATAGTTCATTCCACAGAGTCATATTTACTGTCCTTCTGCTTCTGAATTCATAGTCAATAAAATAAATTCATCACTATCTAAAAGAATAAAAACTCAATGTCCATCTTTAATATTTGCAAATCCATTTAATGAATCAGGTCAATAAGGGAGAAATTTGTATTCTCTTACAAGAAATTGATACTATTCTCATTTTGGCAATTCAGATTTATGTTTCTAAGAAGAGCTTCCTGTTTTTATTTCCAATCTACTTTTTTGGGGTTTGGGATTTTATGCTCTGGTAATTTTTGGGTTTTATTTTTTATGACAGATAAGAATTCAATTCTAGTCTTTGGTCAAAGTGTTTTATGTTGGTATTGTGTAAAGTACTGATCTTTACACAGTTGTTGGTAATTTTGAACAGCTTCAAATATTCCAAAGTTTCCAAAAAGAAAACAGTAAGGGGTTAACTAGGGTACAGTCATCTAATGACTATAAATTCCACACTTTTTCTATTATCTGCATTCCCTGTATCAATCAAGTCAACCCAGGTGGTCATGAGAAGACTCAGGTCCTTTCTGGATGATGGCAAGAGGCCTCCCTCAGTTCCTCACCATGAGGGGCCCTGTGGACAGCTCACAAAACAGCAGGTGGCTTCTTTTGGTGTGAGCAAGTAGGTGAGAGAGCAGCAGAGGGTCAGGCTACCTCACAATGAAGACATTGGTCTCAAAACATCCCAAGACTACGGAAAAATCCCTCTGCATTCCAGTCTGCCCTCCCCCATCAAACCTTACAGCCTGCTGGCAAAAGTCCCTATACAACAACAGGCAGATGGACAAAACCATCTCTCCTCTGCACTGGTCATACCTACAAATCCAGCAATAATTGAGTCTGCTCCTAGACTTGGAGTCAAGAATATCCACCTTGGTTCTCTCCTAGCCACAGGGTCTCACCACATCCTCACCATAACCTGAAGGTGTTCTGTTCACACATATAGCAAGTGCACCAGGGACTGTGAATTTCAGCTCAAAAAGAAAGTGCTCCTCTCACCCCAGAATACATTGTAAACCTTTGCATATGGGTGTGTTGTCATCTAGTGAAGTTATTAACTTAGTGTGCCTTTGTCCAGTCATTTTGAAGTGATAGTACTGGTTGTTCAGGAAATATGATTCTTGGAAACTACCCACATTCCACCCATGAGGACCTTGTGGCTCAGAGAGACAAATTTAGACATTGATTCCTAATTGATTTTTATAAGGAAACCTGAATGTGTATGCTATTAACTTGGATGTGGAATTACAAGTGCTATTTATCTGTGTGTGGATAAATGTTAGAGATGAATTTTGCAGGACCATGTAACTGAACAGTAGGCATATGGAGCTGAATTGGATAGTGAGATGCATGGTATTGAGCCTTTAATACAAATGGGTGGTAGCAAGTTTTTAATATTAAACTGCAGTCATTTCATAGTGGATGGATTGGATCAGACATTAGCTGTCCCACCATAGTCTAGTACAAAGGACATGTTGAATGACATCTAAGAGAGCTGTTTGTGCAGTAAATGAATCATTTCCTTTCTGCTCTTTCTAATTTTCTAACACATAATGAATGTCCTTAATGAAAACAGAAAGACCCTAACTTTAGTCTTTCTTGAATGTACATGACAAATTTCTACCCTCACTTTTTCACTCTTTATTATTTGTAGAACATTTCAAATCCAACCCTCATTCTATGATTCTTTATCTTGCAAATACTACTTAAGAAATCTAGGTCTTTTATATAGTCCTGATAAAACCCAAACTTTACATTGAATTTCTAAGAAGTTCTTAGAGATCTCATTAAAAAGTTTTTCCCTTCAGTGAAGGAGAAGTTTACTGGATGTGTGAAAATCAAATTGTCTTTGCTTTGCCTTGTAGGACAGTGAAATAATTTATCCAATGCACATGAAATCTACAACCAGTGCAAAAGACAAGCAGGACTCTTTCCTTCCAAGCCTTGAAGTCTAGCAGAGCAATGGCAGAGATAAGGCACATCTTTCTGTTGCAAATTGTTAAATAGATTGTCATTCACTCTCTGCATCATTAAGTTTCTCACAAGAAAAGGAAACAATGAAATATTCATCTGAGTAACCAGATAGATGGAGAGAAATTAGAAAGATGTTATAAGATAGATATACCAACTATATATGGGATAATGTTTTCCCTGACTGTAGTAGATTCTGAGTGTATAAATAAATTATGTCTATCACCTGTTTTTGATCTGGTATTATTGTATAAATATGAAAGTGTAATAGTTTCTTGGCCCTTAGGATGAAGTGTTACTGAAATTAGTATAAGTCTAAATGCATCAACACTAGAGTAAATGATGATGATAATGACATTTGTATTTACTAAAGTCCTACAAAGTGTGTATTATCTGTCTAATCCTAGAGTTCCTTCAGCTAAGTACCATTAAAATGAAGGCTCTGTGGCCATGAGAGCTCAAACATGTGTCCCAGTCCACTCAGTTAGTAATCTTCAATTGTGCTAGGAACAATGGTGCACACCTCTCATCCCAGCAACTCATGAGACTGAGGTGGGAGGATTACAGGTTTTAGACCAGCCTCAGCAACTTAGCAAGAACCTGTCTCAAAATAAAACACAAAAAGAGTTTAAAAGGGCTAGGGGTGGAACTCATTGGCAGAGAGCCCTAGGTTCATTCCCCAGTACCACAAAAATAAATATTTTCCAGGTGATGTAGAAAATCAATTTCAGGTTGCAAAGCCCATGTTTCAGTAATCCATTGGCCAAAATTATGTCAATAATGACAGATTTTCCAATTTATCCATTACTATGGCCTAAATGCTGTTCTAATCAGTACATTTTGATTTTATCTCCTTGAACAGTCTTTCAAATAAGTGCTTTGTCATCACATCACCACTGAATTGGAAGTTAAACAAAAATGTGTTTTCTGTCATGCTCAAGGTCACACTGTTTGTAATATCATATAGTCCCTCCTTCTTCCATCATCTCCTTCAGCTGCTATGGGGTTAATCTGTGACTCTCTTGGGTCCTAAGCAAGAAAACACAAGACAGATGTGAATCCCTTGCTGGATGCCCAGTGAAGGCTCAGACTTCCCCTACAGGATTGATAAGAGTATCATGTCAGATAAGAAATCCTTAATATGTGAATCATAAGATGGGCAGACTCAGCAATGGCACTCACTGGACTGGAGTCATCAAACTGAAGGGCTAGAGGCAGAGACTGATTATTTGTTCTCATATGACCTTGAAGGATCAATGCAATACCTTGACAGAGTTAGAAGTGCTCCATGTTGTGCCAAACTTTAAGTATTATCTAATAGTAATGAAGGAAGAAGAGGAGAAAATGAAATGAAAATGAATGTTCATAACTGCTTTGGTCTCTTCTACTACTCAGGAGGAAGGTCCTTTGTGCTTTTACTTAGGTTTTTTTCCTTTTTTCCTTTTTTGGAGATCAATCTTTTTGTTTCCATTTTCTGGTGGCAAAGTACACATGAACAAAACAGCATTTTAACCCTTTTTCTTTGCATTCTTCAGTAGCATTAATTACATTGCATGCTGGGACAACCATCAGCAGCAGCGGAATACAAAATTTGTCATCTTCTCAAATGGAAACAGTGTACTCACTTAAAACACACTCCATTCATTCTGCCCTATAACCCTCCTCACCACCATTCTGCTGTGGAACATTGTGAGAATAAAGACATCAAGCAACAAAACAATGTGCCCACCAAGCAGAATTTACAGGTCTAGATGTTTGTTATTGATGATTTTTCCCATCCGGGCTCCAATTGGATCCCTATGGTCCTGAAATTAGATTTTCAGTGGAGCCTCATTAGGTCATTAATAATATCTGTGTTCCTCAGACTGTATATGAAGGAATTTAGCATAGGGGTGACAACTGTGTACATTACTGAAGCCACAACCCTACGTCTGGGAGAATGCAATACAGTGGATCCAAGGTGCTCCCCAACACTTGTGCCCTAAAATAAGCAAACGACTGATAGGTGAGACCTACAAGTTGAAAAGGCTGCAGTTTCTGCCTCAACTGAGAGTCCCGTGAGGTGGAATTTTAAATGCCTGTTATGTTTTGTGTTTCCATGTGGATAGAACACCTTTGAGTACAAAAAAGGGTGAGATAAAGGAAAAAACAAGCAAACCTCTAGGACTCTGTACATGTTTTTACTGTGAGCACTCACAGTGAGTTTCCAGACTTGAGGCCCACACACCTTCAATAGTATTTCACAGCTGTGGCAGAATCAATCCTCTTGGAAATCCTCCATTACTGGTTTCCATAGCATTCAACTCCTTCTGTGCATATTATTATTTTTTTTTTTTTAAAAACTAAGAATTGAACCCAGGATCTCCTACATTCTAGGCAAGCACTTTACCACAGAAGTGAACCCCTAGCCCTTTTTATTTTGAAGGTGTCTTAATAAGTTGCAGAGTCTTGCCTTGAACTTGTGATCCTTACCCCATCTCATCTCCTTACTAGTTGGGATTACAGACATGTGCCACTATGACCAATCAACTTAGGGACCCTCAACAGAAGAATATTAGAAGAACAAGAAAATTAAATTTAAGAGGCTCATGATCACAGTAACATGCAGCCCCACCCCAGGAAAAAAAAAAAGAAATCACAACATAAGGAATATCTTTCCCCTTTTGGAAATGGAATTCATTTTAATTAAAGAAAATAATAAGCAATTTAATACACTACATCATATTCTAAGATAATGGTCTAGATTCCTTCAATGAAGGACATATATTAACATTGAATAAGACAATCTGAAGACTAAATTAAAGCTGATTGTTCAATATCATAACACATTGTTCTCTGCCACTTTTCTTCCAGTGTTTCCAAAATTTTGAGGTTTTTGATTTCCCTCCCTACAAGGATGTAAGTACTCAGCCAAGTGCTTTTTAAAATCATTCAACCATATACATCCACAAGAATGGGTCCTAAATAGAATAAGATGATTTCCATGCTTGTAGACTTATGTCAAAACGGATTACACTATCATGTTTATCTAACTATAACCAATATAAATATATAAATAAACAAAATAATTCAAAATTCTACCTCCTTTCCTCTCCATAGGTAGATTTCAAATTTGGGGATATTATGGTTTAATTAATGGCACATAACCGATGACATCACAGACCAGATATGTGGCATTAGTGTGCACTATGCCTGTTGATAATTAAGTAATAATGAAGTGCCTAAAAGACTTTTGAGTCTTTAAAATTTTTTTATACAATTTCATTTTAACAAACCCCATAAATACCTGGTGAGTAAAAGAGCTCTTTGGATATTTGCTGTGGTGATCTACAGTGCCCTGCCAGTGTGCTCCAGTGTCTCTGTGTTCACAAAGCCTCTCACTCAGAGTTGAAAAGTTCAGAACCATGGATGTCCTAGAGACCAGGTTTAAGTCCCTGCATTCTCATGTTATTGTAATGACTTTCACATCAATTTCTAAACCAATAAATGGATTGTAATTTTCTCATGTGAAGGAAGCCCAGGGTCATCATTTTCTCAGGTTTCACAATGCTGCAGCTTGGATAACTACAAAAGAGAGCAATGCAGAAACTACTGGAAACCCAGGAGGAGATTCCTCAAGTTGAAAATGGTGATAATAATTACCTAATTACAAGGTTGTCATGAGAACTTTTTTTACCTTTTACATTTCTTCTCTAGTATCTCTTAATCTGATATCTTAATGTATTTGCATGTGTAAATTTTAAAATATTCAGATTCCCTGACATCAAACCAAAATCAATTTGATCACTCTATCTGTCTATAAAGTTCTTGGTGGTTGTTTTGTTTTTTTGTTTTTGTATGTTGGTTTTGTACCCGGGATTGACTTCAGGGGTGCTTAGACACTGAGCCTCATCCCCCACCCTTTATATTCTTTTTTACTTTGCGAAAGTGTCCTACTATGTTGCATAGACCCTCAGTAAGTTGCTGAGGATGGTTTTGAAATTGAAATCCTTCTGCCTCAGCCTCCTGAGCCCTAGGAATTACAGGTGTGCAACACAGCACTCAGCTTAGTGGTCTTTTCTTAAAAAGTTTGAGAAACTTGGCTTTAGAATATATCCTGACATTCAGAAATCATAAAATAGCATTATCCGTTACTACTGAATAAAACTACCAACTTGAAAATAAAACACATTTGGTAATATTTGCTTCATAACTAAAACTGTATCTAGATTTGAATAATCACACTGAAATTTCACATCTTCAGAACTCTGCTAGATTCAGCAGCAGTGTCAGGCATCAGAGTGCCACACTCTCTGGTAGAAAATGGCCCCAATTACAGCACAGGTATGGATTCATACAGGTTACACTGGGAGGTGACTTAGTCCTTGAAGATTTAACAGGATGTGGGCAAAATGTTGCAAACATCTGGAACTTATTTTTGCTGGGGACAGTTTTTTATTAGGCAGTGCTTTTCAGGGCAGGGATGGAGGGTTCAGAGTTCAGGGTCCAGTGCTCATCTGACCTCTAGGGGTCATTCTATTGACATGGGGAGTAGAATGAGGTGCATTTTCACTGTTACTGGGAGAGTATTTACTTGGGAAAGCATCCCTCCTCCCAGGGACTGCTATCTTCAGATTGATGGTTATCTCCTCTCCAGGGTTTGTTTTGTCACTGGGTAATGATTGATGATAAGGATCAAAGTTGTGGTATCTCTCTCCCTCCCTCCTCTTGGGTCATACACTGTCTTGGGTTGAGGGAAGGTTATTCTTTTCATATCTTTCACCCTCAAATAAACTTTTCCTCCCCTATAATTGTTCTGGTTGGATGTTTCAGTCACAGCAGCAAAAAGCTAACAAAAAGAAAAATTGGTACTGGGAGTGGGGTCCTTGCTGTGACTAACCTGACCTCATAGTTCAAAATCTTTTTGAGCTTTTGGCTTTGGTGGGAGGAATTTTGAAATGTGTAGCAGTGCAAACTGGAAATACATTAGATTGTTGTAAGCAGAGATTCATGGCTGATTCTGGTGGGAGCTCAGAAGACCACAAAGGCAATACGACTGTGGTCAGTGAAGACAAGTCTCAGGAAGGTTCAGAAAATGAGGACTCTGCTGGAATTTGGAGTAGAGGCCATTCGTATTATGTTCTAGCTAAGAAGATGTCTGCATTTTGCCTGTTTCCTGACATATTCTGTGAGGTTGACTTTAAAAGTGTTGGAATTCTTAATCTGAGGGAAATATTGTCTAGGCAGTGTAGCATTCAGGAAGCAGCATGGGTATTGCTGACAGCTTTAGCCAAGTTTATTGTGATATTCAGGAGCAGAAAGCAGAGCAGTAAGATATGGAAAAAGTGATCGTGAAAGGCCAGAGTTAAATCAGAGCTAAGGAAGTTACATAAAGACATTACCACCACTAAAGAAATGCTAAAGACTGGCCAGAGACAATAAGAAAGATGGCTTGAGGGCATCTCAGGAGTTGGCAAGACCACACCCATCTCAAACTCAAGGGAGTAAAGGTGAAAAGTTTCCTGAGAAGAGAACAATGCATCCTTCTTGCACAAGAGGGTCTAGGAAGTTTTTTCATTGTGTGTACTCAGACACTCAGAGGATGCTGCAGCTCTGGAGGCTTGGCTACTGCTTAAGATGGTGGCAGACCTTGGCATCAACCGTGTGGTGCTGGTTCTGCAGAAATGCAGGGTACTGGAGTTACTTGGTCATGAAAGCTTCCACCAAGATTTTAAAGGAAGGCTTGGGAGGTCACACAAAGTGCAGCAGGGCCAGAGTCCCTGTGAGCACCAGTGAGAAGTCAAAGTGAGGTGATAAAAAGAGGAAGTAAGACACACTGAAGACTCCTAGATTAAGAAATGCCAGTAACATGGGACATTGTCCTAGGAAAACTGCAGGAAATAAGCAGAGACAAGCCAACAGAAAGCCACATGGGGGTGGGGAAGCTACACAAGACCTTTACAGAGAACATCTGGAAGCCATGTGTGCCCTGGATGCCAGACATGGAGCTACAGTACTTGTTTGTCCAGATTGGATTTCAGTCTGTCATTGGTTCTATCCCTTCTTTCCATATCCTTAATTTTGTGAATTACAATGTTTACTCTGAACCATTATATATTGCATACTTGTAAATTGCTTTTAATTTTACAGGAGCTCACAATGTGAGATTGTCTTGAGACTCAGAGAAGACTTTAGAGTTGAACTTGGAGCAATCTTTGAACTGTTGAAACTATGGAGACCCTTTGGAAAGTACTAAATGCAATTTGCATTGTCAGATGAGTGTGAGACTGTGGGGGCCAGGGGAGGAATGTTACTGTTTAGATGTGGTGTCCCCCAAAATCTCACTTATGAGAATGCAAGAAGGTTTGGCACAGAAATGATTGGGTTGTGAGAATATTAACTCCACCAGTGAATTAATTCCCTGATAGGCATTAACTGAGGGGTAACTGAAGTGGTAGTATGGCTGGAGGAGGGAATCAAGGATTTGGCTTTGGGATATGTTTTTGTATCTAGCAATTGGAGAACTCTCTCTGCTTCCTGATCAGATGTGAGCTGCTTCCCTCTGCCATGCTCTTCCACCATGATGTTCTGCCTCAACTTGAGAACCAAGGAATGAAGTCAGCCTTCTATGAACAAAGACTTCTGAAACCAGGAGCCCTCAAATAAACTTTCCCTCCCATACAATTGCTCAGTTTGGGTGCTTTAGGCACAGCAGAGAAGAAGTTGACTGAAGCATGATTTTTATATCCATAAGCACTTTTCTCAAGAACTTACAAAAAAACACTAAACCTCACCTAAATAGTAACACAAAACCTACTGCCTTGAAATATACCACTAGACATCTAGACATCAACAAGTGTTTTTCAGTGTATCTGTGAAACACAAACATTTGTTTCCAATGCTTTAACCAATGAACAGAATTGCCTGAGAGAGGTCATTAAATTTGTAAGTTTACTATATCACAATCTATTCAAAATTCTTATGCCTCTCTCCATTTTTCACATGATAATTACCATGAAATATGTAGGTATAGGTTTATTGATTGACTTCCACAATTCATGGATTTTCACTATTGCTATTACACTCCCATACTTATGGTTCCAATACAATAAATTGAAATTTTAAAGGCTGTTATTTTCACCATTCTCAATTATGTAGATCAGCAGTATTAATTGTACGGATGTGCTTATAACAATATCGCCTTCATCCATCTCTAAAATTTTTCAATTTTCTAAAGTGATACTTTGTTCCAAATGTGCAAAACACCCAAATATAACATCCCCAACACTAGCTACAATGATTCCCCTAAAACATGAGAAACTAAAGGCATTACTATTACTGAAAGGCCATATTAATACAACTAGATATTTAGCTTTAATACATTTTCAAGCACACATGTTATATGTGACATGACATTAAACATTTCTGCTGTGCAGTCTCCTCAGGGCACCTCTAATGTCCTTGTTCCTCAGGCTGTAGATGAAGGGGTTCAGCATGGGGGTGACCACTGTGTACATCACTGAAGCCACTGCCCCCTTCCTGGGAGAATGTGACACAGCTGATCCAAGGTACACTCCAAAGCCTGTCCCTAAAAATAAGCAAACAGCAGCCAGGTGAGACCCACAAGTGGAGAAGGCTTTGTACTTCCCACCTGAGGATGGGATCCTCAGAATGGAAGAAACAATTTTATAGTAAGAGAAAAGGATTCCTGAGAATGGGAAAAGGCCATAAAAAGCTCCCAGAATGTACTGGGCAGTGTTATTAGATAAGATGTCAGAACAGGAAAGATTCAGAAGTTTAGAAGGGTCACAGAAGAAACTGGAAATTTCCACATCTTTGAAGTTGGTAATTTGTAATATCATCAAAATATGCATCTGGGATTCCAAAAGGCTGAACAAAAATGACACCAAAACTAAGAAGCCACAGAGACGAGGATTCATAATGACCACATAGTGCAGGGGGTGACAGATGGCTACAAACCGATCATAGGCCATTGCAGTCAGAATCAAATAATCCATACATCCAAAAATAATGAAAAGAGACATTTGTGTAAGGCAGTTCACATAGGAGATGGCTCTGCTGTGAGTCTGAATGTTCATGAGCATCTTAGGGACCGTGGTGGAGACTGAACATATATCAGACCAGGACAGGTTGGAGAGGAAGAAGAACATGGGGGTGTGGAGGTGGGAGTCAGAGCTGACAGCCAGGATGATGAGCAGGTTCCCAAGCACTGTGACCAGGTACATGGACAGGAACAGGCCAAAGAGGATGGGCTGCAGCTCTGGATTCTCTGAGAGTCCCAGGAGATAGAATTCTGCTATACTTGATAAATTTTGTGCTTCTGTATTGCTTGGACACCTTTTGATAAAGCAAGGAGTGCAAGAAAAGAAGAAATATGTCAATAGGCAGTCCCTCACCCTATGTACAAGTATTCACAAGGAAACTGCTATGCTGGAGATCCACACACCCCCAACATGGTTCTCAGTGGTACGAATCCCAGTATTGCAGACTCTGTCACTCTTACTCTCTCCATCATTCACCCCTCTCTCTAAGACCGATTTTCAGGCATTGAACCAAGCAATGTTAGAAGCCCAGGATCAGAGGCAAGCAGTTCATGAAGACAATAAAATATAGCCTACTGTTTAAGAGAAATTTCAGGAAAAGTAATAATTATTCTGTTAAGAAAAATAATCTTCATGAAAGTTAACAAAAACCAGTTCAATTTACCTAGTTTTGTTCTATCAAGTTGAGACAAATTTTTTTGCCTTATTCCATTTAAGACACCATTAGGACTCCACTCCTTAACAAACAAATTGAAGGTCGAGGGTCACAGTCATAAAGCATATTTATGAACCAGTTATCTTCAAGGGGTTCCATCATTCTTTCATTTTCTCATTTCCCTCCTCTGTGGACTGAAACTTGATTTTTAAAGGTTATGTAATACAAGTATCCTTGTCTTTGGCACATTTCAAATTTCAATGAATATGATTGAGTGAAATGCACAAAGTTCTAGGTAACACGATCATACATGTGGCTATAGTAGATGATGTTAAAATCATAAATGATAGGAAATGCTTTTAGTAGTTTAATTTTATACAGATTTATTTATATGAACCCATACAACACCTGAACAATAGGTGGCATATAAAGCAGCTGTTCACTGTCTTTCTTTTCCTTGATTCTGTACACCATCTAACCTGTTAAAACTGCTTCATAGTTCTGTGATCTCAGAACATCAAGATTGCAGTTTAAATATGAGCACCAAATCAGCCAGAAACCTCAGCTTTTATTTCTAACCATCTTATTTCTATTTCATGGACTGTCTGGTCAGGCATTCCTGATATGTGGATTGCAACTCTCTCACTTAAGCTACACGAGGGGAACTTGGGTCCATTATTTGTCAGTTCTCACTGTCATTGAATTTGTCTGAATTTGGGTTAAAAATTACCTACCTTGGGTGCTTGCTATAAGAAATTATTTTCAAAATCTTTCCAATTATCTAACTAGTGATTGTCTCCTTATTATATTCACCTGTGGAATTTTAGAATATACATATACCATGGTATCAGATAAACACCAGTCTAATCAGCATAGCTGTATGTAAGATTTGTGCTGGTCCTTTCTTACACCACAGTTGAAACCCACTGACTAACAAAATCCTGGCACTTAGAACACACTGCATGAATATTACCTACTCTAATTTTCAATCACACCCACTACATATATTAAAGCACATGAATTTGATAATACTTGTCTCAGGACTAACAATAGAGAGAGATCTGAACAATTGCCTAAGATATTTGAGTTTGTGGTGAGATAGGGATTTAGCATAAAATGGAGAGAAATTGAATCCTAAAGGAAACAACCTCCAGCCCTTGAGATGCAGAAATCTTGAGCCACATGCCCTTGGCCCAAAATCTTGACTCATGCCTCTGTAAAATGGGAGAAATACACAAGAACAGAGAAAAGTGGTGGGAAAGTGTGCAGCTCCGCCCTGGCCCCACCTCCAGTCAGCCCTTGATACAGCCCTTCTATGAACACTGGACTCCCAGCCCAAGGCAGGGATGCTAATCATTCTCCAGACAGCCAGCATTCTCCCTTGAATGTGTACTTACTGTTCTAAATAAATCACTGCGTATGCCTTTTATCTAGCTCACTGCTGAAATTCCTTTTCATCACATCTGCCAAGATCTCCATTGGTCTGGAATTGAGCTTCCCCTCTCCTCTGCAAACTCCTTGGACCCTTCTCTAAAACATGTCTTCTTGGCATCTCTACCTCTGCCTGATTCCAATCTCCTGCAAAGCTGTCTCCCAACACACCTATTCACAAAATGGCAAGGTGTGATATTCTCTTGATATTTTCATGTCAATATTCATTTATGTTCCCAGAAAGGTTTCCATAAAACTTTACTTAAAGAGTACCTAAATCTCATCTAAGTCATCCATGACATAATACCCAGTGCCCCTGAAATGCAGTTTACATCAACTTGAGTTGCTAATGTCATCTGTGAAGAACATTCCTCTACCTCAAAGTCTTCATCCTGTGAAAAGCATTACTTGAAGAAAGAACATCCTTCACCTATAAGATTTTAAATATGGCAATCATTTCAAAATTTCTGTTCCTCTCTCCAGGAATATCTGTATAACAGGTTGGCCAGGGATAGGTGTTTGATTTCCAAAGAACCATGCAGTCCAAATTTACTAATAAAGAGCTACATTTATGTCCCAATTTTAAAACATAGTCATTATAGTCACACTGAGTAGTTGGGTTCATTTTTTCCCTTTTCATATTATTATTGGAGTATTATAGTTGTACATTGTGGTGAGATTTATTGGTACATATTCATACATGCTCACAATAGAATGATACAATTTGGCCAATATCATTTCCTAGTATTTTCCCTTGCCTTCCCACTCTCCCTCCCCTAGTCTTTTTCTTCTGACATCCTAGTGTCCCTTTAATTTTTTAGAGCATTGAAGTTACACTTAGTAGCTGTATTGATCCCAAAATAACCATCTGCCCATGGAACCTGATTTACTCCATTTCAGACCCCATGCTCTCCCCTTATTCCTCTCTTCTTCCCTCCCCATACTCTCCTTCCTCTACTCCACTGATCTACCTTTGGCTGACCTATTTGTTTTTATTTATTGGTGCTTTCTACATATGCATAACCTGGGAGTCATGGTAGTATATTCATATACTGGAAGCAACAAATCAATTAATCCAAATTAATTTTGGCCAATCTGTGGAAGAAAGATCAGGTGAATTCAATGTTGAACAGATCTGTTTTAGATGCCTCCATGTACCAAGAGAGGAATGGACCCCATGGAGAAAGAAAGACAGAGATATATTCTTCCCAAATACACAGCACATACATCTGGAGCACCAAAAATAAAATTTCCATCCAGTAATAGGAACAGTGTAACTTTGAGTAGGGTATGAATTATTTGAGTGACATGAAGTATGACCTGATGATTACTAACAATAACAATAATATCGAGATCTCATTTGGCTTGGAATTTATTCAAATATCCCATATGATTCCCATAAGGACACCAAGTGTCTATTTAATCCTTACTCACTATAGTTGTATCATCAAAAATCAACTCAGATAACAATGCTGAATCCAGACTCTAATGACTTGCTCTACTTCACAGAGATAATAAGTGGGACTGACAGACTCTGAGACCCAATAAAAAGACTCCACGTTTTTATTGTTTCCCACCCAACATAAAGTTTTCTGCCTAGGTCCTGAGGTCTTAACTACAGATAAATACCATTCCAGTTTTGTGAGTAAGGACTCGATGTTAGGCTTGCTTTGAGATTGAGAGGGCTGTTTTCAAGCATGGAGGGGCATGTGGTGAGCTCCAAGGAGGTTCTAGAGGGGGCCCAAGAGGCTGATCTGTGCTGAATGATCACCAGCCTCCCCCACTGTGACCTCTCCTGTGACCTGTCACAGGAGAACCTGGCTGTTCTTCCATGGTGCATGCAGTAGGCACCTCCACTGCTCTGCCTGTGATCGCCAGGAGTCCCACAAGGAAGAGCACCCTTTCTGCAGTGATGGGTAAGAGGAATGGCTGGGTGTCCTGTTGATGGAACAACCTGCCATGATTCTCCTGTGATGCCCTGGGTCCATGGTCAGACAGCCCAAGGCAAACAAGGCTGCACTCTTTCCTACCTAATGAATACAATTGCATAATGTTCTTCTTCAATTACTGTAATCTATAATAAATTGGGCAAGCATACCTAGAGCATGGTGAGATACATGAAATAAAACAGATGACCTAGAACACGTTGCTCAGCACCTGAGCCTGGGAGCACTGCACCTCAGTTCATGGTGCTCTGGCTTCTGTCATCCTCCTTCTTATCCTTATCACCATGGCTGTAGTCCTTTCCTAGAGCTTAGGAAACACTTTTGAAGGATCAGTTTTTGCTGTCGTAGGTGAATAGAAAATAGAGCTAGCATGGGTGGAGAGCACATTTGAAATAAGATATATGTGATACCCAACAAAAATGAAAGCAAAAATTCTCAAACACCAGAAATGAAACTTGACATCCTGGAACCCTCCCATCTGGATACTCAAACTGGGGTGTTTGTCCTTGTGATACTTCAATCCCAAGGCTCCCTATGGACTTACAGGATTAGGCTGCTTCTCTGCTAGGTCATGACAAAAGAAGTGCACATCTCAAGACCCACACATACCTAGTACCCAGCAACAGCTCCGACTCTGTGCCCAGCATTCCTATGAATATGCTGTCAGCTGGGAGCTTCCTGATTCAGAACCAGAGCAGGAGACACAGCCATGCAGGTCACTGGACAAGAGCCATCCACTGAAGTGCTGTGGGCACAGGCTGATTATGGTTAATATATGACCTTTGAAGCTCAATGCACAGAGCTCACAATTAGAATAATTGGTCCATGCAATGCTCATCTCTAAGGACATCCCAACATTAATGCAGGAAGATGAAGAAAAGATGATGAAAGTCCACTTAAGTTTTGGACCCTAGCTATAATTGGGAGGAATTTTGTGAACTTAAATTACTTCCCTCATTTTTATGTTTTTTAAACACTTCCATGTTTTTTTTTTCTTTTCATTTGTTTCTAATTCATTATACATGGCAACAGAATGCATTTCAACTCATTGTGCACAAATGGAGCACAACTTCTCATTTCTCTGGTTGTGGATGATGCAGAGTCACACCACTAATGCAATCATACATGTACATAGGGCAATAATGTCCATCTCATTCCAACATCCTTCCAATCCCCACACTTCCTCCCAACCCCTCACTCCCTTCTGCCCAATCCAAAGTTACTCCATGTCCCTAAGCCCCCATTATGGATCAGCATCTCCATAGCAGAGAAAACATTTGGCCTTTGGATTTCTGGTAATGGCTTATTTATCACTTGGCATAATATTCTCCAACTCCTCTGTTAAGCTGAAAATGCCATAATTTCATTCTTCTTTAAGGTTGAGTAATACTCCATTGTGTATGTATACCACATTTTCTTTATCCATTCATCTGTTGAAGGACATTTAGGTTTGTTCCATAGTTTAGCTATTGTGAATTAAGGCGCTATAAACATTGATGTGGCTTCATCACTGTAGTATGCTGATTTCAAGTCCTTCAGGTATAAACTGATGAGTGGGATAACTGGGTCAAATGGTGATTCCACTTAAAAAACTTAACACAATAATAATAATAATAATAATAATAATAATAATAATAACCCAATCAATAAATGGGCTAAGGAGCTGAACAGACACTTCCCAGAAGAAGATATATAATCAATCAACAAATATATGAGAAAAGTTCACTATGTCTAGCAATTACAGAAATGCAAATCAAAACTACTCTCAGATATCATTTTCCTCCAGCTAGAATGGCAATTACCAAGAATGCAAGCAAATAATTGGTGTTGGTGAGGATATGGGGAAAAGGCACACTCATACATTGCTGATGGGACTGCAAATTGATGCAGTCACTCTGGAAAGCAGTATGGCAATTCCTGAGAAAACTTGGAGTGGAACCACTTCTGCTTTTCTAAGATCTATTCTTATTAGGTTGAAATACAAATTACAAAAATTACTATTTGAACTATGAGAAATATCTGCTTTAGTGACATACATTTGGTCATTTAGATTTCTTTTGTAAATTAAACATTCAGTCATTAAAGAAACAGTGAGTATACAGCTCCGAATGATTCTCAAGGACTCTGCAGCATTGGAATGATGTGAAACCCTAAAACATGTCTCAGACCATCCTCTGAGTATCTCTTGTCACTTCCCTCTGCTCCTGCTCTGCTTTTCTAGGCTCATGGACATCTCTGTCATTGTTTCTGGGTAACTCAAGGTTTTAGATGCTGTTAAGGGTAAGTATGGGGCTCCTGTTTCCATGCCATGGACAAAAATAAGAGCTGCTCAACATTTTCTCTGGCTCTGAGGGACATTCCTCAATAGGATGAAGATTCAGGGAGGAGAGCACAGGGTGGTGCAACATCACTCAGTATGGCCAGGACATCTGCACAGAACAGAGGTCTTTTCAGTGCTTAAAAACATGGTTTTTATTTTTATTTCTCTGTGACTAAGAGAGATACAGGCTCTGGAAAATCAGAAATGAGACAGAGAAGGTTTTTCTCCCAACATGTGGCACATAAAAACGAAAGGGAAGTATAAGGCTGTAACATTACAGAAACGTGGAAATAGTAAGAAGTCACAGGATATTTCAGTTGAATAATAAAGATTGGCTTTTCATATTCACAATAACTACCTAATTTTGTTTTGACCATATTGTAAGCTTTAATCACATATCAATCACACAGGGAGGAAATGTATTCTGTTTAATCTGGGTTCTATGGCATTGTATCAACTAGAAATCACCTTGGAGTACATTGCTGAGCATCAGATCCACTAGCAAACTTTTCTTTCTTAAAGAAAGGATTAGTCTAGCCAACAGCAGCCAAAATTAAATCGTGAGTCTCTAGGTCTGATGCACTAATGTTTTTCACTCATTTCCAACAATCAGAAAGTTTTAAGCACAATAAAGAGGTCTTAGCTAGAGGCACATCTCTGATATATTCTTCACCCTTTCCAAGTACCTGAGTAGTAATGAAGTCAAGACTGACTTTGCTCCTATTTTGATGTAGAGGGATGATTACAAATGTGCAGGAGGATGTGGCAGCTGCAAGTGCATCCTGGAGTAGGGGGCACAGAGAGGTCTGTGCTAGATTATTTGTGCCTTTGGGTTTATTTGTGCCCACTTGACTGTAGATTCATCTCACCCATTCTTGCAGAAATGTTGCAACCATTGCCGCTGACTTCTCTGTCCTGGGATTTACCAGAAATTCCAAGGGAAGTGCACGGAAAAGGGGTCCTATCCTACAGTGACAGTAAAATGAAACACATGATTGACATGTGAAGGAGACAATCTGCTAGCAGTGGCCTGCCCAGATGCCATGTGCCTCAAATCCACACTGCATTTAACACATGGATTCAACTATTCAATCAGAACACCAAGTCCAAGTTACATGAACACCTGTACTCCTTTCTGTTCTCTAAAGTAGAATTGTGTGATTCCTATGCAGTGGGAAGACTCTGTATATTAATTCAAACAACCTACAAATAGCACATAACTTAGCACCTAACACTTTGTGGAATCCCCAACCAAAGATCATCCTCATCAACATCCATAGTCTGTCACATCATCACCTTCACTGATCTTTTGGAGTCTGAGCACAGTTTAAAGGGACACATTTTCTCCCTTGTGGATGACAGTGTGTGGCAGGAAGAGTCAGTATGGGAGCAAGACAAGACTTTCCATGAGCTCTCTGTTGTGCTCACCACAACCACCCAAATGAATTCACAGTATCATCATTGATCATCTGTACCTTGTGCACCCAACTGGGTAGACAAGCTGCATGTTCCTCTGGATGGAGAAGAAATAATGCTATGGAATGTCTGTCCTTTGCCCTTCCCCTCCCACAGCAGTTACTGACTCACACTAGGGCTCTGCTGACTTAGGACTAAGGAGGGCAGTTCCAAAGCCCCCAAATGCCTGGTGCCCAGTGGCCCCCACTTCAGCCTCAGTGTATCAACATAGGCTCAGATACGAGCTTCCTGATGCAGACACCCACAGCAGGAGGAGACCCAGGAATGGAGCCCACTGCACTGGAGTCCCCAAGCTTCAGGGCTGGGGACACAGGCTGATTGTTAATTATTGTGACCTTGGAGGCTCAGTGCATAGGGCTCCTAATGTACCAAGTTGAAGCATGTCAGCAACTCTAAGAGCTCTCTAGCAGTAATGATGGAAGCAGAGGAGGAGAACAAGAGCATCAGAAAATGGTTATCAGTGTGTCTCTACTGATGAAGAGGCTCTTCTTTACTATAAATTTATCATTTCTTTTTTAAAAACTTTTTAGCTTTATATTGCTATTGTTTTGGTAAATTTAAGTGAAAAATTATCATTTTCCCCATTCCCAACTATATTGATCAGCAGCATTAATCACATACATAATTTATAAAATATTTATCATCATAATCTTCAAAATCTTCCATTATTCCAAATTTGTTCCAAATATGAAGAATTCCCAAACACTCCTTCCCAACACTGGCTACAGGCATTGCACTTACAACATATGTGCAATTAAACACAAGAATATTGTTGAAGAGGCAGATTAACAGAAGTGTATATTTATTTTTAATGCTTTTACCAATATACATTACAAATGAACCCAAAAGATGTTGAGATTAGATAGCCCTGCTGAGCAACCTCCTCAGGAAACCTTTAATGTCCCCGTTCCTCAGGCTGTAGATGAAGGAGTTCAGCATGGGGGTGACCACTGTGTACATCATTGAGACCACTGCCCCCTTCCTGGGAGAATGGACACAGCTGATCCAAGGTACACTTCAAAACCTGTCCCAAAAATTAATCAAACAACTGCCACGTGAGATCCCCAGTTGGAGAAGGATTTGCACTTCCCACATGAGGATGGGATTATCAGAAAAGAGGAAATGATTTTATAGTATGATAAAAAGATCCCTGAGATGGGAAAAAGGCCATATATGAATCCCAGAAAATACTTGAGAACGTTATTAGAGAAAGAAAAGGCCACAGAAAGCTCCCAGAGCATACTGGACAATGCTATTAGATAAGATATCAGAAGAGTAAGATTCAGAAGTGGAGAAGGTTCCCAGAAGAAACTGGAAATTTCCACATCATTGAAATTGGTAACTTGTAAAATCATCAAATTGTACAGCTGGGATTCCAAAATGAAACCAAAATTAAGAAGACACAAAGGTGAGGGTTCATAATGACCAGATAGTGCAGGGATTCACAGATGGCCACAAATGGATTATAGGCCATCACAGACAGAAGCATATACTCCATGCATCCAAAAATGGCAAAAAGGAAACCTGTGTTAGGCAGCTCACATAGGAGCTGACTCTGAGTCTGAACATTCATGAGCATCTTTGGGATTATGGTAGATGTGAAACAGATGTCAGTCAAGGAAAGTTGGAGAGGAAGAAGTACATGGGGGTGTGGAGATGGGAGTCAGAACTGACAGCCAGGATGATGAGCAGATTGTGCATCACTGAGGCCACTGGCTCCTTCCTAGGAAAATGTAATGCAGCTGAATCAAGGTACACTCCAATACCTGTTCCAAAAAATAAGCAAACAACTGCCAGGTGAGACCCACAGGTGGTGAAGGTTTTGTATTTCCCACCTGTTGATGGGATTCTCCAGAATGCAGGAAATAATTTCATAGTAAGAGAAAAAGATCCCAAAAATGGGGATGATACATGACACCAAAAAAAAAAATTGATAATGTTAATAGAGAACATGATACAATAGGAAAGATTCAGAAGTTCAGAAGGGTCACAGAAGAAACTAGAAATTTCCACATTCTTGAAGTTGGTAATTTGTAAGATCATCAAATTCTGCAGCTTGGAGTCCAAGAGACTAAGCAAAAGTGAAACCAAAATTGAGAAACCACATAGGTGAGGGTTCCTAATGAAGGGATAATGCAGGAGGTGACAGATGGACACAAACTGGTCATAGGCCATCATAGTTAGAAACATATAATCTGTCCATCCAAAAATGACAAAGAGAGACATCTGTGTCAGGCAGGATACATAGGAGATGAGTCTTCTCTGAGTCTGGATGTCCACAATCATGATTGAAAGTGGGGTGGAGATGAAACCAATATCAGCCAAGGACAGGTTGGAGAGGAAGAAGTACATGAGGGTGTGGAGGTGGGAGTCAGAGCTGACAGCCAGGATGATGAGAAGGTTCCCAAGCACTGTGACCAGGTACATGGACAGGAACAGTCCACAGAGGAGGGGCTGCAGGTCTGGATCCTCAGAGAGGCTCATGAGATGGAATTCAGTGACAGGTGTTAGATTTTGTGCTTCTGTATTTCTCAGACATCTTTTGAAAAGGCAAAAAGGGTAAAAATGAGAAACACATCAGCAGACACCCCTCACTCTGTGTACATTGAAATTGAAATATTCACAAGGAAGCTGCTCAGGCTGGAGATCCACACACCCTCAGCATATTTCTCAGTGGTGCAACACCCAGCTTTGCACACTCTTTCACTTTGGGGCTTCCATCATTCACCCCTCTGTCCTACCTTTTTGTCGACATTGCACTGAGTAATGATTGAGGCCCATGTCCAGAGCAGAGAAGAAGTTCATGATCACAACAAAATATAGCCTACTTTATGAAGGAGAAAAGAGAATAAATAATGAGTTTCCTATTAAGAATGAAACAATCTTCATAAAAATTAAGAACAAATCCAATTTACCTTTTGTTTATTCCAAGTATGGAGAAAAACTTCTTTGACTTATTCCACTAAGACACCATCTAGACTCCAATATCTGACAACTAAATTGAGGATAATAGTTCAAAGACAGAAAGCATGGTGTGAGCCAGTTGTCTTCAATGGGTTTCATCATTCCTTGATTTTCTCTTTCTTCCTCTGTGGACTTAACTTGTTTTTCAAAAATTATGTAATACAAAACAAGTAGCCTTGTTTTTAGAAGACTCCAAATATCAACAAATACTATTGAGTTAAATGCATGTAATTGATAGTAACACTCGCCACAACTATGGAACAATTAAATGATATTTAATAATACATGATAAGAATACCTTGAATCATTTAATTTTATGCAGGTTTATTCTTATCCACCCACATAATATCAGTAAAATATCTGCTATATAAAATATCTCCTCATTCTTTTTCTTTTTCTTAATTCCATGAACCATCTGGCCTGCTAAAACTGCATCATGATTTTGTGATCTCAACCCCCAAAGTTCATAGTTTAGGATCATAGCACATAAGAAAACCCCAAAGTGCCATACTCATTTCCAACCTCCTTATTTCCATTTCAGGGACTGTGTGATCATTCCCAAGACATGGAAGGTCATTCTCTCATGTAAGCCTCACAAGGGAAATGGGTTCGTTGCTTGTCAGTTCTCACTGTGATTGAATTGAAAAACAATGCAAAAAGAACACTATGGGAAATAATGTGAACACTTCTGGGTAATTTCCAAATTGTAATGTAGCCAAGAAACTACCTTCCTAACATGACTGTCATAAGAAGTTTTTTTTTTAGCACTTCCAATTTTGTATCTAGTAGTTCTGTCTTATTATTATTTTCACATGTGGATATTTTAGAATATCCACATACCAGAATGTCACACCAAAACCAATTTAATCAGCATAACTGCTTTTGAAGTTCTCAGTGGTTTTTTCTTACACTGGAGTTGGAAATCCCTGTGTAAAAGCATCATGGCACTTACAACACTCTCCATGAATATTACCTTCTCTTATTCTCAGCAACACCCACAAACTTGTTACAATGTAGGGATTTGACATTTCCTGTCTCAGGACTAACATTGAACAGAGACAGCTGAATAATTACCTGAGAAAATGAGTCTTAGTATCTCTTCCTGATTCCATTCTCCTGCAAACCTGACTCCAGGACACACCTACTGTCATGAACTGGGGAGGTGCAATTTTCTGTTGATGTTTCCATGTCAGTGTTCACTCATGTGCGCAGAAACAGTTTTTCATTAAAAATTACCTAAAGAGTGCGTGAAGCTTATTTAAATAGTACACAACACAATATGTATCGCCCCTGAAATGTACTAGTTACATCCATGAGGTGTTAATTCTTTCTGTGGCATACGCTCATCTACTTCAAAGTCTTTATCTGATGCAAAGTATTACCAGAAGAAAAGACATAGTTTAACTGGTAAGTGTATTAATATGACAATCATTTCAAAATCCTTTTGCTGCATCTATCTTTTCACACAAATGACAATGTCGTATAATACGTTGACAGGGGATGGATGTTGATTTCCAGTGGAAAATGCCCAAATTTACTATTAATGATCTACATTTTGTCTATATAAAAACAACCATTATCACCTACATCTTCTCAATCTTAATATGCATCCTGAAAATACAGTTGCACCCTAACTAGGAATATTCTGTCCTGATGACTCCTGAAATTTCTTCTTGTGCAGCAAATACTCTTTCCCTCTGGATCCAGCAGAAGAGACTGTGCCCTGGGCTGAAGTCAGCTAGGCAACATGTCAGACTACATCACACCTGCCAGTGTGTGCACAGTGTGTGAATCTCTCCTCCTCTCCCTGCTCATTGCTTAATGGGAGCACAGAAAATAATTCCATCTCCACCACATGTGCAGCATCAAAGGGAAATTTGGAACTCAATAAGTATTTATTCATTGTGATCTTAATAAACAAATGCCATGATTAGGTAAGTATCAGCATTATGGAGGAAAGCCTTGGTCAAGGACACTGGAGGCAAGAATGAAGTGAAAGTCTCACATGGGTTTCAGAGGAAGACTTAGGTTTTAGATTCAGTTTCCATCTCATTTTGTCTTATTGACCTCTTGAAAATCTATGCCATGCCAGCCTTGGTGGCACATGCCTAAATCCCAGTGACACAGGAGGTAGAAGCGGGAAGATCACAGATTCAAAGCCATCCTAGCAACTGAGTGAGGCCCTAAGCAACCTAGCAAGACCCCATCTCAAAATAAAATATAAAAAGGACCGGGAATGTGGCTCAGTGTTTAAGTGCCCATGGCTTCAACTCACAGTACCAAAGAAAAAAGAAAATCTTTGTCACAATTTCTCAATATTTGACTCTCACTGATGATATCATATATATTAAAAAAAGAGTGCCCTCTCAATGACATGTACAGACACTATATTAAGTTGTCTCTATTTCATTTTAATTGTTTTTTTTTAGTTATACATGACAGTAGAATCTATTTTCATATATTTATACAAGCATGGAATATATCTTAATTTAATTAACATCCATTTTTGTGGGTGTACACAGTGGTGAGACTCACTGTGATGGACTCACGTATGCTCACAGGAATCCACCATCTTTACTGTTTCTGCCCCCCACCTTGTCTTTATTTCTATGTGACATTTCTTGAAGGAATGAAAGTACAAACAAGAAACAAGTCCACTAATCCAAATCAATTTTAGTCAATATAGCAAAGAAAGGACAGGTGAATTCAATGTTTAACAGGACTGTTTTAGATGCCTCCCTGGCCCCAAGGAGAAGAAATACAAGGATGGAGTTGCTCTTTCCAAATACACAGCACACATTCAGGACATTCAAAACAATCCCATCAAGAACTTCAAGCCACTGAGTGTATTAGTTGAGTGGCATAAAGATTAATCTAGTCATTACTAAGAGTAACAATTTCTAGATTTTATATTACCTGGATTTTACTCACATATCCTACATTATTCCTATAAGAGCACCAAGTATCTATTTAATCATCACTCACTGCAGTTGCATCAATGGGAAATCAACTCAGAAGACAAGACCTAACCCAGACACAGTAGGGACCTAACCTACTTCACAGAGATAGTAAGTGGAACTGACAAACTCTGAGCCTCCTACACTACAGGTCTTTCTTCTTTCCCACCCAACATAAAGTTTTTAGCATAGGTTCTAATGTTTTAGCAACAGGGATATCTGGGTATCTATTTAAACTCTTACTAGTTTAGTGAGTAAGAATAAAATCAAGACAAATATTGGGTTGGCTTTTGGATTGAGAGTACTATCTTCAAGCATGGAGGAGTATGTGGTGAAATCAGGAAGGTTCCTGTGTGGGCCCAAGAGCCTTATCTCTGCTGAATAATCATCAACCTCCCCTGCCATGACCTCTCCTGTGACCTGTGTCTGTTCTTCCAGAGTTCATGCAACAGGCACATCCACTGCTCTGCCTTTGATTCCCAGGAATCCCAACAGAAAGAGCACCATGGGCAAGGCTTTCTGCAGTGTCAGGGAAGAGAAATGGCTGGTTGGCTTACTCATGGGACAGCCAGCCAGGATTCTCCTCTGATGCCCTGAGCCCATGGTCAGATAGCCCAATGCAAACAAGGCTGCACTCTCTTCTATCTAACAAATAAGAACAAGTTAGATAAATAAAATGGTCTTCTTTGTTAACTGTAAAATATAATAAATTGGGCATGCATAACTAGAGCAGGGTGAGGTACATGAAATGAAACAGATGATCTAGAACATGTAGCTCAGCACCTGAGCCAGGCAAGCCCTGCATATGTGTTCAGGGTGTTCTGGCTTCTGTCATCCTCCTCCTCATCCTTATTACCACCACCATAGTACTTTTGGACAGCTTAGGAAACTTTTTTGAAGAAACAGCCCATTTTTTTCAATCATGTATGAGATTTTCACTAGAAATAGCACCAGTGTGTGCTATAAACTTCACAAACAACAGGCCTGAAATTCATCATCCTGAAATTCTCCCACCTGGATGCTCAAACTGTGATGTTTGTCCTTGTGATACAGAAACAATGCTTTCCATCTTTCTTCCAGGGTCCCAGGTTCCATCTGCACTTACTGGGTTAGGCTGCTTCTCTGCTGGGTCATGACAAAGAAGTACACATCCCAAGACCCACACATACCTGGTGCCCAAAAGAGGCTCAGACTCTGTGTCCAGCATTCCTATGAATACGCTGTCAGCTGGTAGCTTCCTGATGCAGAACCAGAGCAGGAGACATGGCCATGCAGCTCACTGGACAAGAAACATCCACTAAAAGGCTGCAGGTGCAGGCTGATTGTGGACTACTATATGACATTGGAAGCTCAATATGCAAAGCTCATAATTAGATTAATTGATTCATGGTATGCCTATCTCTAAGGACTTCTCAGCATTGATGCAGGAAGATTAAGAAAAGAAAATGAAGGTCCCATTAAGATTTGGACCCTAGCTATCACTGGAAGGGTTCTTGGGTGCTCTATTTACTTCTTTCAATCCTGTTCTTAAAGACACATCAGCTTTACAGGTTCATTCATATTAGGTTAATATATAAATAACAAAATTTTGATTTGAACCATAATACATACATGCTTCAGTGATATATATTGGTCAGTAAGTTTTTAAATTAAACATTCATTCATTAAAGAAATAGTGGATCTACCAGTCAAAACAATTGTCAAAGGACTCTGCCGCATTGGAATCATATGAAACTCTAAAATGTGTCTAAGACCAAACTCAGAAACATCCCCGGAATTGTCCTTGAGTAACTGACGGTTGGAGATGCTATTAAGGGAGAGTATTGGTCTCAAGGGTCCATGTCATAGACACAAACAAGAACTGCTCCATCTTGTCTCTGACTCTTTGGACATTCCTGAGTAGGATGAAGGTACAGAGAAGAGAGCACTAGTGTGTGAAAGCCCACTGAGAATGGCCAGCATGGAGAAAAGATAGCCTCTTCAACAAATGGTGCTGGGAAAACTGGAAATCCATATGCACTAAAATGAAATTAAACCTCTATCTCTCACCCTCCACAAAACTCAGCTCAAAATAGATCAAGGACCTAGGAATTAGACCAGAAACCCTGCACCAAATAGAAGAAAATGTAGGCCTGAATCTTCATCATGTTAGCTTAGAACCAGACTTCTTTAACAAGCCCCTCAAAGAACAATAAATCAAAGCAAGAATCAATAAATGGGATGGATGCAAACTAAAAAGCTTTTTCTCAGCAAAGGATACAATCAATAATGTGAAAAGAGAGCCTATGGAGTGGGAGAAAATCTTTTCCACATGCACTTCAGATAGAGCACTAATTTCCAAAATTTATTAAGAACTTACAAAACTTTACACCAAAAATACAAAGAACCCAATCAAAAAAATGGGCTAAGGAACTGGACAGACACTTTACAGAAGAAGTCATACAGATGAATAATATATGAAAAAGTATTCAATATCTCTAGTGATTAGAGAAATGCAAATGAAAACAACTCTAAGATTTCATCTTATTCCAATTAGAATGGCTGTTATCAAGAACATAAGCAATAATATATGTTGGCATGGCTGTGAGGAAAAAGGTACATTTGTACATTGCTCATGGAGTTGCAAATTTGTGCAGTCACTCTGCAAAGCAGCATGGAAATTCCTCTGAAAACTTGGAATGGACCCACTTTTGACCCAGTTGTCCCACTCCTCGGTTTAGACCCAAAGTACTTAAAATTAGAATACTAGAGTAATGCAGTCACATCAATATTTATAGCAGCTCAATTCACAATAGCTAGATTATGGAACCAACCTAGATGCCATTCAACATATGAAATGATAAAGAAACCGTGGTATGTATATACAATGGAATATTATTCAGTCATAAAGAAGAATAATATTATGGCATTTGCAGATAAATGGACAGAATTGGAGAACATTGCGCTAAGTGAAATAAGCCAAGCCGAATAGACGAAAGGCCGAATGATTTCTCTAATGAATGGATGATAATACATAACATGGGGGGCAAGGCAAGAATAAAGAAAGGATGGATTGTATAGAGGAAAATGAGTGGTGGGGAGGGGTAGGGGGAAGGAGTAATAATAGAATGAGATAATGATAAGTGGATGATGATACATAATGTGGGTGGGAGGATGGGGGTAAGAGAAGAATGGAGGAACTTTAGATTATGTAGAGGGAAATGAGAGGGAGGAGGGGGATGAGGTATGAAATATAGTGGAATGAGACAGACATCATTACCCAATGTACAAGTATGATTACACAATTGGTATGAATCTACATCTTGCAAGATCAAAGAAATGAAAAGTAGTACTCCATTTGTGTACAATGAATCAAAACACAGTCTGTAAAAATAAAAAAAAAAACATATAATTAAAATTTTAAAGCAGTGTGTTATAGCTCATTTGGTTCTAAAGCCTTTGGATAAACTCTTTTCACAAGATATTTAAGAATGTGTAAGGAATGCTTTTCCTGACAACTAAATTAAGGTTGATGCATCATAACCAGAAAGCAGTATGTGCTGGTTTTCTTTAAGGGGTTTCATCATTCTTTGATGTTTACATTTGTTTCTTTGTGGATTTTGGTTTTTTCTTCAAAAATGATGTAATATGAAATAAGTATCTAGTCTTTGATGATCTTCAAAGTTTGATAAGTATGATTGAGTCCGTGTACAAAATCAAAGGCAGCACTGAATCCAAATGTGGCATAATTGTATAATGTACCTGTCATTGATTTTAAAATCATAAACTGCTAGAATTTCCCTTGAACAGTGTAATTTTATGCAGGTTTATTTAAAACAACCCATATGATATCTGCAAAATATCTGTTTTTTTCATTTGAATGATTTTATTATGATCCATCCAGATGTCATTTTTTTAATGTTACTATTTTTTTATTCATTTAATTTTGATCCATTGAGCACAAATGGAGTACAGCTATTGTTTCTCTGGTTGTACACAAATAGAGTCACACCATCTGTGCATTCAGAAAAATGGTCCTTCACTTTTTTTCTTCTGTCTCTGGCCCTCTAAAACTCTGTCATGGTTTTGTGACCTCAACCCAGGAAGTTCATTGTTTTTGATCCAAGCACCAAGGAAAGCCTCAAAGCTCAGGTTTGATTGACTGCATTTTCTTTCTTCATGCAATTTCTAGTGAGTCATTACTGACACATTGATTCCAATTGTCTTATTTAAGCTTCATGTGGTACACTTGGGTTCATTATCATTTCTTACTGTGATTGAATTGAATGTGGTAGAAAACAGAGTACCAGAAGCAACAATGTAACAACTTCTTGGAAACTCCCTCTTTTGTAAATTGGGGACGTTAATTGCTTACCTTCTGTTGTTGTCATCAGGAAAGATTTTTAAAACTTTTTTTCAGGTTCCATAACTTGTAGTTTTCTCCCACTATTAAAACCACCTGTCAGTATTTTGAATATCCATTCACAACAATGTCAGACCAACACCAATTTTATCAGGGTATCTGCATGTGAAGTTATCAGTGGTCCTCCCTTATGCCAGAGTTGAAACCCACTGTCTAACAATATCCTGGCACTTAGAATATGCTTCATGAATATCACCTAGTATTATTCTCCATAATATGCAATACCTACATTATAATATGAATTTGATAATATGTGTCTCAGGACTAACATTGGATGGAGAGATTTGAACCATCACCTAAGAAAGTGAAGTCATAATACATTGGCCTGATGTCATCCTCCTGAGAATTGTCCCCCAGACACCCCTACTGTTATGAAGTGGGGAGGTGTAATTTTCTGTTGGTGTTTTGAGTATTATCTACCCATACAGTTTCCCTTTATAAAATTGCCTTAAATACAGTTTTCCTTTATAAAATTGCCTTAAAAGTACCTAAAAATATTCATCTAAGCATTCGGCAACACAAGACTGATTGCCCATGAAATGCACTAGTTTACAGTAACATGAAGGGTTAATTCAATCTGTGCAGTACGTTCCTCTTCTTCAAAGTCTTTACCTGATACAAATGGCTATCTGAAGATGGACATCATTTCAAAACGCCTCTCTCCATGGCACACAAATAAGAATACCTGTGTAATATATTGACCAGGAATAGTTGTTTGATTTCCAATGAAGAATGGAAGTCCCAATAAGCTAATAATCATCTTCAATTATGTCTCTATAAGAAGTCATTATCACCTACTTCTCAATCTTAATATGCATGAAGCTAATGCAGTTGCACCCTAAATGGCAATACTCTACCCTTGAGTCTCCTAAAAAATATATTTCTTGTGCAAGAATACTATTTCCCTCTGCTTCCAGCAAAAGAGATGGTGCCCTGGGCTGGAGTCAGGAAGGCAACATTTCAAACCCACATCACACCTGCCAGAGTGTGCGCAGTGTGTGAATCTCCTCCACAGCCTGATAACTGCTTAGTGGAAACACAAAAAATAGCACCATCTCCACAACATGTGCAGCATCAAAGTGAAATTTGGAACTCAAAAAATATTTGGTCATTGTGATTAAAACAAAATCCATGATTAGGTAACTATTAGCCTTATGGAGGAAAGCCATTGTCAAGGGCAGTGGAAGCAGGAGTGAAGAGAAATTCTGATGTATGGCTCAGTGGAAGGCTGGACTGTTAAGTGTCCCTTTAGCTTCTGCCTCATTTCCTTTCTTCTAACCCATGAAAGACACTCTTTTAACTTGTGTCTATTCCCATGGAATTCCTGAAAGGAGGGTCAATAATAAAATGTCCCATCCAGAACTAGGAAAAATGTAACTTCAGGTCACAGGATGTATGAGTTGAGTGGCATAATGATTAACCTAACCATGACTAACAGTAATAATTATATCAGACTTTATTCTTCCCTGATTTTATTCACATACACCAGGTTATGCCCACAAGAGCAACAGGTATCTCTAATCCTTACCTACTGTGGTTGCATCAACTAGAAATCACCTCACATGACAGGGCTGAAACGAGAGACCCTAGTGATTCTAGTGACCAATTTTCACTGTGAAACTGGCACATTTATATTTGTATTCATGCCCACCAGACACTTTTCAAAATAGGTCCACAGATCTTAATACAGGTACATTTTCTATATGTTTCCAGCATAATCAGTAGAAATGAAAACAAGACCTGACCATACGATAGCTTTGAGATTGAAAGGTCTGTTTTCAAGAATGGAGGAGCATGGGATGAGCTCCAAGGAGGTCCTAAAGGAGGAGAAGAGCATGATCTGTGCTGAATGATCATCAGTCTCCCCCACTGTGACTCATCCTGTGACTTGTGGCTGTTCTTTCATAGTGCATGCAGCAGGCACCCCCACTGCTCTGCGCTGGGATCCCCAGGAATCCCACAAGGAAGAGCACCATGGGCAAGGCTCTCTTTCTGCAGTGACAGGGAAGAAGAATGGCTGGTTGGCTTGTTGATGAGACAGCCTGCCAGGATTCTCCTGTGATGCCCTCAGTCCATGGTCAGACAGCCCAATGCAAACAAGGCTTCACTGTGTCCTATCTAGCAAGCAAGAACAAGTTGCATTAATATAATATTCTTTGTTTAACGTAAATATAATAAATTGGGCATGCATGATTATACAAGGGTGATGCCAATGAGGTGAAACAGATGACATAGAACATGCTGCTCAGCACCTGCTGTTTGCAATCCCTCTATACCAGTTCATGATTCCCTGGCTTTTATCATCCTCTTCATCATCCTTGTCACCACAAGCACCACTAGGTACAAAGCGGGTGAGATTTCTAGGGAAAATAGAACCAGTTTGGTTAAAATTAAATTTTTTAAAAGACATCTAATACTCTCACCTTAAATAACAACCAAGTATTCAACAAACCCCATAAGAACTGTGCATGCTGGTGTCTTTCCAACTGGCTACTCAAGCAGTGATGTTTGTCCTCAAGATGAAGGAATGAACTCCCAGCAGTCCTTGGCACATCCAAGAGCTCATGCTGCACCTACTGAGTTATGCTGCTTGTCTGCTGGGTCATGACAAAGAAGTGCACATCCCAAAGCTCACACATACCCAGGACCCAAAAAAGGCTCAGACCCTATGCTCAGCATTCCTATGAACATGCTGTCAGCTGGGAGCTTCCTGATGCAGAACCACAGCAGGAGACACGGCCATACAGCTCACTGGAAAAGAACCATCCACTGAAGGGCTGCAGGAAGAAGCTGATTATGGACTAATATCTGAGGTTGGAAGCTCAATATGCAGAGCTCACAATTAGACTAATTGGTCTATGCTATGCCATTTCTAAGGACTTCCCAACATTAATGCAGGAAGATGCAGAAAATAAATGAAGGTCCACTTAAATTTGAACCTTAACTGTAATTGGGAGGAATCTTGCATCCTGAATTTATTCCTTTCTTTTTATTGGTATTTAAAGATACATCTACTGTTAATGTCCAGTTCTCATTAGGTTAAGACATAAATAACAAAAATTGCTACATGAACCATGAGAAGTATAACTTTAGTGTCATGTATTTGGTATTTGGTCTTTATGTTCTTTTAATTTATCAATCACTCATTAAATTAATAGTGGATCTACTGCTCAAACCGATTGTCAAAGAACTCTGCAGCAATAACCTTTCTCTCTATTTTCAACCATGAGAATATTTCAAGCTGAATACCAAGGTCTTAACTGCAGGCACATCTCTGATACATCTTAACCCTTTCCAGATTCCTGAGTAGTAATGAAACACAGACCTGCTTTGTCTCCTCTTCAGATAAAGAGGGCTGTTGACCAGAATGCAGGAGGATGTGGCAGCGTGAAGGGTATCCTGGA
>JAJEJO010000274.1:0-54411 GCA_020662805.1 Glaucomys volans | reverse complement strand
TATTAGGAGATGCATCCATCCATCCATCCATCCATCCATCCATCCATCCATCCATCCATTCATCCATCAATCAATGATAACACAGCTGAGTAGAGGAAGAGAGTGGAACAAAGTGTAACAGCATCCTCCTCAGCTTTTACTGGGGCCCTGCTGCCCTGCCACTGAGGCTTACTTAAAATGGACCTTTGTTTTCTCTTCTTTCACCCTCCCTGATCTCAGGGTAAATGTAATTATCTTTCTTCCCCTTCCTAGACTGAGTTCAGGGTCATTGAGCACTCATCCACCACAGAAAAAAAGTAAATCAGATTTCAGAGATGGCCAGATGATCTCCAAAATGAGACTTTTCTAAATCAACAAGTGTATTACAACCCATCCTGGAATGTAGACTTTGAATCACCAATTTAAAAACCCTGTGTTCCCCTGAGGGGCAGAATCCTGCCTCTGGGACAGGAGTTCCCTGTGTTGCTCCTTTGTTAGCAAAGCAATAAAACTTTTTTTCTCTTTCTCAAAACCTCGTCTTTATTATTAAACTGGTACTGGGGACAAGGATAAAGTTTTCAGTGACAGAAGTACTGGGAACTGAAGTGGAACATGAAGGGTTATGGAAAATAGTATTCCTATAAAATAACTGCCCAAGAAAAATGAAGGGACCTTGTGGCTTGAGAAGTGGGAAAGGAAACTGGTCAACCATTAAACCTCTCCCAATGCATTCCTGATAACAATGGGCCCTGGGGAAAAGGGTGGATATGGAATGCTAGGCCCTAAACCTTGACCTTCCCCAGGTCAACCTAACCCTGAATGACATTGGGCAAGATTTGAATACTCACCTTTGGTATCTAATTTTTAAACAGCACCCACTCAATGGTTACATCATCCTCCTCATACGCTATAAAACCAGAATTCCCCCTGTAACTGGTGGCCATTTTCCATCAGGAAAGTGGACCCTAATGGGGCCATTTTCCATCAGGAAGGTGGACCCTAATGACACCCGATTCTGTGAAGGAATAAAGGCTTCTCTGAGTCCCTTGAGGTCTGCCTCCCCTTTTCCTTTTTAAGCTTACATTTTTGGTTCCCTGACCAGGAAATGGGTGTAAGGTAAAAATGATCCTTCCCCCTTATCTGTCCCCTTCCCCTGCAGTTAAATTAAATGGCTGATGAGACCTGGGGAGTGACAGTTGAGAGTCTGGCACCCCTATGGGTCTCTGATGTCGGGGGTCCCCCCAGTCACTGCTTATGCCATGGCTGAATCCCCAAACTGACTGCATGCCTTACCCTGCAGAAAGAGACCCTCCACACCCTCCGAGTCCACTTTGGCTTAATGGCTTCTGGTATGCGACCCAAAACCGACCCCAACCCTGGGTTAGGTTTTCGAGGCCTATGCTACGTGGACATTGCAAGGACTTATATCTGTTATACTTCCCCAAAAGATTCTCCAGTGCCATCAGGAGAGAGTCAGCCCCACCCTAATCAACCCCCCCCTATAGCTCCACCCTAATCCCATCCAGTGCCCTATAAAAGTTGGCAGGGGAAGAACTACCACTCGATTTCCCAGCATCACATTTTTAGTGGTAAGGGCAATTGTAGATGGCCAGCTAAAATAAAGGCTTCTTTTGGCTTTAGGTGATTGACTTCAATGATTTTATTTTCTTTGGGTACAACATTTGGATGCCCCACCAAGATCTGATTTTTCCAAGCCCTCATGCCTAAATTGGCCTCCTGTGATGGTTGCCTGGGAGCCCCCACCCTGAGTAGAGGGGAGCTCCTGAAAGACGTGCCTCAGCTTCACTCTTAGGGGGACCCCAGCCCATCTTCAGGATGCCCTTCTGGATGAAGCCACCTGGTATCCTGTATCAGTGAGTCGATTTTCTGTATCTGGAGGACGTAGTCAGGCTGGACACAGTCGCTTACAACAGTCCCAGATCAGGGTGAGACATCGCTCCTGGCTCCTGGTATGCCTCCTCGTGAGGCCTAGTCTGGTGAACCCCCTCGTGGGTTAAATCTGGTGGGACCCCCATGAGGTTCAGTCTGGTGGGCCCCTTGGGGGCCTAATCTGGTCGGCCTATGTCTGTCTATCTGTATTTGCTTTGTTAGTCTGGTCTGGTCCTCGTGGGTGGCTGACGTGTAGCTACCATCTGGGGCCAGTTTGCTTGGCTGCCTCGTGGCTGGCTGACTGCATGGCCCAGGCTGCCACCTAGGCCTTGGGCTGCTTGGCTGCGGCATGGCTGGCTAACAGGTAGCCGCTGTCTGTGGCCAGTCTGCTCGGTGTCTCTGTGGGCCCCAGTCCAATAGGCCTCCCCGTGGGGCCTAATCTGGTAGGCCTCCTATGTGGCCTAATCTAATAGGCCTCCCTGTGGGGCCTACTCCGGTCATTTTCTGTCTGTCTGTATTTGTCTTGTTAGTAAGGTTCATGCCCATTTGTGTTTTCTGTGTTTTGGCTTTGCTTTCTATGTAGCATCTTTCTCCAGGAGAGTCTACTATGGGACAGAATCAGTTATCCACGTGCCCCACTATTCTAACTTGTTTTTCACATACTTCTCAGGACTTCCAAGAATGTGCTGCTGACTATGGAGCTTTTCTTTTCTTTTTTTCTTTACTTATTGATTCATTGAACACAAATTGAGTACAGCTATTGTTTCACAGGTTGTACACAAAGTAGAGTCACACCATCTGTGTGTTCATGCATGTACACAGGGCAATGGCATCTGTCACACTTCCTGTTATTATTTTTACCGCCCACCCCGCCCCAACCCCTCCCTTCCCTCTATGCTATCTATCCTACCTCCATTCTTGCCAGCCTTTCCCCCCGCATTATGCATCATCATTCATTTATCAGAAAGACCATTCGGCCTTTGGATTTTTGGAATTAGCTGAGCTCACATAGCATAACAGTCTCCAACATCCTCCATTTACCTACAAATGCCAGAATTTTATTCTTCTTTATGGCTGAGGAATATTCCATTGTGTATATATACCACAGTTTCTTTATCCATTCATCTACTGAAGGGCATCTAGGTTGATTCCATAATCTAGCTATTGTGAATTGAGCAGCTATGAACATTGATGTGGCTGCATCACTGAGGCAATCTGATTTTAAGTCCTTTGGGTATAAGCCAAGGAGTGGGATAGCAGGGTCAAATGGTGGATCCATTCCAAGTTTTCTAAGGAATCTCCACACTGCTTTCCAGAGTGGCTGCACCAACTTGCACTCCCACCAGCAATGTATGAGTGTACCCTTTTCCCCACATCCTCGCCAACACCTGTTGTTGCCTGTGTTCTTAATAAAAGACATTCTAATTGGGGTAAGATGAAATCTTAAGGTGGTTTTGATTTGCATTTCTCTTATAACGAGTGATGTTGAACATTTTTTCATAAATCTGTTGATTGCTTCTAGATCTTCCTCTGTCAAGTGTCTGTTCACTTCCTCGGCCCATTTATTGATTGGGTTATTAGTGTTCGTGGTGTAAAGATTTTTGAGTACTTGGTAGATTCTGGAGATTAGTGCTCTGTCCGAAGTGTGTGTGGCAAAGATTTTCTCCCACTCTGAAGGCTCTCTCTTCACATTGCTGATTGTTTCCTTTGCTGAGAAGAAGCTTTTTAGTTTGACTCTATCCCAATCATTGATTCGTGCTTTTATTTCTTGCGCTTTGGGAGTCATGTTAAGGAAATCTGGTCCTAGGCCAACATGATGAAGATTTGGACCTATTTTCTCTTCTATTAGGTGCAGAGTCTCTGGTCTGATTTCTAGGTCCTTGATCCACTTTGAGTTGAGTTTTGTACAGGGTGAGAGATATGGGTTTAGTTTCATTTTGCTGCATATGGATTTCCAGTTTTCCCAGCACCATTTGTTGAAGAGGCTGTCTTTTCTCCATTGCATGTTTTTGCCTCCTTTGTCAAGTATGAGATACCTGTACTTATTTGGGTTTGTCTCTGTGTCCTCTATTCTGTACCATTGATCTACCTGTCTATTCTGGTACCAATAACATGTTGTTTTTGTTACTATTGCTCTGTAGGATACTTGAACGTCTGGTATTGTGAAACCCCCTGCTTCGCTCTTCTTGCTAAGGATTGCTTTAGCAATTCTGAGTCTCTTATTCCTCCAAATGAGTTTCATGATTGCTTGCTCTATTTCTATGAGGTCCATCATTGGGATTTTAATTGGAAATGCATTGAATTTGTATAGCATTTTTGGAAGTATGGCCATTTTGACAATATTAATTCTGCCTATCCAAGAGCATGGGAGATCTTTCCATCTTCTCAGCTGCTCTTTAACTTCTTTCTTTAGTGTTCTGTAGTTCTCAGTGTAGAGGTCTTTCACATCTTTTGTTAGATTGATTCCCAAGTATTTTATTTTTTTTTTGAGGTTAATGTGAATGGGGTACTTTTCCTAATTTCTCTCTCAGAGGATGAATCACTTACGAATAAAAATGCATTAGATTTATGAGCATTAATTTTATATCCTGCTACTTTACTGAATTCATTAATGAGTTCCAGATGTTTTCTGGTGGAATTCTTAGGACCTTCTAAATAGAGAATCATGACATCAGCAAATAGGGATAGTTTGTTCTCTTCTTTTCCTATTCGTTCGTATTCCTCTAATTTCTTTGGTCACTCTAATTGCTCTGGCTAGAGTTTCAAAAACAATGTTGAATAGTAGTGGCAAAAGAGGGCATCCCTACCTTGTTCCAGGTCTCAGGGGTATGCTTTCAATTTTTCTCCATTTAGAATGATGTTAGCTGTGGGCTGAGCATAGATAGCCTTCGCAATGTTAAGGAATGTCCCCACTATCCCTATTTTTTCTAGTGTTTTGAGCATGATGGGGTGCTGGATTTTATCAAATGCTTTCTCTGCATCTATTGAAATAATCATGTGGTTCTTGACTTTAAGTCTGTTGATGTGGTGAATTACATTTATTGATTTCTGGATGTTGAACCAACCTTGCATCCCCAGGTTGAAACCCACTTGATCATGGTGCACTATCTTTTTAATATGCTTTTGTATGCGATTTGCTAAAATTTTGTTAAGAATTTTTGCATCTATGTTCATTAGAGATATGGGTCTGAAATTTTCTTTCCTCAATGTGTCCTTCTCTGGTTTTGGTATCAGGGTGATACTATCTTCATAGAATGAGTTTGGAAGGGTCCTTCCTCCTCTATTTCGTGAAATACTTTGAGAAGTATTGGAATGAGCTCTTCTTTGAAGGTCTTGTAGAACTCGGCTGTGAATCCATCTGGTCCTGGACTTTTCTTTGTTGGTAGGCTTGTGATGACTCCCTCTATTTCATTGCCTGAAATTGGTCTATTTAAGTTGTGTATGTCCTCCAGATTCAGTTTGGGTGGCTCATATGCCTCTAGGAACCTGTTGATGTCTTCCAGGTTTTCTATTTTGTTGGAGTATAAATTTTCAAAGTAGTTTCTTATTTTGTTTTGAATTTCAATTTTGTCTGTTGTAATATTTCCATTTCCATCATGAATTTTAGTAATTTGGAGTTTCTCTCTCCTTCTCTTCGTTAGCGTGGCTAAGGGTTTATCGATTTTGTTTATTTTTTCAAAGAACAATCTTTTTTTTGTCAATTTTTTGAATTGTCTTTTGTTTCAATTTTGTTGATTTCAGCCCTGATTTTGATTATTTCCTGTCTTCTACTACTTTTGGTCATGATCTGTTCCTCCTTTTCCAGGGCTTTGAGCTGTAATGTGAGCTCAAAGATTTCTTGACTTTTCATTCTTTTATTAAATGCCCTCCATGCAATGAATTTTCCTCTTAGCACTTCTTTCATAGTATCCCAGAGATTTTGATATGTTTTATCTTTGTTCTCGTTGACCTCTAATGTTGTTCCGCACCCAACAACAAAGGACCAGCCAGGGACGCACGGGGTCAAGCAGGATGGTGTGTGTCGACGGCTGAAAATCCCACACCAGCTGGGAGTCTGTCGAAGCAGGATCTCAGTTGTAATGAGGAAGTGGAACAGATATATGAGGGGGCGAGTGAGTGAGAAAAAAACAAAGAAAGGAGAGGAGATACCTGCAGGGCCAATCACCTTAAAGGTAAACAGCCCATGCAGCACACATCAAAGCCTGCAGGACAAAGGTCCCCTAAGATTTAATAGTGGCCAGAGCTGCTCACGTTCACGGAAGTCGAATGGGCCAATCCTAGGCCACCACCTTGGTGGTACCACTGGTGAGGGGGCTTATGCCCCGAGGGTGTTGTTGTTATTGCGGTCGCCATTTTAAGGTGTGTCCCTACATTTCCCCCTTTTTGTTTTATTATTGTCGCTAGGTGGAATTCCTGTCTTAGGTTGTTCATGGCAAATCGCATTCTTACCCGTCATTGGAAGCCTGGCCTCCTTAGGGCCAGAGTCCTGTCTTAGGTTGATATGCAGTTTCCACAAATCTTACCCGTCATTGGAGATTCCACCATAAGTAGCCTCCAGGGGTGGAGCTTCAGCTTGAGCCTGTCTTAGGTTGCCCCAGCACTTGGGGTCTTACCCATCATCGACTCAAGGGCTCCCTATGGCGACGGCAACATTTCACCCTAGTGGTGGCATAACGATCCTCCTCAGAGCTGGTGGCCAATCTTTGATATTGAACTTGGACGCTCATCAATTGAACTGCTTCAAGGCGCTTTTGGATGAACTGCATGACTTTGTTGAAGAGACAGGGACCTATAGTTAGGATTAGAAGCAAGATAATTAAAGGACCGATTATAGCAGATAACAGAGTGGTTAGCCAGGGAGATTGATTGAACCAAGATTCAAACCATCCCCTTTGGGCTTCTCGTTCGAGTCGCCATTCCTCCAAACGCTTTCTTAACTTTGCCATAGATTCTTTGACCACTCCAGAGTGGTCAGCATAAAAGCAACATTTCTTTTTTAAAGTGGCACAAAGTCCCCCTTCCTGCAAAAAGAGGAGGTCTAGGCCTCGCCTGTTTTGTAAAACAACCTCAGAGAGGGAGGTAAGGGATTCTTGTAATGCAGTAACAGAAGTTTTTAAAGTTTTTAAATCTTGATCTATAAGTTTGACCTTAAACATCCAGCAAGCCAGTTTCACCAATCACAAAGTAAGAGTACTGGGCTTTAACTCCAATGTCTATAACTTTGTAATTATTACTACCTTTTATCTAATTAGGGTTATATTATTTCATCTGTTCTATAGGTGATGGCTTAGTATTTTAAATTTAGGTTTGTTCTTGAAGCAGTACCTTTTAAAACATTAATCAGACAGTTATAGAGCTTACAAGGAAAATACAAAATACAATTAACAACAGTAAAAACATGTTTAGCTTGTGTAATAGTCATCTTATATTCTGCCTGAGTTATATATTATATTCCCTGTTTGAGATCACAGCATTTTACAATAAACAATCTTTTGAATATAACTGAACAAAAGTTTGGCTTATATTGGAGCTATTTTGATATGCAGTAGGGTGGGAGGCAGAGCCTTATATCAGGTAAGGCAGGGCTCTTTACAATTTTAGGTAAAGTGTCTTAGTTCTGAAGCTGATTTTTGCCTCCTCTTTGAACATTATTTTAGTTTCTAAATTTTCTTTTGTGTAACAAAGTGACCAAATGTTTTTATGTTTCGCGATATTAACCTTTAAACAATCAGGCTCTCACTAACTTTTAAATACATTTGCATTTAAATTTTGATCTCAGTGTAAAAAAGTAACAAATTTACATATACCCTATTGATAACAGGTCCTGTTGTTAGGGTCGAGACACCTACTGCCAGTGAAGGAAGACTCCAAGAGACCTTCTCATGCAACACACACAGGGTTTATTGTCCAAGCATGCTTGGGGCTCCCTACATGTCCTAACAACTGGACGGAGGCAGAGAGCCCCAAGCCAAAGTATGGCAAGCTTTTTATAACAATAAGCAAAGGGGCAGTTTCCTTGGGTGAACAACTTATGGATTTACTAGCAATTTGGTGATGTTTACACAAGGTTAGCTGAGCAATTTATGGTCTCACTAACAACCTGGTGATGTTTACACAAGGTTAGCTCCCAAGCTCAGTTCCCTTTATCTGTCTTAGTCACAGAATCACAACAAGATGCTGGTGGGGGTCTCATTATCTTTTCTGGGCCATTTTCTGGCTTCTTTTAGTTAACCCTCTCCTACCATTTCACTCTTTCATGTCCTTTAGCCTGAGCGACTCTTACACTGTTATATAGAACATTAAATGATAAAATAAGTCCCCAATAAAATTTGCTATTTCTATAAGTTTAAAATTACCATTACAGACAAGTTTAATTTGGAGAACAGCAGCTTGATAAATTTTCTGCTCTAAAGACTTGTGTACCTGGAAGATTTAAACACATTAATATACAAAGAAGAATAATAGCACAATTGTCTTGATGTTACCCAAATTTAGTTTGTTTTTTTGTTTTGTTTTGTTTTGTTTTTTAAGAAAGAATTTAGACTCTGTAAATTAATGTTTAAAGAAACCCTTGTTAATTTGACATATAGATTACACAATTTGGTTTGTAACAGTCCATTAATATTTGACCTTAAGGGAAAACTTTAAATAGTTTTTAATTGACCATCTCATATACATATAACCAACTTAGTCATACACAAACTTGGTAAAATTTGTCCTTCACTTACACACAGACTTTTTTAGCACTTACTAGACTCTCATGTATTTCATCACAGAAAGACTTTCCTACCCAGAAACATTTTTTTTCCTTCTACTGAATATGTTTCCACACCTAGAACCTTCTATTTTCTCTTTCCTATCTGTTGACTCCTTCTGTTTGTATTTTGAAACAACTCTTAGGAAATTTCTGAATTTAGATGAATTATTCCATTTTAATAAGATGAAATATTTTATTATTTATAGTTCTTTATTTGAACCACAGTTGAAACCTTTGGATTCCCTTGTATGTAGAATGGTACCTGTTATGATTTCACTTAGCAACCCTGTTTGTAATGATGGACACAAAGCAATCCCAAACCCTTTATTTTAATCAATCTATTAAAAAAAAACACCAATAATATTTTAAGTATGTTACCCAATGGAATTCAAACATTAAGAGTACTCGATGTTATTTAACAGCATTCTAACTTAGGAAATTAACCAGATGTCTCTAACAAGCACCTTTGATTAATCCTATATACATCACATCTAATTTACTTATTTTACTGTAAAAACCAAGATATCAGACATGTATATTGAACAGTATCTGCTATCTCTTTTCTGTTGAATAAAAATCCTAGAAATAATTGATTAATATTAATTAACATTTTTAGACAACATTTTTAATCGTTTGACCACTTAGACGCTTGTGGGTTAAGAAACTTAAAAACATGTTACCTTTATTGGTTTACCCAATTTAAATTGAACCTTTTTATTCACGTGAATTAAAGTTGGATCCACTCTTGATTTTAACATCTTTAAGATCTCTTTATGTCAATTTAATATGTACATGAATTTTGGACACACAAAAGACAACACAAACACACAGACACAGAAAAAACTTTTAGCCTTTTATACGTGAATTTTCATTGCAATGTTATAGATAAAAAATAACTCTAGAATTGAAAATAACTGATCAAAAAGAATTAACCTAGTTATGTAGGATTGAAATTGTGGAGCTCCAAAAACATAACATTTAAGAAAAACAAAACAAGAGTCCTAGGAGAAAAAATGATAATGGCCATTAATTATTTTAGCAAAGCACTGTATAATTTACTTTTGCTGGAGTTCAAGTAAAAGACTCTTTTCCTTATTGAAGACATACCCTAGAAACAAAGGACATTAGGCATTTTACAATAAACAGTTGTGTTTTTACTTTGAAAAACCTGTGAGTAAAGTAATGTTAGGACATTTAAAATAAACATTAGCCATACCACCTGAAGAGACTCGTCAGTTAAGTAATTTTAAGACTTTTACTCTTATTTGTTTACCCAATTGAAATTGAACCTTTTAAATCACGTGATTAAGATATGTAAATCTATCTTTTAATCTTCAATTTTGAGCTCTTTTTAAGTTAATTTGGTACCATGTACATGCTTTTTGGACACATTTGACAAGACAACACAATATACACATATACACACAGATGAAAAGAAAAATTCATGAGCTCAGAAAATACAGAACTTAATCAAAAAGCAAGCCCTACAAAAAAGACATGGTCATTAAGGATTTAAAACAGCATGAAAATAAAATCATCTTTCTGTGTTGTAGCATTTCAAAGCAGACTTTAACAAAGTCAGGCCAGGGAAGTTTAAATGTTGTAAAGTCCTTTTCCTTGGCTTTGCTGTTAGCCTTGGAGTAGAGATAGTAAAGTACAGACTGTCTTGAATACTGTTTTTGGTTTGATATGGGAGCAAACTGTAAAATTCCCATCTTTTGCCTGTATCTATTAATTGCTCCTAAGTTCTGCAATAGTCTCCATTTAGTTCTACCTCTCTTTATTATAATAAACACTGAGGTATTGTGTGGACTGAAAGTTGGCTCTATATCGTTCAAGGCTAGCTGGTCTTGTACCAGGAGTTGTAAATGCTGCAAATTTTGTTCTGTTAGAGGCCATTGTTTCACCCATATTGGCTGAGTAGTGTCCCATAGTAACCGAATTGGGTTGGGTTTTGTTAGTGGAGCCATGGCTTTTAGAATCTCATTTAGAATTGAGGGCATGCCCCACATATCAGGAGAATCACCAAAAGAAAAAGTTACAACTTCCAGAGGAACTGTGTTTTTATATTCCTTTGTCTTTTTGCATTTTAACACCTCATCACAGGGAGCTGTGGGAGCTAGAGAGTTGGAATTCTGGCTTTTACACTCCCACTGGGATAAAAGAATTTGTGGGAGTGGCAATTGCCTGCTCAATGTTTGAATTGACTTGAGAGAGGGCTGGAAGACGTTTGCTTTTTTCCTTTGTGCAGAGTTTCTGGAAGGCTTTAAAGCACAGGGATCTAACTTGCAATCAGGTGGTTTATCTTTTATTTGTATCCTATGGGCAAGGAAAATAATTTTTTCTTCAACATTATGATGCCCATAGAGTAGAAGCCAGGGGGCTATCTTAATGAGGACCTTCCAGGTCTGAAAAACTTGACTATCTGAAAGTTTAAACCCCTGGCTCCTAAGGAGTACCCGGAGGGAGTCTAGGGAGGGGTCATACCTGGAGCTGGACTGTCCCATATCTCAATGGGAGTACACTCACCCGCAAACCAAACCGATTGCCTGCCGACGAAGTTCCCTCGTTCCTCACATGGGGCACAAGTTGTTGTTCCACACCGAACAACAAAGATCGAGTGCCCTCCCTGGACCAGCCAGGGGGGCATGGGGTCAAGCAGGATGGTGAGTGTCGACGGCTGAAAAACCCACACCAGCTGGGAGTCTGTGGAAGCAGAATCTCAGTTGTAATGAGGAAGTGGAACAGATATATGCGGGGGCGAGTGAGTGAGAAAAAAACAAAGAAAGGAGAGGAGATACCTGCAGGGCCAATCACCTTAAAGGTAAACAGCCCATGCAGCACACATCAAAGCCTGCAGGACAAAGGTCCCCTAAGATTTAATAGTGGCCAGAGCTGCTCACGTTCACAGAAGTCGAATGGGCCAATCCTAGGCCACCACCTTGGTGGTACCACTGGTGAGGGGGGCTTATGCCCCGAGGGTGTTGTTGTTATTGCGGTCGCCATTTTAAGGTGTGTCCCTACACTCTAAGAATATTTTAATTTCCCCCCTACTGTCTTCTGTTATCCATGTATCATTCAAAAGCATATTATTTAATCTCCACGTCTTGGAGTAGTTTCTGTTTCTAACTTTATCATTGATATCTAACTTCATTCCATTATGATCTGATAGTATACAAGGTAGTATCTCTATGTTTTTGTATTTGTTAAGAGTAGCTTTCTGGCAGAACATATGGTCTATTTTAGAGAAGGAACCATGTGCTGCTGAGAAGAAAGTGTATTCACTTTTTGATGGATGGAATATTCTCTATATGTCTGTTAAGTCCAAATTAGCGATTTTGTCATTGAGTCCTACAGTTTCTTTGTTCAATTTTTGTTGGGAAGATCTGTCCAATGGTGAGAGAGGAGTGTTAAAGTCTCCCAGTATTATTGTGTTTTGGTCTTTTTGATTCCTGAAATTGAGAAGGATCTGATTGACGTACATAGATGCACCATTCTTTGGTGCATAAATATTTATGATTGTTATGTCTTGCTGATTTATGCTTCCTTTAAGCAGTATGAACTGTCCTTCTTTATCCTTTCTGACTAACTTTGGTTTGAAGTCTGCTTTATCTGAAATGAGAATGGAAACCCCAGCTTTTTTACTCAGTCCATGTGCATGGTATGCTTTTTCCCAACCTTTCACCTTTAGTCTGCGGGCATGTTTTTCTATGAGATGAGTCTCTTGAAGGCAGCATATTGTTGGGTCTTCCTTTTTAATCCAGTCTGACAGTCTATGTCTTTTGATTGATGAGTTTTGGCCATTTACATTCAGCGTTATTATTGAGATATGACTTGTATTTCCTGTCATTTTAGCTTTTTTGGGGTTTTTAGCTTAACTTTGTTTCTCCTTTGATTGACTCTTCCTTTAGCGTAGTTCTTCCCCATGATGACTGAGATTGTTATTTTTCGTTTTTTCCTCTTTGAATATTTTGTTGAGAATGATCTGTAGGGCAGGTTTTCTCTTTGTGAATTCTTTAAGCTTTTGTTTATCATGGAAGGATTTTATTTCCTCATCAAATCTGAAGGTAAGTTTTGCTGGGTATAAGATTCTTGGTTGGCAACCGTTTTCTTTCAGAGCTTGAAATATGTTGTTCCAGGCCCTTCTTGCTTTTAGGGTCTGGGCTGAGAAATCTGCTGATATCTGTATCGGTTTCCCCCTGTAGGTAATCTGATGCTTTTCTCTCGCCACCTTTAAAATTCTATCTTTGTTTTGTATGTTAGGTATTTTCATTATAATGTGCCTTGGTGTGGATCTGTTGTAATTCTGTGCTTTTGGTGTCCTGTAAGCTTCTTGTAATTGATTTTCCATCTCATTCATCATATTAGGGAAATTTTCTGATAATATTTCCTTGAATAGATTATTCATACCCTTGGTTTGTATCTCTGTGCCTTCCTCAATCCCAATTACTATTAAATTTGGTCTTTTCATGATGTCCCATATTTCTTGGAGGTTGCGTTCATGATTCCTAACCATCTTCTCTGTTTGTTCGACTTTGTTTTCAGGATTAAATATTTTGTCTTCTTTGTCTGAGGTTCTGTCTTCCAAGTGATCTATTCTGTTAATTATGCTTTCTATTGAGTTTTAACTTGGTTTATTGTTTCCATCATTTCCTTGTTTCCTTCAAGAATTTCTGTATTTTTTTTTCTCAGAATTTCTATCTCTTTATTGAAGTGATTTTTTGCTTCCTGCAATTGCTCTATTAGCTGATTATTCATAGCCTGAATCTGCTCTCTTGTCACATCATTCTCTTCTCTGATCATTTTAATTATGAACATTCTGAACTCCCTTTCTGTCATTCCTTCTACCATGCTGTCTTTGGGTTCTCTTGATATATCATCTAGGTTTGATTGGGACACTTTCTTCCCGTGTTTTCTCATGGTGCTCATGTATCTTCCCCTCTAGTAGTGCGAATCTGAGGGATTACAATTTCCCTGTGAAGTCTTAATGTGTCCCTGCAGATTTCCAGTAAGTCCCCTGTTGCTTGAGAAGTACTTGATCAAGCGGTGACCCAAGAAAGCTGACGTCCCACTACGTCCAGGTTGGGAATGAGCAATGCTTCTGGGCCGAGGCAGCCTAGTGTTGATAGACAATAAGATACAGCAAGGTGGTAGACTCCGGGCCAGGGTGTGGACCTGGGCACTAGACCAAGTTGGGGTGGTGTCACAGAACTGTGCTCAGTGATGGAGACCCTGGGCTTGAGAGCCCAGGCTGGCCTGAACTCCTCGCTGGGGCTCAGGGGGTGGCAGGTGGTTGCTCTCTCCTGGGGACACTATTAGCTGGTGCCAAAGGCCCTATGCTCCACGCCGGAGTCAAGGACCCCAGGGGCTCCTGGCCAGACCTCTCCAGAAGCTGCAGGAGGCCCCAGGCAGCCTGAGATGGTCGGTTTCCGCCTGGGAGTGTGCTGGCTGATGCCAGAGCCTGGCCAGTAACTCTAAAGCCGCTGCTGTTGTCCTTCACTCACTTGCTGGCTGGCACAGACCCAGGTTGGTGACTCTGACGCAGCTGCAGGGTCCAGGGCTCCCGGGTGGTAGCTGCCCCCGGCCGGGCCAAGCCCAGCCTGGCAGAGTTGGTTCCGCAGTGGCGACTGGGGACCCCTTATATGTGATTTGAATATAAAATCTCATTGAGAGCCATATTCCTGCTGTTTGAATCCTGAGCAAGGAGGAATCCATGGAGCAAGTAGGAATGCAGCCTTCCTCTAGCCCACCATCTTGAATCCTGGAGCTTTTCTTAATGGATGTAACTTAAGAAAGTTTTATGAATCAAAATTTCCCGCTTTCAAGATAGATTGGTGCCCTCAGGGCATTGGGCAACCAAACCATCAGGACCAGGTGCCTTATATTCAAATTTGGATTATTCCTTAAGCTTTGCCTTTCAGCTAGTTCGGGAACTAGGAGAGGCTGCACTGGTTTGATGGCAAATGCCAGACCAGACTGAAATGCAGCTCGTGCTGTTACCAATCCCTTAAGACTCAGGTAACTGTCAAAAACCATTTCCAAATCCAGGGGCCAAAGGAGGGAGAAAATGGCTGGGGGCACCTGCACTCTTGAACCCCTGAGGGGGAGGAGAAACCAGGTACAACCCCCCAGTGTTACAGCACCCCCACAGCGAATTGTTTTGCAATATGTAAATGACATGTGCCTCTAGCCAGGAGGAATAAATACAGAGCTCTTAAGCATTCAAACTCTGTCCTGATAAAAATGGTTAAAGTGCCTGAGATATCAGGTTTCTGCTGGAACAAAATCTCAAGTAGAACTTATATTGAAATGACAATAGAGGAAGCAAAAAGCCCAGTAGGAGACCAATTTCCAACCCAAGGGGGAAAAAAAAAAAAAACAGAGTGTTTTATTTGAGAATAACTAACAGCTGGTCAAATACTTGTTGAGCTCATAACTTTTGGTCAGTCCCAGTTGAAGTTTTTATTCAACTTAGATTTTTTAACATCTTGTTACATTGCAATGGAGATAAAAGGGAAGCCCCTATGGCTCATGGCTGCACCCGACCACCTAGTAACTTCACGGCTCATGGACCCACCAATATACTTCCTGGACCCTGCTTCCGATGTGGGCAACAAGGACGCTAGGCAAAAGGCTGCCATAACCTGGGGAACCCCTCCAAAGCCTGTTCCAAAAGTGGACAATGGGGATATTGGAAGGTGGATTGTCCCTAGGGAAGGACACCCCTTCCCCCAGTACAGTCACCCCATTCCCAAGTCCCATTCACCGAATTGCTGGAATGATGGGGCCCAGAATTCCTTGCCCCTGCCACCTCAGATGGTACATCTGAGGAGCCCCATGTCACAGGGATGGTAAATGGCCATGAAGTCTCATTCGTGGTCAATACTGGGGCAAGCCTTTCACTCTTGAGTGAATGGCATGGATATACTTTTAAATCAAATACCCCAATTATGGGAGTCTCAGGTACCCCTACGTATCCACCGCAAACACTTCCCCTATTTTGCACATTTGGATACCTTTCATTTTCCCATTCTTTTATAGTTATGCCTAGTTGCCCGGTTCCCCTTTGGGTTGAGACCTCCTTCACAAATTAAAAGCCTCCATCATCATTCCCCGTTTAAAGTTCACTACCATTTTTTTAATGCACACTGACCCGGACGTGGACTCTGTGCCCCCAAGCCTCCCAGTTGCCCTTTACTTGCTAGAACTAATCCCACATCTGGGACACTTCTCAACCTAAAATAGCCAAACATCATTTCCCAGTTCGGATTCAATTGAGACCCTATGCTCCTACCTTTGACCCTCCTCTGGGTCTGAGCACTGCCCCAAAAGCCCCTTATGCTCAGCCCTTTTGAACTTCTTTATGGGCGACCTCTTGTCCCACACACCATTCAACCTCAATCACCTAGCATTCCTCCTGAGGCTCTAAAACCCCTCCTAGCTCACCTCAGGGCTACTCTCTGGAAGTATGCACACACTCATCTTCCCCAGCTCCAATCTACAGAGACCCCCCATCCTATTTCCATAGGGGCTTTAGTTTACCTCTCCCCTTCCCAACCTGTAGCCCCCTTACAAGAAAAGTGGACAGGCCCCTTCAAGGTAATTTTAACCACTCCCACTGCAGCCAAGTTAGAAGGCCACCCCTCCTGTATCCACCTAAGCAACTTGAAGCTTGTTCCTGCTAATGCCCTTTATCACTCATTCCTACAGGCCCCACCCAACTCTTCATTACTCTCCTTCCTGCCATTCCTGAAGAAGCTGCTAAGCCACACTCCAAAATTCCTGATGTCCCTTTCTATAGCTGCCTTTCATCTTTTCCTAATGGCACTCAGAGATAAATTAAATTTACTATGTCCACTCCCCCTTCATCTTTCTCCTTCTCAAGCATTAGACCTCATTTGGAATCTCTGGCTTCAAGGAATATTTATTGACTTAACCCCCACCCAGATTTCTTTCTTCTCTCTGTGTTTTCTGTATATTGTCTTTCAATTCCATAAACAGCTGCTCTGGACCTGAACTGGTGGAGAATGAAGAAGTTTGGGGCAATTTAGCTGAAAGAATTTCTTCTCTGAACCCTTTTAAATACTTTTCTACACATGTAGCTGGATTATTAGATAAAACTGTACTATTAATTTTATTTCTGTTCTTATTTTGCATAATTTGCCAAGCATGATGGAAACAATTAAAGTGCCAGGAAACTATGATTCCAAGGCTAGTCATGCTTCCTATGCTCTGAAGGGCACACACTCCCAGAATCATGGAACAATTTTCTTAACAAGTTTACCTGTACAGCCCCAGAAGCCTTCTGGAACACACGGATGCCAATCTCCTGGTCACTTCCTGACCCACTGAGACCACAAAGAAGAATTCCACCTAAGATGACCTCAAGACCCTTCCCCTACACTCTTCCCCACCAGGGATTCCATACTCTGTTCCAGAACTCTGAAAGGAGGGCTCCCCCCACAACTTCACCCCTTCTCAGCTCAGGGCAGCCAGATCTGACTTTACAGTGCCCCATTTCCTTCTCCCCTTTCAGAGTCTAGAATGAAGGGTTATGGAAAATAATATTCATATAAAATAACTCCCCAAGAAAAATGAAGGGAAGGTGTGGCTTGAGAAGTGGGAAAGGAAACTGGTCAACCATTAAACCTCTCCCAGTGAGTGCATTCCTGATAGCAATGGGCCCTGGGGAAAAGGGTGGATATGGAATGCTAGGCCCTAAACCTTGACCTTCCCCAAGTCAATCTAATCCTAAATGACATTGGGCAAGATTTGAATACTCATCCTTCGGTATCTAATTTTAAATTGCATGCACTCAATGGTTATATCACCCTCCTGATACCTTATAAAACCAGAATTACCCCTGTAACTGGTGGCCATTTTCCATCAGGAAAGTGGACCCAAATGGGGCTATTTTCCATCCCGAAGGTGGACCCGAATGACACCCAACTCTGTGAAGAAATAAAGGCTTCTCTGAATCTGTTGAGGTCTGCCTCCCGTTTTCCTTTTTGCACTTACAGAACAAATTGTATTTCATGTCTGTATAATTATATCAAAATGAACCCAAACATTATGTACAATTGTAATGTACCATTAAAAACAAAATTTAAGGACAGACATCAGGCGCAACCCAGGTGCAGATGGCTGAGTGCTCCCCACTCAGGATGTCGGCCCAGAGCCCACTCGTGGATCCTCCACAGGGGCCACAGCACAGCCGGGAGGTGAGAGTCTTAAGGGCAGAAAGTGGACACTGAGGAGAGGCCACTTGGGTCGTCTTCTCCCAAAAGCCCAGTCCAGAGTCCTGCATTCTACTCAGTCAAGTTCTGGGAGAATTCCAGGCTTGGGGAGGTGGACCCAGTGACAGACATCAGGCACAGCCCAGTGCATACTGGTGATAGTTCCCCACCAGGGACATAGGCCCAGAGTGAACCTCTCAGGGAGCAGCAGGCACAGTGTGGAAGCGGGATCCTTCAGTGTGGGGGAAGCGAGCACAGAGTCCACACTTGAGGCTCCCATGCTGGGAGGCCGAGCCCAGAGGTCAAGACTTACTCCAGCCTGACCTCAGCCTGTGGTCTACTGCTACTGAACACTAGGAGGTGAGAAATTGGAAACCTGCAGGGACACCACTTGTTTTAAGGGGTGAAGCTGCTATACCTCAAATTCTCATGGATGGAAGGGAAGATGCATGAACAACATAAGAAGACGGGGGAAGAAAGTCTCTCAAATAAACCTAGAAACTGCATCAAAAGAATCCAGTGATAACATGGTAGAAGAAGTGTCAGAAATGGAGTTCAGAATGTACATAATTAAAATGATCAGAGAAGCAAATGATGAGATGTGAGAGAAAATGCAGGAAATGAATGATCACACCAATCAACAGTTAAAGGAACAGATGCAAAAAGCAGATCTTTTCAATAAAGAGATAGAGATGTTGAAAACAAACCAAACAGAAATCCTTGAAATGAAGGAACCAATAAACCAAATTAAAAACTCTATAGACAACATAAGCAGCAGGATATATCACCTGGAGGATAGAACATCAGACATTGATAACAAAATATATAATCTTGAAAGCAAAGTTGACCAGAGAAGATGGTAAGAATTCATGAATAAAGCCTATAAGAATTATGGGATATCATGAAAAGAAGAAATTTAAGAATTATTGGGATTGAGGAAGGCACACAGATACAAACCAAAGGAATGAATAATCTGTTCAATGAAATAATGTCAGAAAATTTCCCACATCTGAAGAATGAAGTGGAAAATCAAAGACAAGAGACTCACAGGACAGCAAAGGTACAAAACTACAACAGATCAATACCAAGGCATACTACAATGAAAGTACCTAACATACAAAATAAAGATAGAATTTTAAAGACTGCGAGTGAAAAAAATCAGATTACCTTCAGGGGGAAACCAAGACACTGATCAGCAGATTTCACAACACAGACTGTAAAAACAAGAAGGGCCTGGAATAATGTATTCCAAGCCCTGAAAGAAAATGGATGACAACCAAGTATCTTATACCCAGCAAAACTCATATTCAGATTTGAAGATAATATAAAATCCTTCCATGATAAACAAAAGCTAAAAGAATTTATGAATAGAAAGCCTTCCCTACAGAACATTCTCAGCAAAATATTCCATGAGGAAAACATGAACATCAACCATGTAAATGAGCATAAGGAGGAACTACCCTAAAGGAATAGCCAAATAAAGGAGAAACCAAGTCAAGTTAAAAACCAAAAATAAGCCATAATAATTGGGAATCCAAATCATATCTCAATAATAACCCAGAATGTTAATGGCCTGAACACATCAATCAAAAGACATAGACTGGCAGATTGGATTAGAAAGAAAGACCCAACATTATGCTGCTCCAAGAGACGCATCTCATAGAAAAAGATACCCACAGACTAAAGGTACAAGGATGGGGAAAAACATACCATGCACACAGACTCAGTAAACAAGCAGGGGTTTCCATCCTCATATCAGATAAAGTGAATTTCAAGCCAAAATTAGTTAGACAGGATAGTGAAGGACATTTCATTCTCCTTAAGGGAAGCATAAATCAGTAAGATGTGACTAACAAAAATATTTATGCCCAAAGCAACAGTGTCATGTATGTCAATCAAATCCTTCTCAACTCTGGGAACCAAACAGACCACAGCACAATAATACTGGGTGACTTTAACACACCCCTCTCATCATTGGAGAGATCCTCCAAGCAAAAACTGAACAAAGAAACTATAGAACTCAATAAGACAATTACTAATTTAGACTTAACAGACATATATAGAATATTTCATCCATCAAAATGTGAACACACTTACTTCTCAGCAGCACATGGATTCTTTTCTAAAATAGACCATATGTTATGCCACAAAGTTTCTCTTAGCATATACAAAAACATAGAGATACTACCTTGTATTCTAGCATAATGGAATGAAATTAGAAATCATTGATAAAATAAAAAACAGAAACTACTCCAACACTTGGAGATTTAATAATATGCCATTGAATGGTGCATGGATAACAGTAGACATCAGGGGGGAAATAAAAAATTCTTAGAGATCAACAAGAGCAATGGTACAACATATCAAAATCTCTGGGATACTATGAAAGCAGTGCTAAGAGGAAAATTCATTGCATGGAGTGCATTCAATAGAAGAATGTAAACAAATAAGTGACCTCACATAACAACTTAAAGCCCTAGGAAAAGAAGAGTACATCACAAAAAGTAGTAGAAGGCAGGAAATAATTAAAATCAGAGCAGAAATCAATGAAATTGAAAGAAAAGAAACAATAAAAAAATTGACAAAGCAAAAATTTGGTTCTTTGAAAAAATAAACAAAATTGATAAAACACTTAGCCACGCTAACGAAGAGAAGGAGAGAGAAAACTCAAATTACTAAAATTCGTGATGAAAAAGGAAATATCACAATAGACTCAATACAAACCATAATTAGAAGTATTTTGAAAATTTATTCTCCAACAAAATAGAAAACCTGGAAGACATCAACAGGTGCCTAGAGGCATATGAGCCACACAAACTGAATCTGGAGGACATACACAACTTAAATGGATCAATTTCAAGCAATGAAATAGAAGAAGTCATCAAAAACCTACCAACAAAAAAAAGTCCAGGACCAGATGGATTCACAGCCAAGTTCTATAAGACCTTCAAAGAAGAGCTCATTCCAATACTCCTCAAAGTATTTCACGAAATAGAGGAGGAGGGAACCCTTCCAAACTCATTCTATGAAGCTGATATCACCCTGATACCAAAACCAGAGAACAACACATCGAGGAAAGAAATTTGAGATCAATATCCATAATGAACATAGATGCAAAATTTCTTAACACAATTTTAGCAAATCACATACAAAAGCATATTAAAAAGATAGTGCACCATGATCAAGTGGGTTTCATCCCAGGGATGCAAGGTTGGTTCAACATCTGGAAATCAAAAAATGTAAGTCACCACATCAATAGACTTAAAGTCAAGAACCACATGATTATTTCAATAGATGCAGAGAAAGCATTTGATAACATACATTACCCCTTCATGCTCAAAATGCTAGAGTTAGTGCAGCCTCTCTGGATAGTGGTGTGGAGATTCCTCAGAAAACTTGGAGTGGATCCACCATTTGACCCAGCTATCCCATTCCTTGGCCTATACCCAAAGAACTTAAAATCAGCATACTAGAGTGATGCAGCCACATCAATGTTTATAGCAGCCAAATTCACTATAGGTAGATTGTGGAACGAACCTAGGTGCCCTTCAATAGATGAATGGATAAAGAAACTGTGGTATATATACACAATGGAATATTATTTGGCCATGAAGAATAATAAAACTATGACATTCACAGGTAAATGGATGGAATTGGATAAGATCATCTTAAGTGAAATAAGTCAATCTCAGAAAATCAAAGGCTGAATGATTTCTCTTATAAGTGGTTGATGATACATAGTCAGGGGAGGTATGGGAAGAATGGAGAAGGATTAGGGTTAGGGTTAGGGTTAGGGTATCATCTTTTTCATGCTTCTACTGCCCTGATGGTTATATTTACTGTTGCTGGGATCCTCTACTCCTACTCTCAGATTGTCTCCTCATTAATGAGGATGTCCACTTCTGTGAGAAAGCATAAAGCAGTTACCATCTCTGGGTCACACCTCTGTGTGGTCACCTTATTGTATGGAACAGGCCTTGGGGTTTACCTCAGTTCTGCTGTGACCCACTCTCCACACGGAAGCACAATTGCCTCAGTGATGTACACTGTGGTCACTCCCATGCTGAACCCCTTCATCTGCAGCCTGAGGAACAAGGATGTGAAGGGAGCCCTGGGGAAACTCCTTAGCAGAGCAACCTCTTGTCCTTAATAGTTCACTCAGTTCAGAACTCAGGAAATGTTTTATCCCCTGAGGCAAATACACTGAATTTCAACTTCTGGCTCTTTTCCTCCTCTAAATGACATATTTAATTTATTGTGCTCCCAAAATATTTATAAACTCATGAAAAAAATATTCAACACTAATGGTGAGGAAAATGTAAGTAAAAGCCACAATGAGATGCAACTCCATACTCAATAATAAAAATGACAGACAATAACAAGTGTTGGCAAGAACACAGAAAATTGGAACTTTCACAGCAATCCATTGGGAATGTAAAATGGTATAACCCTTTTGGGAGCAGAATTTTCAGTTCCTCATATAGTTTGTCACATAGCCATCATGTGAGTCAGTAATTCAAATCTGAGATATACCCAGGACAACTGAAAACTTCCACAGAGAAATATCAACAAAAATGTCCATTGCACCATTATTCTTAACTTCCCAAAACTTGGAAAACCAAAATGTCCATCACCTAATGATGAGTGGATAAGTTAATGTGATATATCCATATATCCATATCATTAAAATGAGTGACATATTCATACATGTCAAAATATAGATAAGTCTTGAAAACATTATGTAAAATGACAGAAGCCAGACAAAGATCGCATACTATATGATGCCATTTTTGGGGATTATAAAAGTATTCTGGAATTAGATAGTGGCAATGACTGCACAACCATGTTAATATGTTCAAAAGTACTTCATGTTCTACTTTAAAGAGTGAATTTGAGGTTGTATGAATTCTATTTCAAAAATAATTAAAATAACATACTTGTCAAAAGAATAGTTCATTCCACAGAGTCATATTTACTGTCCTTCTGCTTCTGAATTCATAGTCAATAAAATAAATTCATCACTATCTAAAAGAATAAAAACTCAATGTCCATCTTTAATATTTGCAAATCCATTTAATGAGTCAGGTCAATAAGGGAGAAATTTGATTTCTCTTACAAGAAATTGATACTATTCTCATTTTGGCAATTCAGATTTATGTTTCTAAGAAGAGCTTCCTGTTTTTATTTCCAATCTACTTTTTTGGGGTTTGGGATTTTATGCTCTGGTAATTTTTGGGTTTTATTTTTTATGACAGATAAGAATTCAATTCTAGTCTTTGGTCAAAGTGTTTTATGTTGGTATTGTGTAAAGTACTGATCTTTACACAGTTGTTGGTAATTTTGAACAGCTTCAAATATTCCAAAGTTTCCAAAAAGAAAACAGTAAGGGGTTAACTAGGGTACAGTCATCTAATGACTATAAATTCCACACTTTTTCTATTATCTGCATTCCCTGTATCAATCAAGTCAACCCAGGTGGTCATGAGAAGACTCAGGTCCTTTCTGGATGATGGCAAGAGGCCTCCCTCAGTTCCTCACCATGAGGGGCCCTGTGGACAGCTCACAAAACAGCAGGTGGCTTCTTTTGGTGTGAGCAAGTAGGTGAGAGAGCAGCAGAGGGTCAGGCTACCTCACAATGAAGACATTGGTCTCAAAACATCCCAAGACTACGGAAAAATCCCTCTGCATTCCAGTCTGCCCTCCCCCATCAAACCTTACAGCCTGCTGGCAAAAGTCCCTATAGAACAACAGGCAGATGGACAAAACCATCTCTCCTCTGCACTGGTCATACCTACAAATCCAGCAATAATTGAGTCTGCTCCTAGACTTGGAGTCAAGAATATCCACCTTGGTTCTCTCCTAGCCACAGGGTCTCACCACATCCTCACCATAACCTGAAGGTGTTCTGTTCACACATATAGCAAGTGCACCAGGGACTGTGAATTTCAGCTCAAAAAGAAAGTGCTCCTCTCACCCCAGAATACATTGTAAACCTTTGCATGTGGGTGTGTTGTCATCTAGTGAAGTTATTAACTTAGTGTGCCTTTGTCCAGTCATTTTGAAGTGATAGTACTTGTTGTTCAGGAAATATGATTCTTGGAAACTACCCACATTCCACCCATGAGGACCTTGTGGCTCAGAGAGACAAATTTAGACATTGATTCCTAATTGATTTTTATAAGGAAACCTGAATGTGTATGCTATTAACTTGGATGTGGAATTACAAGTGCTATTTATCTGTGTGTGGATAAATGTTAGAGATGAATTTTGCAGGACCATGTAACTGAACAGTAGGCATATGGAGCTGAATTGGATAGTGAGATGCATGGTATTGAGTCCTTAATACAAATGGGTGGTAGCAAGTTTTTAATATTAAACTGCAGTCATTTCATAGTGGATGGATTGGATCAGACATTAGCTGTCCCACCATAGTCTAGTACAAAGGACATGTTGAATGACATCTAAGAGAGCTGTTTGTGCAGTAAATGAATCATTTCCTTTCTGCTCTTTCTAATTTTCTAACACATAATGAATGTCCTTAATGAAAACAGAAAGACCCTAACTTTAGTCTTTCTTGAATGTACATGACAAATTTCTACCCTCACTTTTTCACTCTTTATTATTTGTAGAACATTTCAAATCCAACCCTCATTCTATGATTCTTTATCTTGCAAATACTACTTAAGAAATCTAGGTCTTTTATATAGTCCTGATAAAACCCAAACTTTACATTGAATTTCTAAGAAGTTCTTAGAGATCTCATTAAAAAGTTTTTCCCTTCAGTGAAGGAGAAGTTTACTGGATGTGTGAAAATCAAATTGTCTTTGCTTTGCCTTGTAGGACAGTGAATAATTTATCCAATGCACATGAAATCTACAACCAGTGCAAAAGACAAGCAGGACTCTTTCCTTCCAAGCCTTGAAGTCTAGCAGAGCAATGGCAGAGATAAGGCACATCTTTCTGTTGCAAATTGTTAAATAGATTGTCATTCACTCTCTGCATCATTAAGTTTCTCACAAGAAAAGGAAACAATGAAATATTCATCTGAGTAACCAGATAGATGGAGAGAAATTAGAAAGATGTTATAAGATAGATATACCAACTATATATGGGATAATGTTTTCCCTGACTGTAGTAGACTCTGAGTATATAAATAAATTATGTCTATCGCCAGTTTTTGATCTGGTATTATTGTATAAATATGAAAGTGTAATAGTTTCTTGGCCCTTAGGATGAAGTGTTACTGAAATTAGTATAAGTCTAAATGAATCAACACTAGAGTAAATGATGATGATAATGACATTTGTATTTACTAAAGTCCTACAAGGTGTGTATTATCTGTCTAATCCTAGAGTTCCTTCAGCTAAGTACCATTAAAATGAAGGCTCTGTGGCCATGGGAGCTCAAACATGTGTCCCAGTCCACTCAGTTAGTAATCTTCAATTGTGCTAGGAACAATGGTGCACACCTGTCATCCCAGCAACTCATGAGACTGAGGTGGGAGGATTACAGGTTTAAGACCAGCCTCAGCAACTTAGCAAGAACCTGTCTCAAAATAAAACACAAAAAGAGTTTAAAAGGGCTAGGGGTGGAACTCAGTGGCAGAGAGCCCTAGGTTCATTCCCCAGTACCACAAAAATAAATATTTTCCAGGTGATGTAGAAAATCAATTTCAGGTTGCAAAGCCCATGTTTCAGTAATCCATTGGCCAAAATTATGTCAATAATGACAGATTTTCCAATTTATCCATTACTATGGCCTAAATGCTGTTCTAATCAGTACATTTTGATTTTATCTCCTTGAACAGTCTTTCAAATAAGTGCTTTGTCATCACATCACCACTGAATTGGAAGTTAAACAAAAATGTGTTTTCTGTCATGCTCAAGGTCACACTGTTTGTAATATCATATAGTCCCTCCTTCTTCCATCATCTCCTTCAGCTGCTATGGGGTTAATCTGTGACTCTCTTGTGTCCTAAGCAAGAAAACACAAGACAGATGTGAATCCCTTGCTGGATGCCCAGTGAAGGCTCAGACTTCCCCTACAGGATTGATAAGAGTATCATGTCAGATAAGAAATCCTTAATATGTGAATCATAAGATGGGCAGACTCAGCAATGGCACTCACTGGACTGGAGTCATCAAACTGAAGGGCTAGAGGCAGAGACTGATTATTTGTTCTCATATGACCTTGAAGGATCAATGCAATACCTTGACAGAGTTAGAAGTGCTCCATGTTGTGCCAAACTTTAAGTATTATCTAATAGTAATGAAGGAAGAAGAGGAGAAAATGAAATGAAAATGAATGTTCATAATTGCTTTGGTCTCTTCTACTACTCAGGAGGAAGGTCCTTTGTGCTTTTACTTAGGTTTTTTTCCTTTTTTCCTTTTTTGGAGATCAATCTTTTTGTTTCCATTTTCTGGTGACAAAGTACACATGAACAAAACAGCATTTTAACCCTTTTTCTTTGCATTCTTCAGTAGCATTAATTACATTGCATGCTGGGACAACCATCAGCAGCAGCGGTATGCAAAATTTGTCATCTTCTCAAATGGAAACGGTGTACTCACTTAAAACACACTCCATTCATTCTGCCCTATAACCCTCCTCACCACCATTCTGCTGTGGAACATGGTGAGAATAAAGACATCAAGCAACAAAACAATGTGCCCACCAAGCAGAATTTACAGGTCTAGATGTTTGTTATTGATGATTTTTCCCATCCGGGCTCCAATTGGATCCCTATGGTCCTGAAATTAGATTTTCAGTGGAGCCTCATTAGGTCATTAATAATATCTGTGTTCCTCAGACTGTATATGAAGGAATTTAGCATAGGGGTGACAACTGTGTACATTACTGAAGCCACAACCCTACCTCTGGGAGAATGCAATACAGTGGATCCAAGGTGCTCCCCAACACTTGTGCCCTAAAATAAGCAAACGACTGATAGGTGAGACCTACAAGTTGAAAAGGCTGCAGTTTCTGCCTCAACTGAGAGTCCCGTGAGGTGGAATTTTAAATGCCTGTTATGTTTTGTGTTTCCATGTGGATAGAACACCTTTGAGTACAAAAAAGGGTGAGATAAAGGAAAAAACAAGCAAACCTCTAGGACTCTGTACATGTTTTTACTGTGAGCACTCACAGTGAGTTTCCAGACTTGAGGCCTACACACCTTCAATAGTATTTCACAGCTGTGGCAGAATCAATCCTCTTGGAAATCCTCCATTACTGATTTCCATAGCATTCAACTCCTTCTGTGCATATTTTTTTTTTTTGAAAAACTAAGAATTGAACCCAGGATCTCCTACATTCTAGGCAAGCACTTTACCACAGAAGTGAACCCCTAGCCCTTTTTATTTTGATGGTGTCTTAATAAGTTGCAGAGTCTTGCCTTGAACTTGTGATCCTTACCCCATCTCATCTCCTTACTAGTTGGGATTACAGACATGTGCCACTATGACCAATCAACTTAGGGACCCTCAACAGAAGAATATTAGAAGAACAAGAAAATTAAATTTAAGAGGCTCATGATCACAGTAACATGCAGCCCCACCCCAGGAAAAAAAAAAAGAAATCACAACATAAGGAATATCTTTCCCCTTTTGGAAATGGAATTCATTTTAATTAAAGAAAATAATAAGCAATTTAATACACTACATCATATTCTAAGATAATGGTCTAGATTCCTTCAATGAAGGACATATATTAACATTGAATAAGACAATCTGAAGACTAAATTAAAGCTGATTGTTCAATATCATAACACATTGTTCTCTGCCACTTTTCTTCTTGTGTTTCCAAAATTTTGAGGTTTTTGATTTCCCTCCCTACAAGGATGTAAGTACTCAGCCAAGTGCTTTTTAAAATCATTCAACCATATACATCCACAAGAATGGGTCCTAAATAGAATAAGATGATTTCCATGCTTGTAGACTTATGTCAAAATGGATTACACTATCATGTTTATCTAACTATAACCAATATAAATATATAAATAAACAAAATAATTCAAAATTCTACCCCCTTTCCTCTCCATAGGTAGATTTCAAATTTGGGGATATTATGGTTTAATTAATGGCACATAACTGATGACATCACAGACCAGATATGTGGCATTAGTGTGCACTATGCCTGTTGATAATTAAGTAATAATGAAGTGCCTAAAAGACTTTTGAGTCTTTAAAATTTTTTTATACAATTTCATTTTAACAAACCCCATAAATACCTGGTGAGTAAAAGAGCTCTTTGGATATTTGCTGTGGTGATCTACAGTGCCCTGCCAGTGTGCTCCAGTGTCTCTGTGTTCACAAAGCCTCTCACTCAGAGTTGAAAAGTTCAGAACCATGGATGTCCTAGAGACCAGGTTTAAGTCCCTGCATTCTCATGTTATTGTAATGACTTTCACATCAATTTCTAAACCAATAAATGGATTGTAATTTTCTCATGTGAAGGAAACCCTGCGTCATCATTTTCTCAGGTTTCACAATGCTGCAGCTTGGATAACTACAAAAGAGAGCAATGCAGAAACTACTGGAAACCCAGGAGGAGATTCCTCAAGTTGAAAATGGTGATAATAATTACCTAATTACAAGGTTGTCATGAGAACTTTTTTTACCTTTTACATTTCTTCTCTAGTATTTCTTAATCTGATATCTTAATGTATTTGCATGTGTAAATTTTAAAATATTCAGATTCCCTGACATCAAACCAAAATCAATTTGATCACTCTATCTGTCTATAAAGTTCTTGGTGGTTGTTTTGGTTTTTTGTTTTTGTATGTTGGTTTTGTACCCGGGATTGACTTCAGGGGTGCTTAGACACTGAGCCTCATCCCCCACCCTTTATATTCTTTTTTACTTTGCGAAAGTGTCCTACTATGTTGCATAGACCCTCAGTAAGTTGCTGAGGATGGTTTTGAAATTGAAATCCTTCTGCCTCAGCCTCCTGAGCCCTAGGAATTACAGGTGTGCAACACAGCACTCAGCTTAGTGGTCTTTTCTTAAAAAGTTTGAGAAACTTGGCTTTAGAATATATCCTGACATTCAGAAATCATAAAATAGCATTATCCGTTACTACTGAATAAAACTACCAACTTGAAAATAAAACACATTTGGTAATATTTGCTTCATAACTAAAACTGTATCTAGATTTGAATAATCACACTGAAATTTCACATCTTCAGAACTCTGCTAGATTCAGCAGCAGTGTCAGGCATCAGAGTGCCACACTCTCTGGTAGAAAATGGCCCCAATTACAGCACAGGTAAGGATTCATACAGGTTACACTGGGAGGTGACTTAGTCCTTGAAGATTTAACAGGATGTGGGCAAAATGTTGCAAACATCTGGAACTTATTTTTGCTGGGGACAGTTTTTTATTAGGCAGTGCTTTTCAGGGCAGGGATGGAGGGTTCAGAGTTCAGGGTCCAGTGCTCATCTGACCTCTAGGGGTCATTCTATTGACATGGGGAGTAGATTGAGGTGCATTTTCACTGTTACTGGGAGAGTATTTACTTGGGAAAGGATCCCTCTTCCCAGGACTGCTATCTTCAGATTGATGGTTATCTCCTCTCCAGGGTTTGTTTTGTCACTGGGTAATGATTGATGATAAGGATCAAAGTTGTGGTATCTCTCTCCCTCCCTCCTCTTGGGTCATACACTGTCTTGGGTTGAGGGAAGGTTATTCTTTTCATATCTTTCACCCTCAAATAAACTTTTCCTCCCCTATAATTGTTCTGGTTGGATGTTTCAGTCACAGCAGCAAAAAGCTAACAAAAAGAAAAATTGGTACTGGGAGTGGGGTCCTTGCTGTGACTAACCTGACCTCATAGTTCAAAATCTTTTTGAGCTTTTGGCTTTGGTGGGAGGAATTTTGAAATGTGTAGCAGTGCAAACTGGAAATACATTAGATTGTTGTAAGCAGAGATTCATGGCTGATTCTGGTGGGAGCTCAGAAGACCACAAAGGCAATACGACTGTGGTCAGTGAAGACAAGTCTCAGGAAGGTTCAGAAAATGAGGACTCTGCTGGAATTTGGAGTAGAGGCCATTCGTATTATGTTCTAGCTAAGAAGATGTCTGCATTTTGCCTGTTTCCTGACATATTCTGTGAGGTTGACTTTAAAAGTGTTGGAATTCTTAATCTGAGGGAAATATTGTCTAGGCAGTGTAGCATTCAGGAAGCAGCATGGGTATTGCTGACAGCTTTAGCCAAGTTTATTGTGATATTCAGGAGCAGAAAGCAGAGCAGTAAGATATGGAAAAAGTGATCGTGAAAGGCCAGAGTTAAATCAGAGCTAAGGAAGTTACATAAAGACATTACCACCACTAAAGAAATGCTAAAGACTGGCCAGAGACAATAAGAAAGATGGCTTGAGGGCATCTCAGGAGTTGGCAAGACCACATTCATCTCAAACTCAAGGGAGTAAAGGTGAAAAGTTTCCTGAGAAGAGAACAATGCACCCTTCTTGCACAAGAGGGTCTAGGAAGTTTTTTCATTGTGTGCAGTCACTCGGACACTCAGAGGATGCTGCAGCTCTGGAGGCTTGGCTACTGCTTAAGATGGTGGCAGACCTTGGCATCAACCGTGTGGTGCTGGTTCTGCAGAAATGCAGGGTACTGGAGTTACTTGGTCATGAAAGCTTCCACCAAGATTTTAAAGGAAGGCTTGGGAGGTCACACAAAGTGCAGCAGGGCCAGAGTCCCTGTGAGCACCAGTGAGAAGTCAAAGTGAGGTGATAAAAAGAGGAAGTAAGACACACTGAAGACTCCTAGATTAAGAAATGCCAGTAACATGGGACATTGTCCTAGGAAAACTGCAGGAAATAAGCAGAGACAAGCCAACAGAAAGCCACATGGGGGTGGGGAAGCTACACAAGACCTTTACAGAGAACATCTGGAAGCCATGTGTGCCCTGGATGCCAGACATGGAGCTACAGTACTTGTTTGTCCAGATTGGATTTCAGTCTGTCATTGGTTCTATCCCTTCTTTCCATATCCTTAATTTTGTGAATTACAATGTTTACTCTGAACCATTATATATTGCATACTTGTAAATTGCTTTTAATTTTACAGGAGCTCACAATGTGAGATTGTCTTGAGACTCAGAGAAGACTTTAGAGTTGAACTTGGAGCAATCTTTGAACTGTTGAAACTATGGAGACCCTTTGGAAAGTACTAAATGCAATTTGCATTGTCAGATGAGTGTGAGACTGTGGGGGCCAGGGGAGGAATGTTACTGTTTAGATGTGGTGTCCCCCAAAATCTCACTTATGAGAATGCAAGAAGGTTTGGCACAGAAATGATTGGGTTGTGAGAATCTTAACTCCACCAGTGAATTAATTCCCTGATAGGCATTAACTGAGGGGTAACTGAAGTGGTAGTATGGCTGGAGGAGGGAATCAAGGATTTGGCTTTGGGATATGTTTTTGTATCTAGCAATTGGAGAACTCTCTCTGCTTCCTGATCAGATGTGAGCTGCTTCCCTCTGCCATGCTCTTCCACCATGATGTTCTGCCTCAACTTGAGAACCAAGGAATGAAGTCAGCCTTCTATGAACAAAGACTTCTGAAACCAGGAGCCCTCAAATAAACTTTCCCTCCCATACAATTGCTCAGTTTGGGTGCTTTAGGCACAGCAGAGAAGAAGTTGACTGAAGCATGATTTTTATATCCATAAGCACTTTTCTCAAGAACTTACAAAAAAACACTAAACCTCACCTAAATAGTAACACAAAACCTACTGCCTTGAAATATACCACTAGACATCTAGACATCAACAAGTGTTTTTCAGTGTATCTGTGAAACACAAACATTTGTTTCCAATGCTTTAACCAATGAACAGAATTGCCTGAGAGAGGTCATTAAATTTGTAAGTTTACTATATCACAATCTATTCAAAATTCTTATGCCTCTCTCCATTTTTCACATGATAATTACCATGAAATATGTAGGTATAGGTTTATTGATTTACTTCCACAATTCATGGATTTTCACTATTGCTATTACACTCCCATACTTATGGTTCCAATACAATAAATTGAAATTTTAAAGGCTGTTATTTTCACCATTCTCAATTATGTAGATCAGCAGTATTAATCGTACGGATGTGCTTATAACAATATCGCCTTCATCCATCTCTAAAATTTTTCAATTTTCTAAAGTGATACTTTGTTCCAAATGTGCAAAACGCCCAAATATAACATCCCCAACACTAGCTACAATGATTCCCCTAAAACATGAGAAACTAAAGGCATTACTATTACTGAAAGGCCATATTAACACAACTAGATATTTAGCTTTAATACATTTTCAAGCACACATGTTATATGTGACATGACATTAAACATTTCTGCTGTGCAGTCTCCTCAGGGCACCTCTAATGTCCTTGTTCCTCAGGCTGTAGATGAAGGGGTTCAGCATGGGGGTGACCACTGTGTACATCACTGAAGCCACTGCCCCCTTCCTGGGAGAATGTGACACAGCTGATCCAAGGTACACTCCAAAGCCTGTCCCTAAAAATAAGCAAACAGCAGCCAGGTGAGACCCACAAGTGGAGAAGGCTTTGTACTTCCCACCTGAGGATGGGATCCTCAGAATGGAAGAAACAATTTTATAGTAAGAGAAAAGGATTCCTGAGAATGGGAAAAGGCCATAAAAAGCTCCCAGAATGTACTGGGCAGTGTTATTAGATAAGATGTCAGAACAGGAAAGATTCAGAAGTTTAGAAGGGTCACAGAAGAAACTGGAAATTTCCACATCTTTGAAGTTGGTAATTTGTAATATCATCAAAATATGCAACTGGGATTCCAAAAGGCTGAACAAAAATGACACCAAAACTAAGAAGCCACAGAGACGAGGATTCATAATGACCACATAGTGCAGGGGGTGACAGATGGCTACAAACCGATCATAGGCCATTGCAGTCAGAATCAAATAATCCATACATCCAAAAATAATGAAAAGAGACATTTGTGTAAGGCAGTTCACATAGGAGATGGCTCTGCTGTGAGTCTGAATGTTCATGAGCATCTTAGGGACCGTGGTGGAGACTGAACATATATCAGACCAGGACAGGTTGGAGAGGAAGAAGAACATGGGGGTGTGGAGGTGGGAGTCAGAGCTGACAGCCAGGATGATGAGCAGGTTCCCAAGCACTGTGACCAGGTACATGGACAGGAACAGGCCAAAGAGGATGGGCTGCAGCTCTGGATTCTCTGAGAGTCCCAGGAGATAGAATTCTGCTATACTTGATAAATTTTGTGCTTCTGTATTGCTTGGACACCTTTTGATAAAGCAAGGAGTGCAAGAAAAGAAGAAATATGTCAATAGGCAGTCCCTCACCCTATGTACAAGTATTCACAAGGAAACTGCTATGCTGGAGATCCACACACCCCCAACATGGTTCTCAGTGGTACGAATCCCAGTATTGCAGACTCTGTCACTCTTACTCTCTCCATCATTCACCCCTCTCTCTACGACCGATTTTCAGGCATTGAACCAAGCAATGTTAGAAGCCCAGGATCAGAGGCAAGCAGTTCATGAAGACAATAAAATATAGCCTACTGTTTAAGAGAAATTTCAGGAAAAGTAATAATTATTCTGTTAAGAAAAATAATCTTCATGAAAGTTAACAAAAACCAGTTCAATTTACCTAGTTTTGTTCTATCAAGTTGAGACAAATTTTTTTGCCTTATTCCATTTAAGACACCATTAGGACTCCACTCCTTAACAAACAAATTGAAGGTCGAGGGTCACAGTCATAAAGCATATTTATGAACCAGTTATCTTCAAGGGGTTCCATCATTCTTTCATTTTCTCATTTCCCTCCTCTGTGGACTGAAACTTGATTTTTAAAGGTTATGTAATACAAGTATCCTTGTCTTTGGCACATTTCAAATTTCAATGAATATGATTGAGTGAAATGCACAAAGTTCTAGGTAACACGATCATACATGTGGCTATAGTAGATGATGTTAAAATCATAAATGATAGGAAATGCTTTTAGTAGTTTAATTTTATACAGATTTATTTATATGAACCCATACAACACCTGAACAATAGGTGGCATATAAAGCAGCTGTTCACTGTCTTTCTTTTCCTTGATTCTGTACACCATCTAACCTGTTAAAACTGCTTCATAGTTCTGTGATCTCAGAACATCAAGATTGCAGTTTAAATATGAGCACCAAATCAGCCAGAAACCTCAGCTTTTATTTCTAACCATCTTATTTCTACTTCATGGACTGTCTGGTCAGGCATTCCTGATATGTGGATTGCAACTCTCTCAATTAAGCTACACGAGGGGAACTTGGGTCCATTATTTGTCAGTTCTCACTGTCATTGAATTTGTCTGAATTTGGGTTAAAAATTACCTACCTTGGGTGCTTGCTATAAGAAATTATTTTCAAAATCTTTCCAATTATCTAACTAGTGATTGTCTCCTTATTATATTCACCTGTGGAATTTTAGAATATACATATACCATGGTATCAGATAAACACCAGTCTAATCAGCATAGCTGTATGTAAGATTTGTGCTGGTCCTTTCTTACACCACAGTTGAAACCCACTGACTAACAAAATCCTGGCACTTAGAACACACTGCATGAATATTACCTACTCTAATTTTCAATCACACCCACTACATATATTAAAGCACATGAATTTGATAATACTTGTCTCAGGACTAACAATAGAGAGAGATCTGAACAATTGCCTAAGATATTTGAGTTTGTGGTGAGATAGGGATTTAGCATAAAATGGAGAGAAATTGAATCCTAAAGGAAACACCCTCCAGCCCTTGAGATGCAGAAATCTTGAGCCACATGCCCTTGGCCCAAAATCTTGACTCATGCCTCTGTAAAATGGGAGAAATACACAAGAACAGAGAAAAGTGGTGGGAAAGTGTGCAGCTCCGCCCTGGCCCCACCTCCAGTCAGCCCTTGATACAGCCCTTCTATGAACACTGGACTCCCAGCCCAAGGCAGGGATGCTAATCAATCTCCAGACAGCCAGCATTCTCCCTTGAATGTGTACTTACTGTTCTAAATAAATCACTGCGTATGCCTTTTATCTAGCTCACTGCTGAAATTCCTTTTCATCAGATCTGCCAAGATCTCCACTGGTCTGGACTCGAGCTTCCCCTCTCCTCTGTGAACTCCTTGGACTTTTCTCTATAAACATCTTCTTGACATCTCTACCTCTGCCTGATTCCACTCTCCTGCACACCTGTCTCCCAAACACACCTATTCACAAAATGGCAAGGTGTGATATTCTCTTGATATTTTCATGTCAATATTCATTTATGTTCCCAGAAAGGTTTCCATAAAACTTTACTTAAAGAGTACCTAAATCTCATCTAAGTCATCCATGACATAATACCCAGTGCCCCTGAAATGCAGTTTACATCAACTTGAGGTGCTAATGTCATCTGTGAAGAACATTCCTCTACCTCAAAGTCTTCATCCTGTGAAAAGCATTACTTGAAGAAAGAACATCCTTCACCTATAAGATTTTAAATATGGCAATCATTTCAAAATTTCTGTTCCTCTCTCCAGGAATATCTGTATAACAGGTTGGCCAGGGATAGGTGTTTGATTTCCAAAGAACCATGCAGTCCAAATTTACTAATAAAGAGCTACATTTATGTCCCAATTTTAAAACATAGTCATTATAGTCACACTGAGTAGTTGGGTTCATTTTTTCCCTTTTCATATTATTATTGGAGTATTATAGTTGTACATTGTGGTGAGATTTATTGGTACATATTCATACATGCTCACAATAGAATGATACAATTTGGCCAATATCATTTCCTAGTATTTTCCCTTGCCTTCCCACTCTCCCTCCCCTAGTCTTTTTCTTCTGACATCCTAGTGTCCCTTTAATTTTTTAGAGCATTGAAGTTACACTTAGTAGCTGTATTGATCCCAAAATAACCATCTGCCCATGGAACCTGATTTACTCCATTTCAGGCTCCATGTTCCCCCCATATCCATCTCTTCTTCCCTCCCCATACTCTCCTTCCTCTGCTCCACTGATTTACCTTTGGCTGACCTATTTGTTTTTATTTATTGGTGCTTTCTACATATGCATAACCTGGGAGTCATGGTAGTATATTCATATACTGGAAGCAACAAATCAATTAATCCAAATTAATTTTGGCCAATCTGTGGAAGAAAGATCAGGTGAATTCAATGTTGAACAGATCTGTTTTAGATGCCTCCATGTACCAAGAGAGGAATGGACCCCATGGAGAAAGAAAGACAGAGATATATTCTTCCCAAATACACAGCACATACATCTGGAGCACCAAAAATAAAATTTCCATCCAGTAATAGGAACAGTGTAACTTTGAGTAGGGTATGAATTATTTGAGTGACATGAAGTATGACCTGATCATTACTAACAATAACAATAATATCGAGATCTCATTTGGCTTGGAATTTATTCAAATATCCCATATGATTCCCATAAGGACACCAAGTGTCTATTTAATCCTTACTCACTATAGTTGTATCATCAAAAATCAACTCAGATAACAATGCTGAATCCAGACTCTAATGACTTGCTCTACTTCACAGAGATAATAAGTGGGACTGACAGACTCTGAGACCCAATAAAAAGACTCCACGTTTTTATTGTTTCCCACCCAACATAAAGTTTTCTGCCTAGGTCCTGAGGTCTTAACTACAGATAAATACCATTCCAGTTTTGTGAGTAAGGACTCGATGTTAGGCTTGCTTTGAGATTGAGAGGGCTGTTTTCAAGCATGGAGGGGCATGTGGTGAGCTCCAAGGAGGTTATAGAGGGGGCCCAAGAGGCTGATCTGTGCTGAATGATCACCAGCCTCCCCCACTGTGACCTCTCCTGTGACCTGTCACAGGAGAACCTGGCTGTTCTTCCATGGTGCATGCAGTAGGCACCTCCACTGCTCTGCCTGTGATCGCCAGGAGTCCCACAAGGAAGAGCACCCTTTCTGCAGTGATGGGTAAGAGGAATGGCTGGGTGTCCTGTTGATGGAACAACCTGCCATGATTCTCCTGTGATGCCCTGGGTCCATGGTCAGACAGCCCAAGGCAAACAAGGCTGCACTCTTTCCTACCTAATGAATACAATTGCATAATGTTCTTCTTCAATTACTGTAATCTATAATAAATTGGGCAAGCATACCTAGAGCAGGGTGAGATACATGAAATGAAACAGATGACCTAGAACACGTTGCTCAGCACCTGAGCCTGAGAGCACTGCACCTCAGTTCATGGTGCTCTGGCTTCTGTCATCCTCCTTCTTATCCTTATCACCATGGCTGTAGTCCTTTCCTAGAGCTTAGGAAACACTTTTGAAGGACCAGTTTTTGCTGTCGTAGGTGAATAGAAAATAGAACTAGCATGGGTGGAGAGCACATTTGAAATAAGATATATGTGATACCCAACAAAAATGAAAGCAAAAATTCTCAAACACCAGAAATGAAACTTGACATCCTGAAACCCTCCCATCTGGATACTCAAACTGGGGTGTTTGTCCTTGTGATACTTCCTATCCCAAGGCTCCCTATGGACTTACAGGATTAGGCTGCTTCTTTGCTAGGTCATGACAAAAGAAGTGCACATCTCAAGACCCACGCATACCTAGTACCCAGCAACAGCTCAGACTCTGTGCCCAGCATTCCTATGAATATGCTGTCAGCTGGGAGCTTCCTGATGCAGAACCAGAGGAGGAGACACCAGTGACCATGCAGGTCACTGGACAAGAGCCATCCACTGAAGTGCTGTGGGCACAGGCTGATTGTGGTTAATAAATGAATGACTTTGGAAGCTCAATACACAGAGCTCATAATTAGAATAATTGGTTCATGCGATGCTCATCTCTAAGGACATCCCAACATTAATGCAGGAAGATGAAGAAAAGATGATGAAAGTCCACTTAAGTTTTGGACCCTAGCTATAATTGGGAGGAATTTTGTGAACTTAAATTACTTCCCTCATTTTTATGTTTTTTAAACACTTCCATGTTTTTTTTTTCTTTTCATTTGTTTCTAATTCATTATACATGGCAACAGAATGCATTTCAACTCATTGTGCACAAATGGAGCACAACTTCTCATTTCTCTGGTTGTGGATGATGCAGAGTCACACCACTAATGCAATCGTACATGTACATAGGGCAATAATGTCCATCTCATTCCAACATCCTTCCAATCCCCACACTTCCTCCCAACCCCTCACTCCCTTCTGCCCAATCCAAAGTTACTCCATGTCCCTAAGCCCCCATTATGGATCAGCATCTCCATAGCAGAGAAAACACTTGGCCTTTGGATTTCTGGTAATGGCTTATTTATCACTTGGCATAATATTCTCCAACTCCTCTGTTAAGCTGAAAATGCCATAATTTCATTCTTTTTTAAGGTTGAGTAATACTCCATTGTGTATGTATACCACATTTTCTTTATCCATTCATCTGTTGAAGGACATTTAGGTTTGTTCCATAGTTTAGCTATTGTGAATTAAGGCGCTATAAACATTGATGTGGCTTCATCACTGTAGTATGCTGGTTTCAAGTCCTTCAGGTATAAACTGATGAGTGGGATAACTGGGTCAAATGGTGATTCCACTTAAAAAACTTAACACAATAATAATAATAATAATAATAATAATAATAATAATAACCCAATCAATAAATGGGCTAAGGAGCTGAACAGACACTTCCCAGAAGAAGATATATAATCAATCAACAAATATATGAGAAAAGTTCACTATGTCTAGCAATTACAGAAATGCAAATCAAAACTACTCTCAGATATCATTTTCCTCCAGCTAGAATGACAATTACCAAGAATGCAAGCAAATAATTGGTGTTGGTGAGGATATGGGGAAAAGGCACACTCATACATTGCTGATGGGACTGCAAATTGATGCAGTCACTCTGGAAAGCAGTATGGCAATTCCTGAGAAAACTTGGAGTGGAACCACTTCTGCTTTTCTAAGGTCCATTCTTATTAGTTTGAAATACAAATTACAAAATTACTATTTGAACCATGAGAAATATCTGCTTTAGTGACATACATTTGGTCATTTAGATTTCTTTTGTAAATTAAACATTCAGTCATTAAAGAAACAGTGAGTATACAGCTCCGAATGATTCTCAAGGACTCTGCAGCATTGGAATGATGTGAAACCCTAAAACATGTCTCAGACCATCCTCTGAGTATCTCTTGTCACTTCCCTCTGCTCCTGCTCTGCTTTTCTAGGCTCATGGACATCTCTGTCATTGTTTCTGGGTAACTCAAGGTTTTAGATGCTGTTAAGGGGAAGTATGGGGCTCCTGTTTCCATGCCATGGACAAAAATAAGAGCTTCTCAACATTTTCTCTGGCTCTGAGGGACATTCCTCAATAGGATGAAGATTCAGGGAGGAGAGCACCAGTGTGGTGCAACATCACTCAGTATGGCCAGGACATCTGCACAGAACAGAGGTCTTTTCAGTGCTTAAAAACATGGTTTTTATTTTTATTTCTCTGTGACTAAGAGAGATACAGGCTCTGGAAAATCAGAAATGAGACAGAGAAGGTTTTTCTCCCAACATGTGGCACATAAAAACGAAAGGGAAGTATAAGGCTGTAACATTACAGAAACGTGGAAATAGTAAGAAGTCACAGGATATTTCAGTTGAATAATAAAGATTGGCTTTTCATATTCACAATAACTACCTAATTTTGTTTTGACCATATTGTAAGCTTTAATCACATATCAATCACACAGGGAGGAAATGTATTCTGTTTAATCTGGGTTCTATGGCATTGTATCAACTAGAAATCACCTTGGAGTACATTGCTGAGCATCAGAGCCACTAGCAAACTTTTCTTTCTTAAAGAAAGGATTAGTCTAGCCAACAGCAGCCAAAATTAAATCGTGAGTCTCTAGGTCTGATGCACTAATGTTTTGCACTCATTTCCAACAATCAGAAAGTTTTAAGCACAATAAAGAGGTCTTAGCTAGAGGCACATCTCTGATATATTCTTCACCCTTTCCAAGTACCTGAGTAGTAATGAAGTCAAGACTGACTTTGCTCCTATTTTGATGTAGAGGGATGATTACAAATGTGCAGGAGGATGTGGCAGCTGCAAGTGCATCCTGGAGTAGGGGGCACAGAGAGGTCTGTGCTAGATTATTTGTGTCTTTGGGTTTATTTGTGCCCACTTGACTGTAGATTCATCTCACCCATTCTTGCAGAAATGTTGCAACCATTGCCGCTGACTTCTCTGTCCTGGGATTTACCAGAAATTCCAAGGGAAGTGCACGGAAAAGGGGTCCTATCCTACAGTGACAGTAAAATGAAACACATGATTGACATGTGAAGGAGACAATCTGCTAGCAGTGGCCTGCCCAGATGCCATGTGCCTCAAATCCACACTGCATTTAACACAGAGCTTCAACTATTCAATCAGAACACCAAGTCCAAGTTACATGAACACCTCTACTCCTTTCTGTTCTGTAAAGAAAAATTGTGTGATTCTTATGCAGTGGGAAGACTCTGCATATTAATTCAAACAACCTACAAATAGCACATAACTTAGCACCTAACACTTTGTGGAATCCCCAACCAAAGATCATCCTCATCAACATCCATAGTCTGTCACATCATCACCTTCACAGATCTTTTGGAGTCTGAGCACAGTTTGAAGGGACACATTTTCTCCCTTGTGGATGACAGTGTGTGGCAGGAAGAGTCAGTGTGGGAGCAAGACAAGACTTTCCATGAGCTCTCTGTTGTGCTCACCACAACCACCCAAATGAATTCACAGTATCATCACTGATCATCTGTACCTTGTTCACTCAACTGGGTAGACAAGCTGCATGTTCCTCTGGATGGAGAAGAAATAATGCTATGGAATGTCTGTCCTTTGCCCTTCCCCTCCCACAGCAGTTACTGACTCACACTAGGGCTCTGCTGACTTAGGACTAAGGAGGGCAGTTCCAAAGTCCCCAAATGCCTGGTGCCCAGTGGCCCCCACTTCAGCCTCAGTGTATCAACATAGGCTCAGATACGAGCTTCCTGATGCAGACACCCACAGCAGGAGGAGACCCAGGCATGGAGCCCACTGCACTGGAGTCCCCAAGCTTCAGGGCTGGGGACACAGGCTGATTGTTAATTATTGTGTGACCTTGGAGGCTCAGTGCATAGGGCTCCTAATGTACCAAGTTGAAGCATGTCAGCAACTCTAAGAGCTCTCTAGCAGTAATGATGGAAGCAGAGGAGGAGAACAAGAGCATCAGAAAATGGTTATCAGTGTGTCTCCACTCATGAAGAGGCTCTTCTCTACTATAAATTTATCATTTCTTTTTTAAAAACTTTTTAGCTTTATATTACTATTGTTTTGGTAAATTTAAGTGAAAAATTAACATTTTCCCCATTCCCAACTATATTGATCAGCAGCATTAATCACATACATAATTTATAAAATATTTATCATCATAATCTTCAAAATCTTCCATTATTCCAAATTTGTTCCAAATATGAAGAATTCCCAAACACTCCTTCCCAACACTGGCTACAGGCATTGCACTTACAACATATGTGCAATTAAACACAAGAATATTGTTGAAGAGGCAGATTAACAGAAGTGTATATTTAATGCTTTTACCAATATACATTACAACTGAACCCAAAAGATGTTGAGATTAGATAGCCCTGCTGAGCAACCTCCTCAGGAAACCTTTAATGTCCCTGTTCCTCAGGCTGTAGATGAAGGAATTCAGCATGGGGGTGACCACTGTGTACATCACTGAGACCACTGCCCCCTTCCTGGGGGAATGGACACAGCTGATCCAAGGTACACATCAAAACCTGTCCCAAAAATTAATCAAACCACTGCCACGTGAGATCCCCAGTTGGAGAAGGATTTGCACATCCCACATGAGGATGGGATTATCAGAAAAGAGGAAATGATTTTATAGTATGATAAAAAGATCCCTGATATGGGAAAAAGGCCATATATGACTCCCAGAAAATACTTAAGAACATTATTAGAGAAAGAAAAGGCCACAGAAAGCTCCCAGAACATACTGGACAATGCTATTAGATAAGATATCAGAAGAGGAAGATTCAGAAGTGGAGAAGGTTCCCAGAAGAAACTGGAAATTTCCACATCATTGAAATTGGTAACTTGTAAAATCATCAAATTGTACAGCTGGGATTCCAAAATGAAACCAAAATTAAGAAGACACAAAGGCGAGGGTTCATAATGACCAGATAGTGCAGGGATTGACAGATGGCCACAAATGGATTATAGGTCATCACAGACAGAAGCATATACTCCATGCATCAAAAAATGGCAAAAAGGAAACCTGTGTTAGGCAGCTCACATAGGAGCTGACTCTGAGTCTGAACATTCATGAGCATCTTTGGGATTATGGTAGATGTGAAACAGATGTCAGTCAAGGAAAGTTGGAGAGGAAGAAGTACATGGGGGTGTGGAGATGGGAGTCAGAACTGACAGCCAGGATGATGAGCAGGTTGTGCATCACTGAGGCCACTGGCTCCTTCCTAGGAAAATGTGATGCAGCTGAATCAAGGTACACTCCAATACCTGTTCCAAAAAATAAGCAAACAACTGCCATGTGAGACCCACAGGTGGTGAAGGTTTTGTATTTCCCACCTGTTGATGGGATTCTCCAGAATGCAGGAAATAATTTCATAGTAAGAGAAAAAGATCCCAAAAATGGGGATGATACATGACACCAAAAAAAAAAAATTGATAATGTTAATAGAGAACGTGATACAACAGGAAAGATTCAGAAGTTCAGAAGGGTCACAGAAGAAACTAGAAATTTCCACATTCTTGAAGTTGGTAATTTGTAAGATCATCAAATTCTGCAGCTTGTAGTCCAAGAGACTAAGCAAAAGTGAAACCAAAATTGAGAAACCACAGAGGTGAGGGTTCCTAATGAAGGGATAATGCAGGAGGTGACAGATGGACACAAACTGGTCATAGGCCATCATAGTTAGAAACATATAATCTGTCCATCCAAAAATGACAAAGAGAGACATCTGTGTCAGGCAGGATACATAGGAGATGAGTCTTCTCTGAGTCTGGATGTCCACAATCATGATTGAAAGTGTGGTGGAGATGAAACCAATATCAGTCAAGGACAATTTGGAGAGGAAGAAGTACATGGGGGTGTGGAGGTGGGAGTCAGAGCTGACAGCCAGGATGATGAGAAGGTTCCCAAGCACTGTGACCAGGTACATGGACAGGAACAGTCCACAGAGGAGGGGCTGCAGGTCTGGATCTTCAGAGAGGCTCATGAGATGGAATTCAGTGACAGGTGTTAGATTTTGTGCTTCTGTATTTCTCAGACATCTTTTGAAAAGGCAAAAAGGGTAAAAATGAGAACCACATCAGCAGACACCCCTCACTCTATGTACATTGAAATTGAAGTATTCACAAGGAAGCTGCTCAGGCTGGAGATCCACACACCCTCAGCATATTTCTCAGTGGTGCAACACCCAGCTTTGCACACTTTTTCACTTTGGGGCTTCCATCATTCACCCCTCTGTCCTACCTTTTTGTTGGCATTGCACTGAGTAATGATTGAGGCCCATGTCCAGAGCAGAGAAGAAGTTCATGATCACAACAAAATATAGCCTACTTTATGAAGGAGAAAAGAGAATAAATAATGAATTTCCTATTAAGAATGAAACAATCTTCATAAAAATTAAGAACAAATCCAATTTACCTTTTGTTTATTCCAAGTACAGAGAAAAATTTCTTTGACTTATTCCACTAAGACACCATCTAGACTCCAATATCTGACAAATAAATTGAGGATGATAGTTCACAGTCAGAAAGCATGGTATGAACCAGTTGTCTTCAATAGGTTTCATCATTCCTTGATTTTCTCTTTCTTCCTCTGTGGACTTAACTTGTTTTTCAAAAATTACATAATACAAAACAAGTAGCCTTGTTTTTAGAAGACTCCAAATATCAACAAATACTATTGAGTTAAATGCATGTAATTGATAGTAACACTCGCCACAACTATGGAACAATTAAATGATATTGTAATAATACATGATAAGAATACCTTGAATCATTTAATTTTATGCAGGTTTATTCTTATCCACCCACATAATATCAGTAAAATATCTGCTATATAAAATGTCTCCTCATTCTTTTTCTTTTTCTTAATTCCATGAACCATCTGGCCTGCTAAAACTGCATCATGATTTTGTGATCTCAACCCCCAAAGTTCATAGTTTAGGATCGTAGCACATAAGAAAGCCAAAAAGTGCCATGCTCATTTCCAACCTCCTTATTTCCATTTCAGGGACTGTGTGATCATTCCCAAGACATGGCAGGTCATTCTCTCATGTAAGCCACACAAGGGAAATGGGTTCGTTGCTTGTCAGTTCTCAATGTGATTGAATTGAACAACAATGCAAAAAGAACACTACGAGAAATAATGTGAACACTTCTGGGTAATTTCCAAATTGTAATGTAGCCAAGAAACTACCTTCCTAACATGACTGTCATAAGAAGTTTTTTTTTTAGCACTTCCAATTTTGTATCTAGTAGTTCTGTCTTATTATTATTTTCACATGTGGATATTTTAGAATATCCACATACCAGAATGTCACACCAAAACCAATTTAATCAGCATAACTGCTTTTGAAGTTCTCAGTGGTTTTTTCTTACACTGGAGTTGGAAACCCCTGTGTAAAAGCATCATGGCACTTACAACACTCTCCATGAATATTACCTTCTCTTATTCTCAGCAACACCCACAACCTTGTTACAATGTAGGGATTTGACAGTTCCTGTCTCAGGACTAACATTGAACAGAGACAGCTGAATAATTACCTGAGAAAATGAGTCTTAGTATCTCTTCCTGATTCCATTCTCCTGTAAACATGACTCCAGTACACACCTACTGTCATGAACTGGGGAGGTGCAATTTTCTGTTGATGTTTCCATGTCAGTGTTCACTCATGTGCGCCGAAACAGTTTTTCATTAAAAATTACCTAAAGAGTGCGTGAAGCTTATTTAAATAGTACACAACACAATATGTATCGCCCCTGAAATGTACTAGTTACATCCATGAGGTGTTAATTCCTTCTGTGGCATACGCTCATCTACTTCAAAGTCTTTATCTGATGCAAAGTATTACCAGAAGAAAAGACATAGTTTAACTGGTAAGTGTATTAATATGACAATCATTTCAAAATCCTTTTGCTGCATCTATCTTTTCACACAAATGACAATGTCATATAATACGTTGACAGGGGATGGATGTTGATTTCCAGTGGAAAATGTCCAAATTTACTATTAATGATCTACATTTTGTCTATATAAAAACAACCATTATCACCTACATCTTCTCAATCTTAATATACATCCTGAAAATACAGTTGCACCCTAACTAGGAATATTCTGTCCTGATGACCCCTGAAATTTCTTCTTGTGCAGCGAATACTCTTTCCCTCTGGATCCAGCAGAAGAGACTGTGCCCTGGGCTGAAGTCAGCTAGGCAACATGTCAGACTACATCACACCTGCCAGTGTGTGCACAGTGTGTGAATCTCTCCTCCTCTCCCTGCTCATTGCTTAATGGGAGCACAGAAAATAATTCCATCTCCACCACATGTGCAGCATCAAAGGGAAATTTGGAACTCAATAAGTATTTATTCATTGTGATCTTAATAAACAAATGCCATGATTAGGTAAGTATCAGCATTATGGAGGAAAGCCTTGGTCAAGGACACTCGAGGCAAGAATGAAGTGAAAGTCTCACATGGGTTTCAGAGGAAGACTTAGGTTTTAGATTCAGTTTCCATCTCATTTTGTCTTATTGACCTCTTGAAAATCTATGCCATGCCAGCCTTGGTGGCACATGCCTAAATCCCAGTGACACAGGAGGTGGAAGCGGGAAGATCACAGATTCAAAGCCATCCTAGCAACTGAGTGAGGCCCTAAGCAACCTAGCAAGACCCCATCTCAAAATAAAATATAAAAAGGACCTGGAATGTGGCTCAGTGTTTAAGTGCCCATGGCTTCAACTCACAGTACCAAAGAAAAAAGAAAATCTTTGTCACAATTTCTCAATATTTGACTCTCACTGATGATATCATATATATTAAAAAAAGAGTGCCCTCTCAATGACATGTACAGACACTATATTAAGTTGTCTCTATTTCATTTTAATTGCTTTTTTTTAGTTATACATGACAGTAGAATCTATTTTCATATATTTATACAAGCATGGAATATATCTTAATTTAATTAACATCCATTTTTGTGGGTGTACACAGTGGTGAGACTCACTGTGATGGACTCACGTATGCTCACAGGAATCCACCATCTTTACTGTTTCTGCCCCCGACCTTGTCTTTATTTCTATGTGACATTTCTTGAAGGAATGAAAGTACAAACAAGAAACAAGTCCACCAATCCAAATCAATTTTAGTCAATATAGCAAAGAAAGTACAGGTGAATTCAATGTTTAACAGGACTGTTTTAGATGCCTCCCTGGCCCCAAGGAGAAGAAATACAAGGATGGAGTTGTTCTTTCCAAATACACAGCACATATTCAGGACATTCAAAACAATCCCATCAAGAACTTCAAGCCACTGAGTGTATTAGTTGAGTGGCATAAAGATTAACCTAGTCATTACTAAGAGTAACAATTTCTAGATTTTATATTACCTGGATTTTACTCACATATCCTACATTATTCCTATAAGAGCACCAAGTATCTATTTAATCATCACTCACTGCAGTTGCATCAATGGGAAATCAACTCAGAAGACAAGACCTAACCCAGACACAGTAGGGACCTAACCTACTTCACAGAGATAATAAGTGGAACTGACAAACTCTGAGCCTCCTACACTACAGGTCTTTCTTCTTTCCCACCCAACATAAAGTTTTTAGCATAGGTTCTAATGTTTTAGCAACAGGGATATCTGGGTATCTATTTAAACTCTTACTAGTTTAGTGAGTAAGAATAAAATCAAGACAAATATTGGGTTGGCTTTTGGATTGAGAGTACTATCTTCAAGCATGGAGGAGTATGTGGTGAAATCAGGAAGGTTCCTGTGTGGGCCCAAGAGCCTGATCTCTGCTGAATAATCATCAACCTCCCCTGCCATGACCTCTCCTGTGACCTGTGTCTGTTCTTCCAGAGTTCATGCAACAGGCACATCCACTGCTCTGCCTTTGATTCCCAGGAATCCCAACAAAAAGAGCACCATGGGCAAGGCTTTCTGCAGTGTCAGGGAAGAGGAATGGCTGGTTGGCTTACTCATGGGACAGCCAGCCAGGATTCTCCTCTGATGCCCTGGGCCCATGGTCAGATAGTCCAATGCAAACAAGGCTGCACTCTCTTCTATCTAACAAATAAGAACAAGTTAGATAAATATAATGGTCTTCTTTGTTTACTGTAAAGTATAATAAATTGGGCATGCATAAGTAGAGCAGGGTGTGGTACATGAAATGAAACAGATGACCTAGAACATGTTGCTCAGCACCTGAGCCAGGCAAGCCCTGCATATGTGTTCAGGGTGCTCTGGCTTCTGTCATACTCCTCCTCATCCTTATTACCACCACCATAGTGCTTTTGGACAGCTTAGGAAACTTTTTTGAAGAAACAGCCCATTTTTTTCAATCATGGATGAGATTTTCACTAGAAATGGCACCAGTGGGTGCTATAAACTTCACAAACAACAGGCCTGAAATTCATCATCCTGAAATTCTCCCACCTGGATGCTCAAACTGTGATGTTTGTCCTTGTGATAGAGAAACAATGCTTTCCATCTTTCTTCCAGGGTCCCAGGTTCCATCTGCACTTACTGGGTTAGGCTGCTTCTCTGCTGGGTCATGACAAAGAAGTACACATCCCAAGACCCACACATACCTGGTGCCCAACAAAGGCTCAGACTCTGTGCCCAGCATTCCTATGAATACGCTGTCAGCTGGGAGCTTCCTGATGCAGAACCAGAGCAGGAGACACGGCCATGCAGCTCACTGGACAAGAAACATCCACTAAAAGGCTGCAGGTGCAGGCTGATTGTGGACTAATATATGACATTGGAGACTCAATACACAAAGGTCATAATTAGACTAATTGATTCATGGTATGCCTATCTCTAAGGACTTCTCAGCATTGATGCAGGAAGATTAAGAAAAGAAAATGAAGGTCCCATTAAGATTTGGACCCTAGCTATCACTGGAAGGGTTCTTGGGTGCTCTATTTACTTCTTTCATTCCTGTTCTTAAAGACACATCAGCTTTACAGGTTCATTCATATTAGGTTAATATATAAATAACCAAAATTTTGATTTGAACCATAATACATACATGCTTCAGTGATATATATTGGTCAGTAAGTTTTTAAATTAAACATTCATTCATTAAAGAAATAGTGGATCTACCAATCAAAACAATTGTCAAAGGACTCTGCAGCATTGGAATCATATGAAACTCTAAAGTGTGTCTAAGACCAAACTCAGAAACATCCCTGGAATTGTCCTTGAGTAACTGACGGTTGGAGATGCTGTTAAGGGAGAGTATTGGTCTCAAGGGTCCATGTCATAGACACAAACAAGAACTGCTCCATCTTGTCTCTGACTCTTTGGACATTCCTGAGTAGGATGAAGGTACAGAGAAGAGAGCACTAGTGTGTGAAACCCCACTGAGGATGGCCAGCATGGAGAAAAGATAGCCTCTTCAACAAATGGTGCTGGGAAAACTGGAAATCCATATGCACTAAAATGAAATTAAACCTCTATCTCTTACCCTCCATAAAACTCAGCTCAACATATATCAAGGACCTAGGAATTAGACCAGAAACCCTGCATCAAATAGAAGAAAATATAGGCCTGAATCTTCATCATGTTAGCTTAGAACCAGACTTCTTTAACAAGCCTCTCAAAGCACAATAAATCAAAGCAAGAATCAATAAATGGGATGGATGCAAACTAAAAAGCTTTTTCTCAGCAAAGGATACAATCAATAATGTGAAAAGAGAGCCTATGGAGTGGGAGAAAATCTTTTCCACATGCACTTCAGATAGAGCACTAATTTCCAAAATTTATTAAGAACTTACAAAACTTTACACCAAAAATACAAAGAACCCAATCAAAAAAATGGGCTAAGGAACTGGACAGACACTTTACAGAAGAAGTCATACAGATGAATAATATATGAAAAAGTATTCAATATCTCTAGTGATTAGAGAAATGCAAATTAAAACAACTCTAAGATTTCATCTTATTCCAATTAGAATGGCTGTTATCAAGAACATAAGCAATAATATATGTTGGCATGGCTGTGAGGAAAAAGGTACATTTGTACATTGCTCATGGAGTTGCAAATTTGTGCAGTCACTCTGCAAAGCAGCATGGAAATTCCTCTGAAAACTTGGAATGGACCCACTTTTGACCCAGTTGTCCCACTCCTCGGTTTAGACCCAAAGTACTTAAAATTAGAATACTAGAGTAATGCAGTCACATCAATATTTATAGCAGCTCAATTCACAATAGCTAGATTATGGAACCAACCTAGATGCCATTCAACATATGAAAGGATAAAGAAACCGTGGTATGTATATACAATGGAATATTATTCAGTCATAAAGAAGAATAATATTATGGCATTTGCAGATAAATGGACAGAATTGGAGAACATTGTGCTAAGTGAAATAAGCCAAGCCCAATAGACGAAAGGCCAAATGATTTCTCTAATGAGTGGATGATAATACATAACATGGGGGGCAAGGCAAGAATAAAGAAAGGATGGATTGTATAGAGGAAAATGAGTGGTGGGGAGGGGTAGGGGGAAGGAGTAATAATAGAATGAGTTAATGATAAGTGGATGATGATACATAATGTGGGTGGGAGGATGGGGGTAAGAGAAGAATGGAGGAATTTTAGATTATGTAGAGGGAAATGAGAGGGAGGAGGGGGATGAGGTATGAAATATAGTGGAATGAGACAGACATCATTACCCAATGTACATGTATGATTACACAATTGGTATGAATCTACATCTTGCAAGATCAAAGAAATGAAAAGTAGTACTCCATTTGTGTACAATGAATCAAAACACAGTCTGTAAAAATAAAAAAAAACATATAATTAAAATTTTAAAGCAGTGTGTTATAGCTCATTTGGTTCTAAAGCCTTTGGATAAACTCTTTTCACAAGATATTTAAGAATGTGTAAGGAATGCTTTTCCTGACAACTAAATTAAGGTTGATGCATCATAACCAGAAAGCAGTATGTGCTGGTTTTCTTTAAGGGGTTTCATCATTCTTCGATGTTTACATTTGTTTCTTTGTGGATTTTGGTTTTTTCTTCAAAAATGATGTAATATGAAATAAGTATCTAGTCTTTGATGAACTTCAAAGTTTGATAAGTATGATTGAGTCCGTGTACAAAATCAAAGGCAGCACTGAATCCAAATGTGGCATAATTGTATAATGTACCTGTCATTGATTTTAAAATCATAAACTGCTAGAATTTCCCTTGAACAGTGTAATTTTATGCAGGTTTATTTAAAACAACCCATATGATATCTGCAAAATATCTGTTTTTTTTTTCATTTGAATGATTTTATTATGATCCATCCAGATGTCACTTTTTTAATGTTACTATTTTTTTATTCATTTAATTTTGATCCATTGAGCACAAATGGAGTACAGCTATTGTTTCTCTGGTTGTACACAAATAGAGTCACACCATCTGTGCATTCAGAAAAATGGTCCTTCACTTTTTTTCTTCTGTCTCTGGCCCTCTAAAACTCTGTCATGGTTTTGTGACCTCAACCCAGGAAGTTCATTGTTTTTGATCCAAGCACCAAGGAAAGCCTCAAAGCTCAGGTTTGATTGACTGCATTTTCCTTCTTCATGCAATTTCTAGTGAGTCATTACTGACACATTGATTCCAATTGTCTTATTTAAGCTTCATGTGGTACACTTGGGTTCATTATCATTTCTTACTGTGATTGAATTGAATGTGGTAGAAAACAGAGTACCAGAAGCAACAATGTAACAACTTCTTGGAAACTCCCTCTTTTGTAAATTGGGGACGTTAATTGCTTACCTTCTGTTGTTGTCATCAGAAAAGATTTTTAAAACTTTTTTTCAGGTTCCATAACTTGTAGTTTTCTCCCACTATTAAAACCACCTGTCAGTATTTTGAATATCCATTCACAACAATGTCAGACCAACACTAATTTCATCAGGGTATCTGTGTGTGAAGTTATCAGTGGTCCTCCCTTATGCCAGAGTTGAAACCCACTGTCTAACAATATCCTGGCACTTAGAATATGCTTCATGAATATCACCTAGTATTATTCTCCATAATATGCAATACCTACATTATAATATGAATTTGATAATATGTGTCTCAGGACTAACATTGGATGGAGAGATTTGAACCATCACCTAAGAAAGTGAAGTCATAATACATTGGCCTGATGTCATCCTCCTGAGAATTGTCCCCCAGACACCCCTACTGTTATGAAGTGGGGAGGTGTAATTTTCTGTTGGTGTTTTGAGTATTATCTACCCATACAGTTTCCCTTTATAAAATTGCCTTAAATACAATTTTCCTTTATAAAATTGCCTTAAAAGTACCTAAAAATATTCATCTAAGCATTTGGCAACACAAGACTGATTGCCCATGAAATGCACTAGTTTACAGTAACATGAAGGGTTAATTCAATCTGTGCAGTACGTTCCTCTTCTTCGGAGTCTTTACCTGATACAAATGGCTATCTGAAGATGGACATCATTTCAAAATGCCTCTCTCCATGGCACACAAATAAGAATACCTGTGTAATATATTGACCAGGAATAGTTGTTTGATTTCCAATGAAGAATGGAAGTCCCAATAAGCTAATAATAATCTTCAATTATGTCTCTATAAGAAGTCATTATCACCTACTTCTCAATCTTAATATGCATGAAGCTAATGCAGTTGCACCCTAAATGGCAATATTCTACCCTTGAGTCTCCTAAAAAATATATTTCTTGTGCAAGAATACTATTTCCCTCTGCTTCCAGCAAAAGAGATGGTGCCCTGGGCTGGAGTCAGGAAGGCAACATTTCAAACCCACATCACACCTGCCAGAGTGTGCGCAGTCTGTGAATCTCCTCCACAGCCTGATAACTGCTTAGTGGAAACACAAAAAATAGCACCATCTCCACAACATGTGCAGCATCAAAGTGAAATTTGGAACTCAAAAAATATTTGGTCATTGTGATTAAAACAAAATCCATGATTAGGTAACTATTAGCCTTATGGAGGAAAGCCATTGTCAAGGGCAGTGGAAGCAGGAGTGAAGAGAAACTCTGATGTATGGCTCAGTGGAAGGCTGGACTGTTAAGTGTCCCTTTAGCTTCTGCCTCATTTCCTTTCTTCTAACCCATGAAAGACACTCTTTTAACTTGTGTCTATTCCCATGGAATTCCTGAAAGGAGGGTCAATAATAAAATGTCCCATACAGAACTAGGAAAAATGTAACTTCAGGTCACAGGATGTATGAGTTGAGTGGCATAATGATTAACCTAACCATGACTAACAGTAATAATTATATCAGACTTTATTCTTCCCTGATTTTATTCACATACACCAGGTTATGCCCACAAGAGCAACAGGTATCTCTAATCCTTACCTACTGCGGTTGCATCAACTAGAAATCACCTCACATGACAGGGCTGAAACGAGAGACCCTAGTGATTCTAGTGACCAATTTTCACTGTGAAACTGGCACATTTATATTTGTATTCATGCCCACCAGACACTTTTCAAAATAGGTCCACAGATCTTAATACAGGTACATTTTCTATATGTTTCCAGCATAATCAGTAGAAATGAAAACAAGACCTGACCATACGATAGCTTTGAGATTGAAAGGTCTGTTTTCAAGAATGGAGGAGCATGAGATGAGCTCCAAGGAGGTCCTAAAGGAGGAGAAGAGCATGATCTGTGCTGAATGATCATCAGTCTCCCCCACTGTGACTCATCCTGTGACTTGTGGCTGTTCTTCCATGGTGCATGCAGCAGGCACCCCCACTGCTCTGCGCTGGGATCCCCAGGAATCCCACAAGGAAGAGCACCATGGGCAAGGCTCTCTTTCTGCAGTGACAGGGAAGAGGAATGGCTGGTTGGCTTGTTGATGAGACAGCCCGCCAGGATTCTCCTGTGATGCCCTCAGTCCATGGTCAGACAGCCCAATGCAAACAAGGCTTCACTGTGTCCTATCTAGCAAGCAAGAACAAGTTGCATTAATATAATATTCTTTGTTTAATGTAAATATAATAAATTGGGCATGCATGATTATACAAGGGTGGTGCCAATGAGGTGAAACAGATGACATAGAACATGCTGCTCAGCACCTGCTGTTTGCAATCCCTCTATACCAGTTCATGATTCCCTGGCTTTTATCATCCTCTTCATCATCCTTGTCACCACAAGCACCACTAGGTACAAAGCGGGTGAGATTTCTAGGGAAAATAGAACCAGTTTGGTTAAAATTAAATTTTTTAAAAGACATCTAATACTCTCACCTTAAATAACAACCAAATATTCAACAAACCCCATAAGAACTGTGCATGCTGGTGTCTTTCCAACTGGCTACTCAAGCAGTGATGTTTGTCCTCAAGATGAAGAAATTAACTCCCAGCAGTCCTTGGCATATCCAAGAGCTCATGCTGCACCTACTGAGTTATGCTGCTTGTCTGCTGGGTCATGACAAAGAAGTGCACATCCCAAAACCCACACATACCCAGGACCCAAAAAAAGCTCAGACTCTATGCTCAGCATTCCTATGAACATGCTGTCAGCTGGGAGCTTCCTGATGCAGTACCACAGCAGGAGACACGGCCATACAGCTCACTGGACAAGAGCCATCCACTGAAGAGCTGCAGGAACAGGCTGATTATGGACTAATATCTGAGGTTGGAAGCTCAATATGCAGAGCTCACAATTAGACTAATTGGTCTATGCTATGCCATTTCTAAGGACTTCCCAACATTAATGCAGGAAGATGCAGAAAATAAATGAAGGTCCACTTAAATTTGAACCTTAACTGTAATTGGGAGGAATCTTGCATCCTGAATTTATTCCTTTCTTTTTAATGGTATTTAAAGATACATCTACTTTTAATGTCCAGTTCTCATTAGGTTAAAACATAAATAACAAAAATTGCTACATGAACCATGAGAAGTATAACTTTAGTGTCATGTATTTGGTATTTGGTCATTATGTTCTTTTAATTTATCAATCACTCATTAAATTAATAGTGGGTCTACTGCTTAAACCGAGTGTCAAAGAACTCTGCAGCAATAACCTTTTTCTCTGTTTCTCAACCATGAGAATATTTCAAGCTGAATACCAAGGTCTTAACTGCAGGCACATCTCTGATACATCTTAACCCTTTCCAGATTCCTGAGTAGTAATGAAACACAGACCTGCTTTGTCTCCTCTTCAGATAAAGAGGGCTGCTGACCAGAATGCAGGAGGATGTGGCAGCGTGAAGGGTATCCTGGA